>SJYV01022228.1:0-225317 GCA_006410875.1 Neotragus pygmaeus | reverse complement strand
GCGGGGCCTGCTCTGGGGCGGGGCCACGGCCGAGGGCGGGGCAGGGAGGCAGCATGCTAAACCGGGTGCGCTCGGCCGTGGCGCACCTGGTGAGCTCTGGGGGCGCCCCGCCTTCGCGCCCCAAGTCGCCAGACCTGCCCAACGCGACCTCGGCGCCACCCGCTGCCCCTCCACAAGCTCCTAGGAGCCCTCCGGCCAGGGCTGGGAGCGGGGGTGCGGTACCAGCGAGGACAGTAGTGGCTCGAGATAGCTTCTCCCGACCGACTTTTCTGCAGCTGAGCCCCGGGGGGCTGCGACGCGCCGACGACCACGCTGGCCGGGCTGTGCAAAGCCCTCCGGACACCGGCCGTCGCCTGCCTTGGAGCACGGGCTACGCCGAGTGAGCGCCCCCAGGGGCACCCTAACCAGGATGGGACTCCCCCTCCCAACCTCCTCCCCACCTCGGCATTCCCGGCCCTGGGATGCATCCCCCTCGCCGCGCTCGTTGCCAGGGGGCTCCCTTTTCCCAGGACCGCTTTCCCTGGGCTTCGGGCCGCACCCGCTCCCAGTCCTTTCTCAAGTCGGGTGCAGCTTTTTCTCAGGATCGTCTAGCTCGCTGACTGTCCTCACCCGCGCCGCTTCAGAATCTGTTCTCTTCCAGAGCCGGGAGGGTGAAGGGCCCGTGAACGATGAGTTGGCCAGTTCTCAGCCGCGGCCCCGTAGTTTAGTGGCCAAGAGAGGGGAGGTGTCAAGGGCCGGGGGTCCCTTGTAACATAGGAGATGGCAGCTGGAAAAATTCCTTGGGCTTCCTGACCCCAGCGCCCCAGTTCCCTGTCCCTCTTACCGTTCCCCTCCCCCTCTACACCCAGAAATAGCCTGCGACACCAGGCTGCCGCCGGCTTTCCCAGGGGCGAAAGGTGGGGGGGCGGGGGCCGCCCGGGGGAAGCAGGAAGGCCCCCTTGAACACCCTTTGGTGGGTGGACTTGCCCTGGCCAGGCAAGGAAGTGGACCCTCG
Source organism: Neotragus pygmaeus (assembly GCA_006410875.1). Classification (NCBI taxonomy): domain Eukaryota; kingdom Metazoa; phylum Chordata; class Mammalia; order Artiodactyla; family Bovidae; genus Neotragus; species Neotragus pygmaeus. The sequence goes on along the minus strand of SJYV01022228.1, from coordinate 224,323 downwards.
GGCCAAAGCGGTCAGAGTGGCGAGAGCAGCCGGCTTTCTCCAAGGCCACCTGGGTTTTGTTTGTCTGTATGCCATGAGGGATCTTAGTTCCCTGACCAGGAATCCAGGACTGGAGGTGAAAGCACCTAACCACTGGACCGCCAGGGAATTCCCAAAGGGCCCGTGGATTTTTAATGCATCTGCTGGGAAAGCAGAGCACTTAGGGCGCTGAGGGTGCCCAGGGGCTGAGGGTGGTGGCTGGTGGACTGTGGCTCCACTATCAGCTCCTTTAACTTCCTATTCGGAAAGAGTTTTGGGTTGTGTGGCTCCAGCACAGTCCATGGGGTCTTCCACTCCTACCCTATTTCAATTTCTCTTTCCTGATATGGGCTGGTACACTTACTCTTTGCCAAAGCAGCAGAAATTGGGACTTCCTTGTTAAGACGCCGAGCTTCCAACACAGGGCGCTCGGGTTCCATCCCTGGTTGGGAAACTAAGACCCCACAAGCGGTCAAAAAACAAAAACAAAAAACAAAGCAGCAGAAACTTTCACTGGATGATTTTAGGATAAAGGTGGGTGTACTCGTGAGGGTAGGGTGGGGTCTTGTGGATAGGGCACTAGAACAGTTTGGGAGGAGGCGCACCAGGGTGGATGTAGGATCTTGGCAAGCCAGGAATTAAAACCTCCTCCCCTTTATCCAGGCCCTCCCCCAGTGGCACCATCAGGATGTCCCCTTAGCCAGAGGTGGGAGAGCTGAGGTGGTAAAGTGCCGCTGTGGCTGTGGCCTTTCTAGAAGGCGGTGGAGCCTGACACCCAGACTGTACTCCTTGTGACTTGCCCTGCCTCCCTTCGCCTCCTCCCTCTGGCCTGGTTCCCAGGTGGCTGTGACCTTTCTCAGCTTGGCCAGCAGGCCAAAGAGGGTATGTGTGTCTAAGGTGGGAGTTATTCCAGGACCTGGCCTGGTATCCAACCTGATGTGGTCACTCTGGCCTAATAGGGTCATCAACGCTGGCAAGAGCCGGCACAATGAGGACCAGGCTTGCTGTGAAGTGGTGTATGTGGAAGGCCGGAGGACTGTTTCAGGGGCACCTAGGGAGCCTAGCCAAGGCCAGGTAAGACCCCACCCCCTTTCCTAGCCTCTAGAGACACGGGAGACACCTCTCCCCAGGGATTCTAGGCATTTAGTTTTCATCTGAGCCACGCAATACCTCCTAAATCACTAGCTTTCTGCCTTATGGCACAGAACCTTTATCTGACACTGCTCAGTTAGATTCTACCATGTCAGTATGAATATTAAGTTTTCCACCTCAAATGTAGATGCTCATGTATTTATTGATGATTTAAATAATTACCATTGCTTATGTTTGCATCTTTATCCTTTGAGTTTGACTCTTTTGATAATTTGCTTTTAGACACATTGTAGGCCCTTGGTGAATGAATGAATAAATCTAATTTGCCTTTAATACCAAACTCTGACTTCCTCTCTGATGTTTATATGGATGCCCAGAGTCTTGCTTTTCTCCCTGCATAAAACACACACACACACACACACACTCACCTCCAACTTTTCCTTCCCCAGGGACTCTGCTTCTACTACTGGGGTCTGTTTGACGGGCATGCAGGGGGCGGGGCTGCTGAAATGGCCTCTAGGCTTCTGCATCGACACATTCGGGAGCAGCTAAAAGACCTGGTAGAAATACTCCAGGACCCCTTACCGCCCCCCCTCTGCCTCCCGTCCACCCCGGGGACTCCAGGTTCCTCTGATTCCTCTCAGTTGGTTGGTCCTCAATCCTGCTGGTCTTCACAGAAGGAAGTGACTCATGAGAGCCTGGTAGTGGGTGCCATTGAGAATGCCTTCCAGCTCATGGTAAGTGGGTGGCCCAGGCCAAGGGCCTGCCAGGCTGACACTCTGGTCAATTATGTATAGGAGTCAGGTGGCCTGAGGAGGTGATTCTGAGAACCCATAACAGCTTCGAAAACCTGAGCAGAACTTGGTTCAGAGGCGGGGAGGGAGGGTGTGTTATACAGATGTCTTCCTTCCTCCCCACCAGTGTGGCTGGCCTGGGCCAGTTTATTTCTGCAGATGTGGGCCGGGTGGCTGTGTGTATTGAGTCTCTTCTTCATCCACCCCGCTTTGACCCTTCCTCATATGGCAGGATGGGCAGATGGCCCGGGAGCGGCGTGGCCAGCAAGTGGAAGGGGGCTGCTGCGCGCTGGCTGTGGTCTACTTGCTAGGCAAGGTGTACGTGGCCAACGCAGGTGACAGCAGGTACGGGGTGGGAGCTTTTAAAGAGGCTGTGGGCGGGGCGGGGGGGGNGGCAGGATGGGCAGATGGCCCGGGAGCGGCGTGGCCAGCAAGTGGAAGGGGGCTGCTGCGCGCTGGCTGTGGTCTACTTGCTAGGCAAGGTGTACGTGGCCAACGCAGGTGACAGCAGGTACGGGGTGGGAGCTTTTAAAGAGGCTGTGGGGGGGGGGGGGGGGGTCCACTTTCTGGGATGGAGGAATAGAGAATGAAGTGGTGGGTGTTAAAAATCAAAGACTAGATGGGGTCAAGAGGGATCACAGACAAGGAATGGCTTGAAGTAACTATGAGGGGGAAAAAAACGACGTCTGGGTGAGGGACTCTGAGGGCGGGCCTTGTCTTTTTGGAATTCTTCATGTGAGGGTGCTGAGGAGAGCCAAGTCCAAATCTTTTCTTTCTCTGGGCAGAGCCATCATTGTCCGGAATGGTGAAATCATTCCAATGTCCCGGGAGTTCACCCCGGAGACGGAGCGTCAGCGTCTTCAGCTGCTTGTAAGTAAGAACCAAACCCTCTGCTCTCATTCCTTGTGGAATCTCGTGCCTCTCTGTACTGCCAGGTCCCAAGGACTCTCCCACCCCCACCATACAGACAGACAGCTCCTTACTGGAGCTTACTGGCAAGGCCCCTTCACAGACTAAGGAGTGCAGGGCTGCGCTGGAGTAGAGGACACAACAGGAAGGAACGTGGGCTGCCCCAAAGCTCCCACTGTGGCCCCCACTGAGGAAGGAAGTGCAGTCAGAGGTGGGGAAAGGAAACAGCAAGGCCCCTGAGGAACAGGATGGCTTGGTGCTTTAAAGCAATGGCTTAGGAGCTGGGCTGCCAAGCCCTGGTTTCAGGACTTTGCTAACTGTGTGATCTTTGACAACTCCCTTAGCTTCTCCATGCATCAGGAGTTCTACCTTAAAGGCTGTTATGAGGATTAAATGAGTTAATATATTAATATGAGAACAGTGCATGTTACAGAATAAACTCCACTTAAAGCAAAAAGTGTTAGTCGTTCAGTCATGTCCAACTCTTTGGGACCCTGTGGACAGTAGCCCACCAGGCTCTTCTATCCATGGGATTCTCCAGGCAGGAATACTGGAGTGGGTTGCCATTTCCTTCTCCAGGGGATCTTCCCGACCCAGGGATTGAACCCAGGTCTCCCACCTGAACTCCACTTAAGGGTCTGCTAAAATTAACATCATCTGTACACCAGGATGTCCTGTAAACCTAATGCCCCCTGGCCCTCTGCTCTCTTTGGTCACTCCCAACCCCAGGGCTTCCTGAAACCAGAGCTGCTGGGTAGTGAATTCACCCACCTCGAGTTCCCCCGCAGAGTTCAGCCTAAGGAACTGGGGCAGAGGATGCTGTACCGGGACCAGAACATGACTGGCTGGTAACACTTCACTCAGAGCTGGGGCCCATTTCCATGGCAACACAACCAGTCCCTGGCCAGCAGCAAGGTGGAAGCTGGAGGCCGGGCTAGGCTGGGAGTTGGGGGGTGTGTGCCCCTTCTTAAGGGGTTTGTATAAGGGGTGTGGCTCCTAGGGGAGAGGGGCTTTGATGCCTGGGTGATGCCTCCTCTACTCCCCCTCCCCAGGGCCTACAAAAAGATCGAGCTGGAGGATCTCAGGTTTCCTCTGGTCTGTGGGGAGGGCAAAAAGGTAAACTCCATGGTAGAGGTGGGAGAGGGCAGGAGGACCCACCACAACTTGTCTAGGGAGGTGGAGGTTCTACCTGAGGGTCGGGGTGGAGAGGGTCCACGGTCCCAGAGACTTGGGAGAGGGCTAGAGCAGCACCCCCTCCTCATTTTCTTTAGGCTCGAGTGATGGCCACCATTGGGGTGACCCGGGGCTTGGGAGACCACAACCTCAGGGTCTGCAGTTCCACCCTGCCCATCAAGCCCTTCCTCTCCTGCTTCCCTGAGGTGAGCCGCACCGGTGCCTCCTTAGCCGTGCCCTCCTTCCTCTGGGGGTCTCGGGCTAGCTTTCACCCAAGGTTGCTTTATCCCCAGGCTCCCTCTGCACCCTCTTGCCCCACCAGGTGCGAGTGTATGACCTGACGCAGTATGAGCACTGCCCAGATGACGTGCTAGTCCTGGGAACAGATGGGCTGTGGGACGTCACCAGTGACTGTGAGGTAGCTGCCACTGTGGACAGGGTGCTGTCAGCCTATGAGCCCAATGACCCCAGCAGGTAGGGGTTGTATGGTGGCAAGGGGATGACGATGGGGAAGGAAGGGACAAAGGGAAGTGATGCTGGGAGACCCACGTGAGGGCCTGTGTACCCACCTTCCCATAGATGTGTTGGTACATGAATGTGTACATGTGCTCCTGGCAGGTACACAGCTCTGGCCCAAGCTCTGGTCCTGGGGGCCCGGGGCACACCCCGGGACCGTGGTTGGCGTCTCCCCAACAACAAGCTGGGTTCCGGGGATGATATCTCAGTCTTCGTCATCCCCCTGGGAGGGCCAGGCAGTTACTCCTGAGAGGCTCAAGCCCTGAACCTCCCACCACCATCCCAGCCTCTCCATGCTTATGCCTCTCCCAACCCAAATTCTGAAGTTGTCTCCCTGACCTTCTTTAGTGGCAACTTAACTGAAGAAGGGGTGCCAGTTAGATCTACAGTTATAGCTCTTGGCAAATAAACCAGATGAATAAAGATGTGTGTCTTTATTTACTTTGACTTAAAACTGAAAGGTAAGGAAAATCTCTTTGGGGTGGTGGAAAAACGCCAGAAGAGCCCTAAAAATGTGATGTTCCTAGGCTCTTTGCTATGCTCTTCCTACTCCACACACTCTCATCCTGTTCTGTGGCTTCATCCTAGAGCTGGCGTCTTCCAAGGCACCCTTTCCAGTCCAGACTTTTCCTGAACCTTAGACCTACATATCCCAGTGGTCTTCCAAAGATCCCCTAGATATCCCACAAGCACTTGCAACATTCCTCCAAATGAATCCATCATTTCTCCCACAAATACATCCTTCTCTTGGCTCTATCTCAGGGGGCACCAGCTCAGCTACTCAAATTAGAATTCTTGGAGCTGATCACCTTTGGTTTCTCTTTCTCCCTCATCAAGCTAATCAATCATAAAGTATTGATGATTAACTATTTAAAAACATATTTCTATTAGGTGGCCCAGTGGTAAAGAATCCACCTGCCAATACAAGAGACACAAGAGATGTGGGTTCCATCCCTGGGTCCGATCCCTGGGTCAAGAAGAGCCCCTGGAGTAGGAAAGAAATGGCAACCCACTCCAGTATTCTTGCCTGGGAAATCCTACGGACAGAGGAGCCTGACAGGCTACACTCCATGGGGTCGCAAAGAGTCAGACATGACTAAACGACTGAGCACACACACACAAAGTCACTACTGTAGTCCTTTAGTATACAAGCCTCCGAACTTACCTGCTGATTTCATTTCCAAGCCACTTCCCTGTTTACCCAGTAAAGATTATACACAGCAGCCAAGGAGCCGTTTCTACCCCATGAATCTAAGTTGGCGGTTCCTCTGAGAGAGCACTTCAGTGGCTCCTTACTGCACCTAGACCAAAACGGACACTCAGCTAACCCTAACCCTAACCCTAACCCTGACCCTAACCCTCAATTCTTGATGGGACCACTGCTTCCTTCTCCAGTCCTGTCTTTCTCCACCACCACCCTCTTGGGATTTCCACAACTCTGTGAGTCTAGCGTAGCTCCAACACATTTAAAATCAATGCATCACTGCAACTTGAACACTTCTGTTCTTCCACAGCCCATGCATGCCTGCACTACAGTGCTCACTTCTTGTACTGTAGCTGTCTATATGAGGACCTGGTACAGAGTAGCAGTGAAGTAGCAGGGGGCTGAAAGTCCTACTGTTTGGGTCCTGGTGCCAAATCCAACTAAGAAGTCTTCAATCTCTCTGAGCCTCAACTTGCTTTTTGGAAAAATGGGCATTACAGTACTACCTCACGAAGTGGTTATAGGACTAAAGTAGTTCATGTCTGCATAGCCCGGTCTATGTAATAAGGGTTCAATAACTATTGCTGCTACTGCTGCTAAGTCGCTTCAGTCGTGTCCGACTCTGTGCGACCCCATAGATGGCAGCCCACCAGGCTCCCCCATCCCTGGGATTCTCCAGGCAAGAACACTGGAGTGGGTTGCCATTTCCTTCTCCAATGCATGGAAGTAAAAAGTGAAAGGGAAGTCGCTCAGTCGTGTCCGACTCCTAGCGACCCCGTGGACTGCAGCCCACCAGGCTCCTCCACCCATGGGATTTTCCAGGCAAGAGTACTGGAGTGGGGTGCCATTACCTATCTTTAATTTGTCTGTATTCTGGATTTAGATCACAAGTTCTTTGAAGATAGAAACTGATCTGAACTGAGTACATAGCTAGGTCTATTGAGCCACTTAAGAGGATTGGGACCAAACTGCTGTGGACCTCAGTTTCCTCATTTAGCAGATGTGTGGGTTTATCGTCAGATCTTTAAAGTCTGTATGACCTGTAACATTCATTCATTCAGCAAATATTTGTTGAAAACCTATTATGTGCCACACATTGTGCCAGAAAGTGAGAAGGGACAGATTGAAGGATCACAGTGAGCAGCAGGGAGAGAGACCAGCTTTGGAGCTAGACAGGCCTGACTCTGTGATTTTTCTCTGCTATGTACATATGGCGAAATTTGGACAACTCACTGAACTTTCTGAGCCTCAGTTTCCTTACAGGTAAAAGGGGATGTGTATACTTAACCCCAAAATCTGTGATGACTATTAAAAGCTATGTAGTGCACCCTGCACAAGCTAATAAAAGGTAAGTAGACTTCCTCATCCTCCATTCACTTCCTCATGTACCTTTCAGGGGAAAAGATACATGTGTTGGTAAATACCCAACACACAAGTCACACCAGGCTAGGTGTCCCTGTGCTACCTGTGATCTGTACTCTGTCCTGTCTGGCTCTTTGGGACCCCATGGAATGTAGCCCACCAGGCTCTTCTGTCCATGGGATTTCCCCAAGCAAGAATATTACAGTGGGTTACCACTTCCTCCTTCAGGGGATCTTCCTGACCCAGGGATCGAACCGGCCTCTCCTGCCTGTGTCTCCTGCACTGGCAGGCGAATTCTTTATCACTTGAGCCACCTGGGAAGCCTCTGGGAGGTGTCCCTAGAAGCACAGAAATAAGACAGTGCGGGTGGGAACTGAATTCTTAGCTGGGGAATCCAGAAAGATGTCCAAGAATGCCTTTTGAAGGATGGGTAGGAGTTGGAAATTCCGGGTAGGGGGACGAAAGGGAATTGCAAGGTGGAACCAAATGTCCCAGAATCTCAAAGGTTCTGAAAGATCTCCAAGGCTGGGGGGATGATGCTAGGCTGTACTTCCTGCGCAACGATTCTAAGAGGGTGGGGATTTCCCGCAGCCCCTTCCTCCGGCGTCCCCGAAGCCGCTTTTCCCAGTCCCGCCTCCCACGGGACACCACCCAGGTGGTGTAGGCGCGAGTGGCCGCTCAGCCACGGGAGGGCAGCAGCGGCCCTTTCCTGACCCCACCCCGGGCGCCTCTCAACTTTCTCGACGCCGGTCTGCCGGTAAGAGCTGGAAGGTGGCGCTGAGGCAGAGTCCTCCCGGGTCCAGTTCGCCGCGCCTAGCCCCGCCGCCCACTCCTCGGCAGTCCTTGCATCTCCCGGACCCCGAGGGCCAGCGCTGGGCTACCCCCTGGGGCCGTGGGCGGGGGCCGGGGGGCGGAGCCAAGAGCCGCCCGGCCCGCCCCTCCCGGCCAGTCGCCCCTCCCTGCCGCGGCGCTGGAGGAGGGCGGGGCGGCGGGGCCCCGCGGGTCACTCTGCCTCCCGCACCAGCAGCGCAGCTGGAAGCGGCGGAGCGGAAGGTACCCCCGGGTTGGGGCTGTGGGCGGCGGGGTCCTGGGCATTGGTCCCCGGCAGAGCACTTTCCCTCTTCTCCACTTGGCTAGAGCTCGGGGCCCTGGCTGGGGAGGGGCTTTGGCCCGAGCGCGGGCCCCTTCCCTCCCCTCGTACGCGGCGTCCGGGCGGCGCGGGGATCCGGACGGCTGGGCCCCTCCCTGCCCTCCTGGGCTACCGTGGGGGGCTCCGGGAATTGTCCCGCAGGGCCTCTCGCCTCTAGTGTCCGAGCCGAAGTCCGTTCCCTTCTCTCGGCTTCCCAGAACCTGCTCGGCAGGGCAAGGAGGAGAGGGGGCAACTTGGGTCTCCGCGAGGGAGCTCCCGCGCAGATGCTCAGCTCCCAAGTCTGGCGGCCCGCGGTGGACCTTGGCTCGGGTGTGAGTTGGGGCCCGAGTTCGGCTTGAGGTGGGAGTTCCCCCACGCCGGGCCTGTGAAGTGGCAGGAATAAGGGTGGGGTGTGACCGCGGGGACTGCCACTGCTCCCGGGGTCTGGACCTCGCCCAGGATGGTTTCTGGAGCCGGCCTGGAGTGGAGGTACGGGAAATTGGGAAGGATCCAATCCGTGTGTGTGTGTGTGTGTGTGTGTGTGTGTGTGTGTGCCTTCACACTCCCCAACCTGGCTAAAGGGTATCCTGTGGGTTTGGCCCGGGGGACCCGAGGCCAAGTCACTTCTGGTTTTCAAGTCGAGGAGGAGGGATCCGATTTCTTCCCTAGACATCAGGGGTGGTCGTCAGCCCCTGGTTCATCTGGAAAGCTTGAGGTGATTGAGGGGCTGTTTCATCCCAGGAAAGGCCCCAGGAGCGCGAGTCATACCACATCCTGTGGGGTTTGGTTGCCCCTCCTGAGGGGTTGCCTCTCACAGGGAGCTGTTGTCATAGCTGTCTTGGCCTTGGGCCTGGTGGTGTGGCCTGGGCTGGGTCTAGGACTCCTCTGAGCTTGAAGGGAAAGTGTTAATTGAGCTGGGGGAGGGTGTGCTCCAGATCATTCCAGCATGCCCCTGCCCTGGAGTTCTGGCATCTGACCTCCACCATCTGGTGCTACCTAAACTGCCCGGCTGGAGTGGGAGAGGGCAGTGGCAAACTCAGAGCTAGGCAACTGGTATTCACCCTGGTGGTGAATGCCCTCCATCTGTCCATCAACGCTGCCTGTGCCAGGTTGGGGCTACCGCAGCCTGTCTTCCCTCAGTTGGACCAATGGACTTGTGGGAATGTGAGAGGGAGTTGGTCACTAGGGTAGAATTTTCAGGAGACCCCTTTTCTGAAGGATGGTTTCCATTTGTGGAGGAAATCAGCTGGCAGGGTGAATGCCTTCTTGCTTGCCTTTTGGGGTATCAGAAAGCCCCTGTTGTGGTGTTAGAGAGTGGCCGTGCGCTCGATTCCTATAAATTCTGTCTGATTCACATCCGCTTCCCCTCATCCCAGTGTTGTGCATGCGTGTGTGGAGGGGAGGGAGGCCACCCGGGATCTCACTGTGGAAGAGAACTTGCCTTGGGCTGTAATATTCGCTTCCAAAAAGGCAGACCAGGGCCGGGCTGTGAGGTGGTAGTGGTGGTGTGTGGGGAGTGAGGGAGCTCAGCCTAGTTTGACAGGATGTGGGACTGAGAGAAAAAGCCAGGTTTGGGGCAGAGATCAGGTTACCGTCCCCTTCTTTCTTAACCACTCCCTGCGTGGCTGGCGCTGGAATTGGCCTTCATTTGTCTCCCTTTTGGAGTTCCTCCCAGCGCCGGCTCCAGCTCCTGCTCCTCCCCACAGCCTCGACTTCATCTCAGGCCCTAAGCCCGCCCTCTCTTCCTCCCAGGCTGGGGGCCTGGGAACTCCAGCCGGCTGGAGGTCAGCTCCTCTCCCCAGGGAAGGAGGAAGTGAGACTTAGCTTCAGGGGCAAAAAGAAGCTGGCAAGGTGTGATGAACTGTGGAGCTGCCCTTCGGTGTGTGTTGGGGGCAGGGGACACATGGAAACCCCGGGAAGCTGACTCCTGGCCCTGAGTCACAGGGAGGGGTGGGCAGGGCCTCAGGGTGAGCTGGACAGAGGGGAGGAAGGGGCCGTCCCCGGGAGTGGGTGGCGGTGATTCCCTAGTGGATTATTCTGTCTCTCTGCTGTGGTAGATGTGTGGCTCCCTACAGTGTGGCCATTGTCCCCTGCCTGGGGCTGAGTGACCCAGTGTTGCTGCCAGGCCCAGGAGGACAGGGGGAGGCAGGCAGCCTGCCCAAGTGTGGGCTCTGGGCACTGCCTGGACTGAGCCTCCTTTGTGTACGCGGGGCCCTGGGGACTGGGATGGGGTGGGCCAGGGAAGCTGGCTGGCCGCTGCTGCTGCCCTCCGTCTGGGTTCCCCCTGCTCTGCTCTCCTTCCCACCTCTTGGGTGATAACCTAGAAAAGCAATGGACTCTAGTCACACAGCCCTACTCTGAGTGCCTTCCCTGCCGTGACTCCGAATTCCTCTTGATGTGATGTGAAGTTGCTCAGTTGTGTCCGACTCTTTGCGACCCCGTGGACTGTAACCTACATGAATCTCACTTTCCTAGTTTGTCAGAACGGGGAAACTCACTACCTTCTAGGCTTCTGGGGACAGAGGGAGTGATTTTTGTCAAAGTGTCCAACATAGAACCTGGCACCTGTTGTTTGGTCGCAAGGATGTATTCGACTGTTTTGCGACCCCATGGACTATAGCCCGCCAGGCTCCTCTGTCTACTCCTACCTCTGGAGTAGGTAGCCACTTCCTTCTCCAGGGGATCTTCCTGACCCAGGGATCGAACCCAAGTCTCCTGCATTGCAGGCAGATTCTTCACCACTGAACCACCTGGGAAGCCCTACCTGGCATCTAGGGTATGATAAATAGTCTTTCCTTACCCACCCGTATCAGTCGGACTCTTCGTTTTTCAGTGGGCAGGCATGATTTGTGCTGAGTGAGGGACAATGTGTTCAATGTGTTCCAGATTGGACCTTTGTAATTATTAATCTTTTGAACGTATTGAAATCCTGGTAACAAGTAAGTCTGACTTGACACTCTGATATGTAGAATAGATAAAAACTGGCTTTTCTGGAGACACCCCTGGTTCCTGAGCACCCTTCAAGGTGTTCAGGGGCCCACGGTTGGTGAGCGGATTAGGTTAGCACTCATGCTTTCCTGGCTCCGAAGTGGGTGGCTCTTCCTGTGTATCTACTTGCGCATTCTAACCCATGGGGGAGACCTGTCCCTGACCTTGAGATTAGGAATTTCAAGCTCAGTTGCCTGAACAATTGGTTCTTGGCAAGAACATGCCTGAGCAAGCTCCTTTCCCTCCCTCCCTCCCCTCCTTTTGTTGGATGCCTTGGTTTCCAGAGAGGTCTTGGGGGCCCCACAGAAGTGTGTCTGGATTCACTGGCCTTTCCCAACATCCCTGCTGCCTCTTCCCTGCCAGCCCTGGCCATGGCTGCCATCCGAAAGAAGCTGGTGATCGTGGGGGATGGCGCCTGTGGGAAGACCTGCCTCCTCATCGTCTTCAGCAAGGATCAGTTCCCAGAGGTCTACGTCCCTACTGTCTTTGAGAACTACATCGCAGACATAGAGGTGGATGGCAAGCAGGTAAAGGCAAACAGCCCCCTTCCCGTCTCACCTTGGAACCCCACCTGCTGCCGTCACTTAGGGACCTAGAATGTCTGTCCTTACCACCTACCCATGTCCTGGTTTTACTCTCCCTGCTGGAACCAGTGAAAGTTAGGAAGTGAAGCTGCAGTCTTAGAAAATCCGGATAACCTCCTGGTTTTTTTTTAACACACTGGCTCTGTAATCGTCCCAATTCCTTTGCCTCTGGGCTTAAGTTCCCCTAAATGTAAAATGGGGAAATGGTAAGGTCTTCTTCAAAGAGTTTTTATGAAGATTAATTAAAACAGTGGTGCTCACAAATGCACAAAGATCAGTTTGTCTCAGGATTTAAAAGACTCACCTTATTTGTGTTATGTGACAAGGATGAGCACTGTCCCTGGCACACAGTAGGTGCCCAATAGGTAGATGCTCAGTGAACCTAAGGGACGGTGATTTCAGAGAGGACCTCTGGTGCGAGGCTGTGTGTGTGACTGGGGCCCTCAGGCTGGCTAAGCACTGGTCCTGTGTGTCAGGTGGAGCTGGCTCTGTGGGACACAGCAGGGCAGGAAGACTACGACCGCCTGCGGCCTCTCTCCTACCCGGACACTGACGTCATTCTCATGTGCTTCTCCATCGACAGCCCCGACAGTCTGGGTGAGGGTGTTGGAAGGAGGGGACTGAGAACCTCTTGGAACCAACCAGAGGGAGCTCTTGCCTGGGCTCCTCTCGGCCATCTTCAGAGGCTGTGGGGGTGGGTCCTGGGGAGCACCTTTAGCTTCTGTGGTAACTCTGGCCCTCAGAGGACTTGGGAACTTGTGTACTGTGATGGGGAGGGGTTTTGAGCTGTGAAAGGGACTCTCATGCTGAAGAGCCTCTAAGACTCGGCCATGGGGAAGACACGACTCAGGGGGAGCCTTCTCGCCTAAGTGCAGGCACAAACTTAGGTCTGTCTGTCGTCCGCTGTTGGGACATGTCTATGCAGAAAACATTCCTGAGAAGTGGACCCCGGAAGTGAAGCACTTCTGCCCCAACGTGCCTATCATCCTGGTGGGGAATAAGAAGGACCTGAGGCAAGATGAGCATACTCGGAGGGAGCTGGCCAAGATGAAGCAGGTGGGTGCCACCACCAGACTGGGAGCCCTTGAGGAGGAAGGCACTCCGAGGNTGGTTCCTGAGCACCCTTCAAGGTGTTCAGGGGCCCACGGTTGGTGAGCGGATTAGGTTAGCACTCATGCTTTCCTGGCTCCGAAGTGGGTGGCTCTTCCTGTGTATCTACTTGCGCATTCTAACCCATGGGGGAGACCTGTCCCTGACCTTGAGATTAGGAATTTCAAGCTCAGTTGCCTGAACAATTGGTTCTTGGCAAGAACATGCCTGAGCAAGCTCCTTTCCCTCCCTCCCTCCCCTCCTTTTGTTGGATGCCTTGGTTTCCAGAGAGGTCTTGGGGGCCCCACAGAAGTGTGTCTGGATTCACTGGCCTTTCCCAACATCCCTGCTGCCTCTTCCCTGCCAGCCCTGGCCATGGCTGCCATCCGAAAGAAGCTGGTGATCGTGGGGGATGGCGCCTGTGGGAAGACCTGCCTCCTCATCGTCTTCAGCAAGGATCAGTTCCCAGAGGTCTACGTCCCTACTGTCTTTGAGAACTACATCGCAGACATAGAGGTGGATGGCAAGCAGGTAAAGGCAAACAGCCCCCTTCCCGTCTCACCTTGGAACCCCACCTGCTGCCGTCACTTAGGGACCTAGAATGTCTGTCCTTACCACCTACCCATGTCCTGGTTTTACTCTCCCTGCTGGAACCAGTGAAAGTTAGGAAGTGAAGCTGCAGTCTTAGAAAATCCGGATAACCTCCTGGTTTTTTTTTAACACACTGGCTCTGTAATCGTCCCAATTCCTTTGCCTCTGGGCTTAAGTTCCCCTAAATGTAAAATGGGGAAATGGTAAGGTCTTCTTCAAAGAGTTTTTATGAAGATTAATTAAAACAGTGGTGCTCACAAATGCACAAAGATCAGTTTGTCTCAGGATTTAAAAGACTCACCTTATTTGTGTTATGTGACAAGGATGAGCACTGTCCCTGGCACACAGTAGGTGCCCAATAGGTAGATGCTCAGTGAACCTAAGGGACGGTGATTTCAGAGAGGACCTCTGGTGCGAGGCTGTGTGTGTGACTGGGGCCCTCAGGCTGGCTAAGCACTGGTCCTGTGTGTCAGGTGGAGCTGGCTCTGTGGGACACAGCAGGGCAGGAAGACTACGACCGCCTGCGGCCTCTCTCCTACCCGGACACTGACGTCATTCTCATGTGCTTCTCCATCGACAGCCCCGACAGTCTGGGTGAGGGTGTTGGAAGGAGGGGACTGAGAACCTCTTGGAACCAACCAGAGGGAGCTCTTGCCTGGGCTCCTCTCGGCCATCTTCAGAGGCTGTGGGGGTGGGTCCTGGGGAGCACCTTTAGCTTCTGTGGTAACTCTGGCCCTCAGAGGACTTGGGAACTTGTGTACTGTGATGGGGAGGGGTTTTGAGCTGTGAAAGGGACTCTCATGCTGAAGAGCCTCTAAGACTCGGCCATGGGGAAGACACGACTCAGGGGGAGCCTTCTCGCCTAAGTGCAGGCACAAACTTAGGTCTGTCTGTCGTCCGCTGTTGGGACATGTCTATGCAGAAAACATTCCTGAGAAGTGGACCCCGGAAGTGAAGCACTTCTGCCCCAACGTGCCTATCATCCTGGTGGGGAATAAGAAGGACCTGAGGCAAGATGAGCATACTCGGAGGGAGCTGGCCAAGATGAAGCAGGTGGGTGCCACCACCAGACTGGGAGCCCTTGAGGAGGAAGGCACTCCGAGGGCATGCAGGCTGGTAAAGGAACCTCCCTCCCCTCTGACTCCGTGTTAGAGGTGATGGTGGGGTCCACTTCCTACCCCCTTGGATCTGCACCTTGGTAAGAGATCCAGTGATATTTGATGAAAGTGACTTGTCTAAGGTCACTTGGCATTTTGTCTGTTGTCCAGTTTGGCATCGGGGCTATTAAGATGAGTAAGAAAACCGCCACCCTCACGGAACTGGGTTCCTACAGTAGATGCTTTGCTTGGGGTCTCTTCACGTCAGGAGGTGTGAATGATGGGGGCATGGGACGGGGAGGGCCTTGGAAGCGGTTGGGGAAGGCCAGGCCCAGACAGGGAGCTGGCTAATTTGTGCACCCAGAAGTGGCTTTCCAGCCATAGGATGAGTTAATTAGGGAAAGCTGCCAGGATAGGAATATGGACAATAGAATGAAAAGAATACTTTGAGGATGATTATGGCAAGATTTTAAACTGGGGACAGATATGGTCAGGTTAGCATGTTAGAAAAATGATCCTGGCAGCCGTAGAGGATGGATTGGAAGGTGAGAATGGAGGCAGGGAGGTGAGTCAGGAGACCGTAGATCTGCATTCAGTCAAGAGAAGGGAATACCGTGGGATATAGGGCTGGCTGATAGAAATTTGAAGGTAAACATGAGTCTTGGGTTTCTTGCTTAGAAGTTGCCCATGGTGGCTGAGGCTTGGGTGCTTTGAGGGAAGGGGGCTGGAGTAATTATTTTAGTTGTAAATACAGATGAGGTGCACCTAACTAGCAGCTTTCTCTGACCGCTGTCTGTCTACCTTCCCAGGAACCTGTTCGATCTGAGGAAGGCCGGGACATGGCGAACCGGATCAGTGCTTTTGGCTACCTTGAGTGCTCAGCCAAGACCAAGGAGGGGGTGCGGGAGGTATTTGAGATGGCCACCAGGGCTGGCCTTCAGGTCCGCAAGAATAAGCGCCGGAGGGGCTGCCCCATTCTCTGAGATCCCCAAGACCTCCCCTCCTTCCTTCAGGGGGTTGCAGAAATTCCCTCTGCCTCCTGTGACCCCACCGTATCAGGGATCCTTGAAGGCTCCCTTTTCCAGTTCCCTCCTGCCCAGGACTGCATTGAGTTTCCCCAGCCCTGACAGTGGTAGCCGTAGGCACACCCTCTCCCACCAGCACCCTGGGAACAGAAGGGTACATCCTGACCCTCAGAGCACAGCCCCTCCTCCTGTTGCCTCCGTCCTGGGGTGGGGCTCTTGATCCCTTTGGCCTTCCCCAGAGGATCATCACACCAGCACTTTATACACTTCCTACTCACAACAGATCTGGGGTAGGGGACTTGGCGGTTGTAACCGAGTCCCAGGCCCCTGGTGTTTCTGCTTTGGGCAGGAGCCTTGTCTCTAGCTATTCTTGGTGTGGGGCATGAATAAAGGCCACAGGCTCCAAAGTGTGTGTGTGTGTCTTCCTGTCTCTCTCTTCAGGTCCCTGTCTTAGCTGTGAGCCTGGAGTCCCATCTGTCTTGAGATGCTCACCCGGGGCCAGCCCCAGGTCTGCTAAGGCAGGACTCCCGGCTGGCAGGGTGGAGTCTTGGAGAAAAGGATGAGGTCATTCCTGGCTCTGGGCCTTGGAGGCGGGTAAGGGGAGTGGTCTGGAGAACAGGCTAAACTTAGAAGCCTGTGGGTGGCTTCTGTCGCCTCCCACTGGCTTTCCTCCCCTGGAAGCGGGGTGGAGGGATGGGGGTGGGTTTGGCCTTGAGCAGGGAGTGACAGTTCCACCTTCCCCTCTGGGGTCATCTTGGGAGTTTAGAAAGCTGTGGCCTGGCTGAGGAGACAAGAGACTTTGGCAAAGAATAACTTTTTTTTTTCAGTGGTACTTCCTCCCCCTTCCCCCTATTGTTAGCAGCCAGTCGTGAGCAGCAGGGGACAGGGTCAGGTGGGCGGTCCTCAGAGCTCATTCCTCCACTCCGGCTCCACTTGCAGGGACAGGCCCCCTTCACCCTCCAGCTCCTGGGGGAGGTAGTCGTGACTTTTGGGTCCTAGAAAGAGAAGGGGTGAGCTTTGTCTTAGTCACTTACCTCATCCCTCAGCACTGGCCCACCCTGGCCCCCTTCTGGCCCAGCCATACCTGAGGTAGAGGGGCTGAGTTTGCTCAGACCTTGGAGTAAGTTCTGCCCCTGCTGCAGGTCCAGTTTGGCAGGGAAGGGGCACCCAGTATACCCCCCGTTTTCTTTACAGAACTCCAGGAATCTGTGGGGTACAGGAGCATTCATACACAACTGCACAGGGCTGGCCGAGTGCCTGCAGAGGCTGGAGGCCCAGCCTGGGTCCTGCACACTGGCCTATGCCTGGGGGCAAGTTGCTTAACCTTGGCAAATGGAGATGTTAAGATAAAACAGATGGGAAGATTACCTGAGCCCCAAGGGTGCTTCATAAAACTACAGCTCTCCTAGGCTAGGGGGTGGTGTTACCGACTCAGTGGACAGGAGTTTGAGCAGACTCTGGGAAATAGTGAAGGACAGGGAAGCCTGGTGTGCTGCAGTCCAGGGGGTCTCAAAGAGTCGGACACAACTTAGTGACTGAACAAGGCTTGTAGCCATCAAGAGGGATGGAGGGTGGGATGCTCACACTTTCCAGTCGGGGTCGTGGCCCAGCAGGAGCGGGTTGCCCACCACGATGAGCAAAGCCTTGGCCCGGGTCACTGCTACATTGAACCTCTGGTGAGAAGAGGTGGTAGGGGTCACAGCAGGGAAGGGCCACCTGGAAGGAGGAGTGCCCACCAGCCCACCAGCCCTCCAACCTTGGGGTTCTTGAGGAAACCCAGGTTGAAGTCCAGATCCAGCTGCACAAAGCTCTGGCTGCTCCGAACAGTGGAGATGAGGATGACGCTTCGTTCCTGGCCTTGAAACTCTTCCACAGAGCCCACCTAGAGAGGGGCAGGCAGGGCCGGAGGCACTCAGCAGGGGCCCCAGGAACCAGCCCCGCCTGCCAGAGCCTGAGGACAGTTGTCACAGTGGAGGGAGCCAGGAAAGAGGACAGGACTACGCTGTGCTAGCTGAAACCTGAAAAGTGAATCCAGTTAAAGTGGTGGGAACTGGAAAGGTTTCTAAGCAAAGAAAACAGGATTCCAAAGAATACTAACTCAGCAGAGTTTTTCAGACTTTCACTCAGTACTTGTTTAAGTAACTCTAGGCCCTAACCCAGACCGCCTGAATCAGAATTTCCACCGGAGAGGCCTCTAATTCCTAAAGTACCCATTTTCAACCCTGGCTGCGCAGATCGCAGATCACCTGAGGAGCCATAAAAGAACAGCTGCCCTGGCTCTGCCCCCAGAGAGCTGTGTTAATTGGTTGGGTGGAACCCTGGCCCTGGCAGCACTAAAAGCTCTCCAGGTGATTCTTATCTGAGAAAGAGTGGCGCTAGCTGTCAACTGACTCGGGGTGGGAGAGGTGAGTGGGGACATCATCACAGGACAGGTCGGGCTGGCTACGGAGACTGGACTTTATCCTTAGGGTAGAGACTTTAAATCAGCCTGATTCTAAGACTCCTTCGGGGTAACTGCTAACACACAGGCTTCCTGGCCCCAGCCCAGACCTACAACTTGGGATATCCAGCAGTGAGAAGCTGGGGGAAAGCCCAAGTCCGTCTCAGGCAGCGAGGGTGGGGCAGGGACTGGGGCTGTCCCAGGAGCAGTAGGGCAGAGACCCAAGGAGGTGTCTGGAAGTGGGGGAGCGAGGGAAACAGAAGTCAGGGGGGAGCGTGAAACAGTGGTGAGGGTCACCTTCAAGTCCTTGATGTCGTCTAGTCCCCGAAGCTGCTTGTCAAGTTTGGTGATGCAATAACGGATTTTTTCCACCTGGAAGATGGGGACAGGTGCCTTTCTCTCCTGCCATTACCCCAGCACAAGAGGGAGCCAGGCAGGAGGCCAGGGAGCTGGGGGGCAAAGAGGAGGTACAACTGACCTCTGAGCTCTTCTGAGATATGGGGCCAGCAGAGAGGCCTGAGCTGGAGCCTCTGCCTAGCGGTCTGGCTAGGTATGGGAATGTTCCCTTGATGGGAACTGAGGGCCTGACCTGCTTCCGGTATGGGGAGATGACGCCCACACTTCGGGGGCTCAGACGGGCTTTGCCCTTCTTGGAGGAGGGGGCCAGGAGCTGCTTCAGGTAGGAAGTCACTGTGGCAGCCTCTTCTGGGTTGAAGAAGGACGGGCTGTTGCCCTCACGCTCATCCTTGCCCATTACACCGTGAAAGATGATTGGAAAGTCCTGGACACAGGGTTAGGGGAAAGCGTCAGTTGGACCTCCCTGACTCCCTTCCCTTCCACCCTCAAACCCTTCCTGGGAATGGGGGATCCCAGGTAACTAAGGGCAGGGCTTGTGGCTTCCACTCAGAGACTCCTGCTACCCAGACCCTCAGTAAGAGGGAGGCTGGGGTACAGGTGGGGGGAGCGAGCCTGAGCCCCAGCCCCGCTCAGCCTCACCTGTCGAGGCAGACCCTCCCAGCGGCAGAAGCGCTCTCGGTCAACGACATCCGCACAGGCCTGCAGCTCCCCATCATAATACAGCCGGTTAGGAACGTCCAGGATGGTGGGGTGAGACCTAGGAGGAGGAGGAGGAAGGAAAAGCAAGACCAGACAGGGGCAGGCGCCCCTCCCCCCACTCACACACTATCATGTCCTGCCCACTGCATAGCAGACTCGTTCAGTTACAGCTTTTGCAGCTGGGCACTAAGAGACCTGAGTTTGATCCCTGGGTCGGGAAGATACCCTGGAGCACGAAATGGCAACCCTCTCCAGTATTCTTGCCTGGGAAATCCCACGGAGAGAGGGGCCTGGTAGGCTGCAGCTCATGGGGTCACAGAGTTGGACATGACTGAGGGACTAACACATACACAGTTATCCACAGAAAGCAGAACCAAATGTGGCTCCAGAAAGCATCCAATCCACAGATTTCAAATTTAAAAGAAAACACCAAGAAATTAGGGACCCACTCTCAAGTCTCAATTTTGCCAAGGAAGGATAATACAAAAACACGTTATCACCGACTATCACCATTACTGGATGAGATGATGTGTTTAAATCCAAAAATATGGAGGAGGAAATAGCAACCCACTCCAGTATTCTTGCTTGGAAAACTCCATGGACAGAGGAGCCTGGCGGGCTACAGTCCATGGGGTTACATGACTGAGCATGTATGCATGAAGGTGGAGGGAGATGGCAATAAACTGGTAGAGCTAAAAAAAAAAAAATCCAAAAATACAAGCAGTACTAACAACAGCTAATATTTATTTGTGTTCTTAGTGGACTCATCTAAGGAACGAAAGATTCACCCACCTAGGAACTCAACTGAACATTTCAGATGCAAGAACTCTCTGACTAAAGGAAGTATACAGCTCTTTAACTTGAATAATCATTAATTGTCTGTATTATTCTCATTTCTCCTTGGATTGCCTAGAAACTTCACCCAGGACCTGCCTCAGATATATTCCAGTGTCTGGGAACCACTGACCATCCCGATATACAAATAGGCAAACTGCTCTAGAGTGAGGGCACTTGCTAAGTCACACTATCTACAAACAGCAGTGATGGGCCTGCAGAGGAGACCTTCCAGTTTACAGTCTTTTTGCACTGTGTAGTCTCTGAGCAACAGGACTGTGGGATGGAGGCTACAGCTGGGCTGGCGGAGGGTGTGGGGTACCTGTAGTTGCGCAGTAGCTTGGTTATGAACTGGGGGTTATAGCCATCCGGGCCCTTCTTGTATAGGCCGTTGAAGGTGAGCAGCCGCTCCAGCAGTGAGTAGCCCAGCCCGTGCTTCTGGGTCAGCGGGCAGCGCAGCACAGGCCCCAGCTGCCGAGGGTCCCCTGCCAGCACCAGCTGCCCTCCTGGGTTGTCTGCTTCTTTGACTTCCATCAACCCTGTAAAGTGGGGAGTGATAGGGAGAAAGGCGTGTGGTGAGGCCTCTCTGACGCCACGTGGGGCATACTTGCAGCCCCCTCAAACCCCTCACCTGCTATGGCCACCAGGCTCTCTGGCTCCATGGCATGGCCAGCCTCGTCGATGAAGATGTGTGTGAAGTGATCGATGGGAAACTGGGCCGAGACCAACCTGGGAGGTGTCAGGCCAGGCAGGGGTCACACCCAGACTGTCAAACCTGAATGCTCACCTAAGCCGGCGCTCCCCGCAACTCCCCAGCCTGCCACCTCTTTACTAACACAATATTAAGAGATGCACACACACACACACACACACACACTTCCCACCTGCTGGCAGTGATGAGCGTGGTAATCAAGACGCGATATTCCTGTAGCTTCTTCTTGGAAGGAAATACAAAATCCCCCTTCTTTGCATCCCAGTTACAACAGGGCTGAGGGTTGGGCAGGGAAAGGAGTCAGCTTGGCTTCACCGTCAATTTCACCTTCACTCTGTCCGGGGCCCCCAGGCAATTTTATCTTTCTCTCACTTTACACACAACTGAAACTAAAGCCCAGAGAGGGCACCTGACCCACCCACACAGTGAGTATCTCAGAATGAGGGTCTCCTAGTTCCCTGACCCAGAGCAGCACCCACTGTCCCTCGGCCGCTTGCCTTCCCCAGGTACCTTGACATCCTCAGGGACCAGGTGGATATCCCTGCTGGGGGCCAGGAGGCGGTAGATGGAGCTGGGTAGGTGGACCCGGAGGCGCTGACAGAGGAGGTCAGCCCCTGAGTTGGACGGAGCGCAGGCCAGGATGTGGGCTTTGGGCAAGTGCTTCACCACCTGGGGTGGGGATAAGCACAGTGTGGGAAGCAGCTTCTGGTCTCCGGGTGGGGGGTGGTGCAGAGAAGTGCAGTTGTGACTCAGGCTGGCACAGTGTGGCATCTCTCTCCCATTGCTAGGGGAGGGAGTGACTAAAAAGGCAAGTTCTGATTCCCCAGCCCACTGCAGCCCAAACAGGACTTTATGCTAGAAAACTGCTGCAGTAAATATAAAAGGCTACCATGACTGATGCTGAAGCTCCAACACTTTGGCCACCTGAGGCAAAGAGCTGACTCACTGGAAAAGACCCTGATGTTGGGAAAGACAGAAGGCAGGAGAAGGGGACGACAGAGGATGAGATGGTTGGATGGCATCACTGGCCAATGGACACAAGTTTGAGCAAGCTCTGGGAGTTGGTGATGGACAGGGAAGCTTGGCGAGCTGCAGTCCACGGGGTCACGGAGTCCTACACGACTGAGCGACTGAACACAACCATGACTGAGACATGAACTGCAGTGTGGAGTCGTGCAATACTCAACGTGCACACAGTGCTCAAAGCCACACTGGCCCTCGGTGCCAGCTCAGGGGAGTGCGTTTGGGGAGCTGAAAGGAAGAAGAACCTGGGGACAGCTGCTTGGTTCCAGGGGGATTCAGAGTGTAGGCCACAGGCTCAGGCCCACCTGCTTGATGGCTTCCACTAGGGTGACAGTCTTGCCCGTCCCCGGAGGCCCAAAGATGATGTAGGGGGCGGGGCGGGTGGTGCCCATAACGATGTGCTTCATGGCCTGCAGCTGCTCCGGGTTTGACTCCAGACTCCGGTCGTACAGCCTGGCAGAGTGCCACAAACACGATGTTGTTGAGTCCCAGAAGCCTCCCTGACCGCGTCCCCTACACCCATACTTCAGGTGGCCCTGGATTCCCTGCCCACAGTCTCACTTGAGCTTCACATCTGAGGGCAGCAGCGGGACTCCACGAGAGGCCACAGGGAAGAGCATGGGCCCAAGTGGCCAGCGCCCCGTCAGCTCCAGGGCACGGTGCTGCACCCGCAGGGGCTGGCGGTTGAAAGTGAAGTTCACCTTGAAAGTCATCCCATCCACAAAGCGGCTCAGGAGGCTTTGGGAAGGGAGAGAGTGGGGGAAGCATTCCAGTAAGGAGGGGTGGGCAATAAAGGGCCAGGACTCTCTCCATCTACCCCAACCCTACTCCCTTTCCCAGACCTCCAAGCAATTCTCTAGGAAAGGAAGCTGCTGAGGCACCTCAGGGTCACCCCCTGCTCTGTCCCTAGGGTCCCACTCACTGTGGGGAGAAACACCCTCCTCCTTTGGCCTTTGGGCCATCTGTAGACGTTCCTACAGCTCAGGGTTCCCTCAACACCTACCTGGTAGGAAAACTCAGCTTGACCCGGTCCAATTCCACCTTGTGCACAAAGCCCTTGTAGGTGACAGCATCCTCGTGATGTGTCTCAGAGGACAAACGGGCAAATAGGTGGTCACCCCGCAGCACTGAGGGGCGGCTCTCAGCCACCCCAGGAACCTAGGAAGCAAAGCACCAGCAAGCTTCTAGCCCGAGATGACCAGTGGCAGGCCCACTGAGACCCCCTCCTGAAACACAAGATCTGATGAGCCATCTCTACCCTGGGGTTCAGGGAGCTTTGCTTCTTTCCTCTTCCACCAGGCAGGGCAAGAGTCAGGGGAGATGGGGAAGGGACGAGTTTGCCCAAGCTGCTCAGAGATGCTGAGTCCAGGAGTCCTGGCGACCCTCCAGGGCACGATTTCAAGAGCCAGGGGTCAGCTTCCCAGTAAGTCCAGCTGCCCTCTTGGCCAGTTCAGTTTCTACTCTGCCTTTAAAATCTTGTTCAAAACTCAGTTTCTGCAGGAAACTTTCCCTGATCGTCCTCACTTGCTGTCTCTTCTCACTTGGTGCCTTTCTCAGAACATGGGTGCAGGAATCCATTCTCATGTGCAATTCTGGACTTATGTATACACATTCAACATCTGAGAGCTGGAGAGGTCTCTAAAAATTATCTTCCAGACTTCCCTGGTGGTCCAGTGGTTAAGAATCCACCTTCCAATGTGGGGGACTCGGGTTCGATCCCCAGTGGCGGGGACGAGGATCTCACATGCTGCAGGGCAACTAAGCCTGCACGCTGCAACAAGAGAAGCCTGCACACTACAGCCAGAAACACCCCAAACAGATAAACAAAAAAGAATACGAATCATCTAGTTCAGCTCCATGCTTTTCAGGTGAGCGAACTAAGGCCCAGAGATAGCAAAAGACTTGCCCAAGGTTACAGAGCCAAGTGATAGCCAAGTCTGGGCTAAAACCCCCGTGTTCCCTATTACCCTGCTCTGACACCTCTTTCGGGGGCCCAGACACCTGTTCTGCTCCTTGCTGAGCCCTCTGGGACAGGAACAGTGTCATTATCCTTTTGTTCTGCCCACAGTTTGTGGGTTGGCTAACTTGCGTCCATCCTCCCTACTACCGATCCAAGCCCTGACCTCCAGGGTGAGCAGACGGGGGTTCCGGTCTATAGGGTCCCAGCTCATGGGCACTGAGTCCAGGTCATAGTGCCGGATGTCGTGCTCCATCTGCAGCTCCTCCAGGTGCAGCAGCAGCCGGAGCTTCACCTCGTAGTTGCTCCACTTCAGGGCTGTCTGAAGCTGGGCCCTGGCAGTGACGGGTGGGGCGATGGGAGGAGAGGGATAGGAACAGGATGGGTCAGGCAAACCCCATGTCCTGGAGCACCTCTCCCCCTGCAGCCCTGAGACTATGAAAACATCAGGAATCAGGGAAGACTAGAAGAGCAGAGAAGCAGATGGGGGTCAGAGGCCTCTAAGAAGAGAGTCCCTGCCCGCCAACCTCAGACCTGCATTGTGGATCCTGGAGCTGGAAACACCCTCTCTCAAAGATCCTCCCATGACTCACACCCTCACCTCATTCAAATGCCATTCTCTGCTCAAATGTCACCTCCTCGAAGAGGCCAGGACTAGCTGTCCTCTGCAAAACAGCACAGCCCACCCCTTACCCTGCTTTAACGTTGGTTAGTTCTTCATAGTACTCATCACTACATAAGATGAGATGAGACATGCTCACTTTCCCCAATTGCAATGTCAGGGCCTTCATGTGAGTGATTCACCTTGAATGCAGCCTGGCACGTGGTGTGTTGGCCACAGGGGATGAATGAACTGAGCATGGGAGGCTGAGGACAGAGGCATGGGGCAGAAACAAGAAGTGAGCAGAGAAGAAACATACAAAGCAGTGTGAAGGGTGCAGACGGATGGTACTTACTTGATCTCAGCAATCTCCTTCGGGGCAGTGAAAATACTTGTTCCCCGAAGAAGGACAGGGAGCAGCTGTCTGAGGCGGGGGGGTGGGTAGTATGTTCCCAGTGGCAAACTGAACTCCAGGTCATAGTTCTTAGCACTGCAGGAGGGGGGACAAGAAAAGCTATTACAAACACAGAGACCCTTCGCCTTCAGAGACTCTGAGAAGGCCCTTCCCTGGTGGAGGCACAAAGCCCTGCTTCAATACTATCGCTGAAAGGGGTCAGTAGCCTTTGCCCTAGAAGAGAGGACTCACTGTCTCATGAGGCCGCTCATGTCAAGGCCGGACCACTTTCATTTTTAGAAAGCATGATACTTGAAAACATTAAAAGAAAAAAAAATATATATATATATAATATATGTAATTCCCTGGCAGTCCAGTGGTTAGGACCCCATACTTCCATGGCAGAGGGGGTCTGTCTTTGATCCCTGGTTGGGGAACTAGGATCCCACAAGCTATGAGGTTATCTATATACATATATAAACAATACATGTTCATTAGAGAAAAAAAATCAGAAAATAGGTAATTAATAAATGGGTAAATAAACAACATGCTCACCATCCAGGGATAATCACTGTTAACTTTTTGATATGTAGCCTTCCAGACATTTTTCTTTGTCAATATATATTATACAAATATATTTTAAATTAATTAGCCAATTAATTAATTAACTTCTTGGCTGCCCTGCATGGTTTGTGGGATCTTAGTTCCCTATGAGGGATAGAACTTGTGCCCCCTGCAGTGAAAGCTTGAAGTTCTAACCACTGGACCCGAAGGGAATTCCCCTATACATATATTTTTAGCAGAAAGAGCACAGTGGTCTCACAGTTTGCTTTTATAGCTCAGTATTTTGTGAACACCTGGACATATTAAAAAGAGGTGTCTACACATATGATTCCATTCACATGACAGGTCCAGAAGAGGGAAATCTAAAGGAAGTACACGAGTGGTTGGTGAGGGCTACGAGGCGAGGGGGCAGAGGTGCAAAACGGGTGATAACTAAAGGGTATGGGCTCCTTTTGGGGGTGATGAATTGTTCCAAAATGGATTGTGATGATGGTAGGACCTAACTGTGAATATGCTAAGGAAATCACAGATTGTACACTTTAAAGGAATGAATTGTATAGTATGCAAGTTGTTTCCATAAAGCTGTTATGACAGGGAGGGGGAGAGGAAGAGAAAGAGAAACACGACCACCCCGCTGTCTGATTATCTATCATACAATCAAAAATACTTGAAACTTCTCCACACTGTCCTCATATCCGGTTTTCCTCTTAGACAGAAAAGGTCTCTGAGGTCTGGAGGAGTTAAGAACTCACCGTCAGGAAAGGGGCCCATACAGTGATGTGGGGAGGGATCCCCCAGCCTGCACTGGGCTGGACGGAGGACTTACCGGTCGGGTCTCTCTCCTTCCTCTATCCGGCTGGTCACCACAGGGTTCCGAGTGACCTGGGTCCGCTTGAAGGGAGTCGTGGGTTTCAGCTGTGCTGCCAGAGGACTGTGGGCCACAGCAGCTAAGAAGCGGGCAATGTAGAAAGTGCCAGCTCCTTCTGAGCCCGGCTCTCCAGGGCCCAGCAGCTCCCAGAGCACTGTGGCTGGGAAGTAGCCCACAAAGCTGGTCTTACAGTGAACATGGAGCTCATAGCATTCACCTAGGAGAAGACAGCTAAGTGAGTCGGGTTGGGGAGGGAGCTGCCAAAGAGCATCCCAACCCTGACATCCCCCAGATAGCCCCTACCCCAAGGCAAGCGCCACCAGCCTACAATAGGACATTCCTGAAGCAACAGACCCTTCTAGGGCAGGCCTCCGGCCACCAGAGGCTCTTTGAGAGCCCACTCACCTGGGCCCAGGAGGCAGGGCAGCTCCCGGTCTCCATTGCAGAAGGAAAACTGGGGGGTCCGGCAGAATGGGAAGAGGTGGGTGAGGGTGACAGGCTGGGTTCCTCCATTCCGAAGCCTGAGGGTCAGCACCTCCTTGCGGTTCAAATCCAGGCGGATAAGGAGCTGTCCATCTCGGGCTTCGTGGGGCCCCTGGACTTCCACATTCACCCCATGTTTCCCATGCATATACTCAGCCCTGGGGAGAGCGGGAGTCAAGGGCGGGCAGGGCTGGGGCAGGAGCAGACAGGACTGGGGGCTGCCCTCGGGAAAGTCACAGAATGGGGAGGATGGCCAAGTGCCGGCCGTGCTCAGGAAACCCACCCCCCAACTCAGGGCAATTAGCTCCTTCCCTGGCCTCCCCTCAGTCCTTGCAGGAGGGAGCCCCCGGCCCACCCCCGCCGAGCCCAGGCAAGCCCCAGTCACACGGTTTCCCACACGCCCAGGCCCCTCTTGCACACCCTGTCACACACAAGCACACCTGTCATGAAAGATAGTGGCTAGCAGTGACCTGTGGTGTTTGCTCATTTCCAACCCCGGCTTCATTCTCCTCTTTTCTGGGAACCACACGTCAGCCCAGCGGTCGAGCCCGAAGAACCTGACTCGGGTCTTGGTGACGTAGGCCAGATGGGAAATCTTCATTCCATACAGCATGGAGGAGAAGCCAGGGGCAGGGGTCCCAAAGCTGCCGGGAGCAGAGGAGACTGGGGAGTGAGGGCCGGGGGGCCAGTGAGGGCGGCAAGCTGGGGAGGGCATCTGAGAGCCACTCTGTGCAGGAGAGGATGGGGCTGGGGATAGAGACTCGGGCCGGGACGGCAGGACTTTCAGGGAAGGCAAGGGGACCCCCCCCAAGACTAAATACGATTGTTTTAAATAAGCAGCAGGTGGTGGAGGTTGCACTTCTGAGGAGAAAAGTCCAATGGTGGGCTGTTGAGATGGAGGACTAAGGGAAGAGAGAGTAAGAAATGAAGAGCTGGGGCAGGGTGGGGGCAATCTGGGACAGAAAAGAGATAAACACGGAAGCAGAAAGTTAAGGCAGCCGAAGAAGCTGATTGGTAGGGTGGTGGTGGGGAGTGGATCCCAGGTCCAGCCCGCCGGTGAGGAGTGAGAGGGGCATAAAGTGCAGGTGTCCAGGGTGTGTGGGCAAGGTGGCTGATCAGACAGCAGTGTCCCCCCGAAGTCAGAGGGTGCAGGCAGAACCCAAGCAGGAAGGGAAAGGATCCTTCTCCAGAGATCAAATAGCTTGTTTGGGCCTAGAGAAGGTGAAGACAGGGAAAACTGGTCAGAAGGACAATAACCCCGAGGCTCAGTGCCTGGAATTCGGTTTAGTCAATTGGACAAACACTTACAGAGACCTGTTATGTGCCAGACACTGTGCTAGATGCTGGGGGTTCAAAGAGGCCTGAGGAGCATGGAGGGAACACAATAATTCCAGCCCCTGCCTGGAGCTCAGAGGGGAGGAGCTCAGACGTGGCGGCTTCCCCAGGAAACAGCGTCAGAACTGAGTCCTGAAGGATGAATGGGTGTCATTCAGGCGCAGGACGGAGCACAGAGTGTGAGCCGAAGTGTGGCGGTGCGAGTGGGGGAAGCTGGGGGGACCACCCTCTCTGACACTAGCTGAGTCACCTTGGGTCACTGTACCTCGCAGAGCCTCACTTTGCTCCTCTATAAAATGGGGGTAACAGCAGACCTATCTCCCGAGGTGGTTGTGTGGATCACAGGAGAAACCGACACTGTGGTGTCCACTTAGCCCAGTGCTTGGCACATAAGATCTCAGTAAGGTGCACTATGATTAGTATCACATCCAGTCTGGTTGTACTAGAGTGAAGAGTGCAAGGAGGGACTGGCAGGAGGCAGCAGAGGTGGGCAGGGACCAGGTCTCGCACAGTTTTGCATGCCAAGCCATGAAGCCTGCACCTGACCCTGAAGGCCAGCAGCTCTCCTCCATTACTGGCACTTAAGGGCCAGAGGACAACCCCACATGTGACACGTCATAGACACATTCATGCTCTGGACAGCTGACCACCCTCCCTCCATGCTTTGAGGGGAATGAAAGCAAATCCTAGTTCCTAGGAACCATGGCCATCTCTGTTGAAGGCTCACCAGCATAAAATAAGATCATTCATGGTTATGGACATTTCCCTGGTGCCCTCTGCCTATAACTCTGCCCCTCTCCCTCCCCCCGTGCAAGTGAGTGATACCATTCAGAAAACTTTGAATTGGCTCTCATTTGTCTTAAAAAGATACTAAATCATGTGAAAACACAATAGAAAATGCTCAAGAAATGTTAGCTACTATTATTAGTATCCTATTAGTAGTAATAGTAGTACTAGTAGCAGCAGTAGTAGTTAAGAGTAGTAACTTACTTCCAGCCTGCACCAGAGGCTATACTGTGGTTACACAACCACCCCATGTTGGTGGGTTTTAAGCAGGGGAGTGGCAAGATCATATTTGCATTTCAGATCACCCAGGCATCAGGAATGGAGGATGGATTTGCTGGAGGCAAGACTGTAGGCAGGGAGACCAGTTAGAAGAAGGCCATTGCAACCGTCCAATTCAAAGTTGACAGGGTCCGAACAAGGCAGTGCTCAGGATGGAAGAGGAGACAGATCTGATATTTAGAATAAAAAATTAGTAGATTTTGGTTTCGGACAGGAGAGCAAATGTAGGCTGGGAACAGGGAGGAGTCAAGGACAATATGGAAAGCAGTGGGTTGGCTTCAGGGACTATTCCTGAGATAGGAGGGAGACACAGGAGGAGGAGGAGGCTGGAGGGACATATGGATCTGGACATGGTCAATCTGAGATCCCCATGGTCCACAGGCAGCTAGCTCCATGAATCAAAAGCTGAGGACTCAGGCCAAAGCAAAGCAGACCCTAATAATAGCGAGACGTCAACAGTATTTACAAATATGGAAGTGTTCAGGATCTTCCCAGGGAGTGAGTCGTCTGAGAACCACTGAGGTCAGCACAACCCAGGGAGGAATAGAAAACAGAGCAGGAAGTTCCTGGAGAGGGAAGAGAATCAGGAGGAAGGCCCACAATCAGGTATCAGGCTCAACTGCTGCTGAGGGGCTGAGGCAAAGGGATTGAAATCAACCCTGGTAACTTGGTCAGTGAGTCACTAAGTTCCATGAATCGGCACATACTCAAATGCCAACAGATGCCAGACTCCTCAGGTATCTTTGATACCTGCAGCCATCTCAGGTCCTACTTTTGAGTCATTAGTATAAGAAGGATTACCCATATCCTTCTTATATGAATATTCTATAATCTACTACTCTAAACAGGGGCTTCCCTGGTGGCTCAGTGGTAAAGAAACCAAGTTGCACTGCAGGAAACACGGGTTTGATCCCTGGGTTGGAAAGATCCCCTGAATGAAATGGCAACCCACTCCAGTATTCTTGCCTGGAAAATCCTGTGGACAGAGGAGTCTGGTGGGTCACAGTCCATGGGGTCACAGAAGAGTCAGATGCAACTAAGGGAGTAAACAACAAGTCTAAACAAACAAAAGCTCATGTGCCCTGAAACACCCCGGAGCTCTCAGCTTAGTGGTAGAGAGAAAACAGGACCCCGAGGGGACTGAGCAAAGCCAGGAGCACAAATTCTGTCTAAAAGGAGGAAATGCTACTCATCTCTAGAAAGAGGTCACCAGGCCCAAGATGGCCAGATCTGGCTTTTAAGAGAAGCCCAAAGTACAAATTTAAGGTGAAATCCTCCATCTTTGGAAGCTTCTGCATTGATGTGAGTGGGAGGAACTCTGCAAGCTTTGCAGCGTCTATGATAGGTGCTATACCTGTGTGCTAAGTCACTTTACATTTGCAAACCCATGGACTGTAGCCTGCCAGGCTCCTCTCTCCAAGTGATCCTCCAGGCAAGAATACTGGAGTGGGTTGCCATGCCCTCCTCTAGGAGAAAGGTACTACCACCTAAGTATTATCAGCTTTCAAATTATTCTTCATGTCTATTACCACTATCCAAGTTCACTTGGTTTAAGGTGACATCCATAAAAATTAAAAAAAAAAAAAAAATTTTTTTTAAATCACAAACTTAGTACATACTTGTTGGAAAAAAGCACCAATTCTTGCATTATACATCTAGTCATTTGTGTTTCAAGGGGAAAAAAAGATCAACGATTCAATAGAAAAACAGAATATTCAACTTAAAGAGCAAACTCTGATCAGGGGTAAGAAAAGATAACTCCAAAAATAGAGAAATGCAAATTAAAGTAAAAATGAAGTATCATTTTGTTTCCATGAGACTGACAAAAAAGAAGACAGTCACAACAGGTATTACTATGTGGGAAAGAAAACTCTCATACATTGCTGGTAGAAAGGGGAAATACTACAACCATTTGGAGAACAATCCGGTGACATCTCCTAATATTTGATATGGAGGTATCCCTTAACTCATGGGAATGTAACCATGGAAAAGAAACATACCAATATATAAGAACATATGTGCAAGAAGGCCTATTGTAAAGTTCTTCACATTGGCCAAGAACTGAAAACAAATGTCCATCCAAAGGGAGATAGCCAAATAAGCTGTAAACACTCGTACCACAGAATATCAGACAGCTATTTAAAAGAATGCATCACATCCATTTGAAAGACTAAAATGTAAAAGGTTGTCAACGCCAAATGTTGACAAGGACACAAAAACACCAGAATGCTCGTGCATTGTTGGATGGACTATAAAATGGTACAATCACTTTAGAAAAAGGTTTGATGGTTTCTTGTAAAGCCAAACATAATACTCTGATATATATCCACCCCACCCCCCCTCAAAAGCTAGCTGCATGTGGGTCCTGGACCAAGGATCTAACCCAAGCCCTTTGCATTGCAAGCGTGGAATCTTAACCACTGGACTGATAGGGAAGTCCCTGTGATTTATATATGATATACTGTTGTTGTTGTTTAGTTGCTAAGTCCGACTCTTTGCAACCTCATGGACTGTAGCCCGCCAGACTCCTCTGTTCATGGGAATTCTTCAGGCAAGAATACTGGAATGGGTTACCGTTTCCTTCTCCAGGGGAACTTCCTGACCCATGGATTGAATTCAAGTCTCCTGCTTGGCAGGCTGATTCTTTACCACTGAGCCACCAGGAAAGCCCATAAGAAATATTGGTGGTAAAAGAATACCAAAAGAATTGGCAGTAAAATATTGGTGGTAAAAAGAAACCACTGATATACAGAATAACATGCGTGAATCTCAAACACATTATGCTGAACAAAACATGCCTTACATAAAAGAGTACATACTATCTGATTCCATTAAATAAAGTTCTAGAATGGATAGTATCTCAAAAAAAAAAAAAAAAGATCAGAGCAGTGGATACTGGGTGGGTAAAGGTGAGAACTAAATAGGACAGGAGATGAAGGAACTTTCTGGGGTGATGTTATGTTTTATATCTTGATAGGGTGTTGCACACAGGTATATGGATTCATTAAAACTCACAGAATGGGACACTTGAAATCTTGTCTATTTCACTGTAGGTAAATTTTACTTAAAAAAAAAAAAAAAAAGAAGAAGGTAAACATGTGAATTCCCTGGCAGTCCAGTGGTTAGGATTTTGCCTTCTTACTGCCTACAGAGTGGATTCAGTCCCTGATCTGGGCACTAAGATCCCACAAGCTGTGACAAGTGGTCCAAAAAAAAACTCCATTGTAAACAAATTTTGAACTCTTAGATCAATTGTTGAAATAACAACAATCATGGTGAAGTGTTCAGGGGTGAAATATACTGGTATCTGTAACTTATTATGAAATGCATAAAAAAAATTAAGATAGCTAGATGGGGACATCCCTGTTGGTTCAGTGGTTGACTCCACAATTTCACTGCAGGGGACACTAGTTCACCCCTGGTCAGGGAACTAAGATCCTCACATGCCCACATGGTGCAAGATAAATATAGCAAGACAGTTGCTAATCAGGAACCGAGGGAAATACAGCAACAAGGTGGGGAAGGGGGATGTGGGGGGTTTGCAGTCCAGAAACAACAGTGCAGCCTTGGGGCAGGGTCCTATTTCCTCCTCAAGGAATACACATAACAATAGCTTTGCATGCTAGGAACTAAGGCCACCACCCAGGGAGATAACAGTAATTTCAGGCGCAGCACAATATTCCCGGAGCCCCACCCTGTTACCTCACCACCAACCAATCAGAAGAAAGTCACACACCCTGCAGCCCTCATTCCAAATTTTGCCTTAACAACCTCTCCTGGAAAACCCTCAGGGAGCTGCCTTTTAATCACCTGTTTTCATTTGCTTGGCCCTGTAATAACCCTTTCTCTGCTCCTGACTCTGACAACGTGGTCTATTTGGCGTCGTATATGCGTGGGTTACACCAATTTATGTTCAGTAACAAGGGTATATGGTTGTTAAATGTCACATTATTTCAACTTTTCATTATGTTTGAAATTTGTCATAATAAGATGTTGAGGAGAAAACCCAATAATGCAATTAGAAGAATATACCAATTAGGAGTCATTTCCATGATGTATTGATGAGTAAGAAAATCAGGAGATGGAAAATGTGTATAACATGATCCTTTTAAAATAAAACAATAACAAAAATACCCTAATTGATATGAGATACCTTAGTGTGGAACAAAATGTGGCAGTGTAGGTGGGATGCTGATATGGGGGGTACTTGCGTGCTCAGTTTCAAAGCTGTGTCTGACTCTGTGACCCTATGGATTGCAGCATGCCAGGCTCCCCTATCCTTCACTATCTCCTGGAGTTTGTTCAGATTCATGTCCAATGGGTTGATGATGCTATCTAATCATCTCATCCTTTGCCACCCCCTTTCTCCTTTTGCCTTCATTACCTGACCAAACATTAAGGGTTCCCACTCTTCCACTCTCAACTACCTGCTTAACTGTTTGACAGTAAAGAGTCTGCTTGCAAAGCAGGAGACCTGGGTTCAGTCCCTGGGTGGGGAGGACCTTCTGTAGAAGGGAATGGCTACCCACTCCAGGATTCTTGCCTAGAGAATTCATGGACAGAGGAGCCTGGCGAGCTACTGTCCATGGGGTGGCAAAGAGTCAGACATGATCCAGCGACTAACATTTTCACTTTAACTGTTGGATGTATGCTTCTCCAGGCTCTTTCCCTTGCATTAAATATATATATATATATATTTTTAAGTACACGTATTTTTTGTGTGTGCTACACATACTATTCTGCAACAGACTTCTTTCACCACCATGGACACCATGACAACATTTTACCAAGCCACCTAGCTCTTTCGAATGGTAGCAAAGGATAGCACAGCATGTATGCACTGTGATGGGTT
The DNA here is from genome assembly GCA_006410875.1 of Neotragus pygmaeus. Classification (NCBI taxonomy): domain Eukaryota; kingdom Metazoa; phylum Chordata; class Mammalia; order Artiodactyla; family Bovidae; genus Neotragus; species Neotragus pygmaeus. The sequence goes on along the minus strand of SJYV01022228.1, from coordinate 190,568 downwards.
TAACTATTTGTTCAGCAATAGATAGCTAGGCTGCCAACAATTTTTGGCTATTTCAAATGTTACAATAACCATCCCTCTGGGTCAAAGAGAATGAAGCTTTACTTTGATGTGTATAAAAAAGTGAAGTCGCTCAGTCGTGTCCAACTCTTTGCGACCCCATGGACACCAGGCTCCTCCGTCCAGGGGATTTTCTAGGCAAGAGTACTGGAGTGGGTTGCTGTTTCCTTCTCCAGGGAACTTCCCGACCCAGGGATCGAACCCAGGTCTCCCGCATTGTAGACAGACGCTTTCCGTCTGAGCCACCACTTGATCTTAGCCAAAAGGCCAAGACGCCCCTGCATTTAAACTGTGGTCAACCGCTGGACCACCAGCAAAGGCCTCGAGATTTGTATTCACATAAGAAATACTGTTGATGTTATTAGTCGCTTAGTTGTGTCCAACTCTTTGGGACCCCATGGACTGTAGCCTGCCAGGCTCCTCTATCTATGGAATTTTCCAAGTCAGAATACTAGAGTGGATTGCCATTTCCTCCTCCAGAGGATCTCCCGAGCCCAGGTATCAGACCGAGGTCTCCTGTGGCTCCTGCATTGGCAAGCAGATTCTTTCCCACTGAGACATCTGGGAAGCCCCCTTTACTTTGATAAGTTCCAAATTGTCCTCTAAACAGGTTGTACAAACTTACATTCTCAATGAAAAAAATTTGAGAAAATCCCTTTCCTAGACCCTAACATCAGAAACCTTCAATCCTTTAAATTTTTGACAATCTGATAAGCAAATGAANGTATGGCAAAACCAATATAGTATTGTAAAGTAGAATAAAGTAAAATAAATAAATATATCAACTAAAAGACTCTGATTACTAGAATGGGTTAAAAAATAAGATTCAATAATATGATCTCTCCATGAGACCCATTTTAAATACGATGATATAGGCAGGGGAAAAGTAAATGATGGCAAAAATACTCCATAAAAACATTAACTGAAAGAAAGTGGAGTGGTTATATTAACATCAGATACAGTCAACTTCAGAGCAAAGGGAATTACCAAGGATTAAGAGAGATGTTATGTAATGAAAGATATTATGTAATACACACCAATTACAATGTAATTGGTGTTCAATTCACCAAACAACCAACCAAGGCAAACAATCCCCAATGTGCAGGCACCAAAACAGCTTCAAAATCCATAAAGCAAAAACCAGTATGAATATAGCTTGGCAATTAAACATAAACTTACACATAGTCCAGTGGTCCCACTCCTAGGTATTTATTCCAGAGAGATGCAAACTTAGTTCCCCCAATCCTTGTAAATGGATGGTTATGGCAACTTTAACCAAGAGAGACAAATGTGGAGAATTACTTGGATGTCCTCCAAAGGGTGAATAAATAAACTGTGATATACCCATATGATGGTATAATATCCAACACAAAAAGGAATTAATTGTTAATTCACACAACTGCTGTAAATCTCAACTGTGCTATGCTAAGTGAAAGAAGCCAGCCTGCAAATACTACATATTGTATAACTCCAATTCTATGACATTCTGTAAAAAGCAAAACTATAGGGGAAGAGAACAAAGCAATGGTGTCAGGGTTAGGAGTGCGGGAAGATTCTGGCAGCCTGAGGGAGTCTCATCGGGTGATAAAACTCTCCTGCATACAAATTATGGTTGGTAGTGGTTCAACAATCTACAGGTGTGTTAAACCCATCACTGTACACAAAAAGTCAACTATGCTGCTGCTAAGTCGCTTCAGTCGTGTCCGACTCTGTGCGACCCCAGCTAATTTTAAAAACAGGACTAAAAGGTTTTAAAGGCTGTGTAGAAAAAGTAAAGTTTTAAAATGAATAAACTAAGCTTCCACCTCAGGAAACTAGAAAAGGAGAGCAAACTAAACACAAAACAAGCAGACGGAAAGACATGACGACGATCAGATTATAAATCAATGAAAATAAAAAAACAGAAAAACAAAAAGAAATAATAAAAGTTGGTTCTTTGAAAACATTAACAAAAATTACAAGCCATTAGCCAGACTGACCAAGACATCAAAAGAGAGGACACGAGTTACCAAAATCATGAATGAAAGAGGGTATGTCGGTACCAAACCCACAGACATCAAAAGTATNACGGAAAGACATGACGACGATCAGATTATAAATCAATGAAAATAAAAAAACAGAAAAACAAAAAGAAATAACAAAAGTTGGTTCTTTGAAAACATTAACAAAAATGACAAGCCATTAGCCAGACTGACCAAGACATCAAAAGAGAGGACATGAGTTACCAAAATCATGAATGAAAGAGGGTATGTCGGTACCAAACCCACAGATATCAAAAGTATTACAAATGCTGGAGAAAACGTACAGTTACATGTAAAAGAATGAAATCAGAACATTCTCTAACACCACATACAAAAATAAACTCAAAATGAATTAAGGACCAACATATAAGACTGGATACTATAAAACGATTAGTGGAAAATGTAAGCAGAACACTCTGATATAAATGGCAGCAAAATTCATTTGAGGACTTCCCTGGTGGTCTAGTGGTTAAAAATCCACCTGCCAATGCAGGGGACACAGGTTCAGTCCCTGGTCTGGGAAGATTCCACATGCCATGCGGCAACTGAGCCCATGTGCCACAACTACTGATCTCTTGCCACAACTACTAAAGCCCATTTAGTCTAGAGCCCATGCTCTGCAATGAGAAACCACTGTAATGAGAAGCCCAAGCACCTCAACTAGAGAGCAACCCCTGCTTGCCACAACTAGAGAAAGCACACACACAGCAACAAAGACCCAGTGGAGCCAAAACAAATAAATAAAAATTTATATTTTTATATACATATATAAAATAAAATATTTTAAAATTTTATTTGGATCCATCTCCTAGAATAATGGAAATGAAAACAGAAACATACAAAAGGGACCTAGTTAAAAATTTGCACAGCAAAGGAAAACATAAATGATGCTACTGACAAGAGATCCATTTTCAAAATAAACAAACAGCTCATACAGCTTAATGGAAAAATAAAAAACCCAACCCAACCAAAAAATGGGCAGAAAACCTAGACAGACATTTCTCCAAAGAAGACATACAGATAGCCAATAGCCATGTAAAAAGATGTTCAAATTTGCTAATTATTAAAGAAATGCAAATCAAAACTAATGAGGTATTTACCTCACATCAGTCAGAATGGCCATCATTAATAAGTTTACAAATAATATATGCTGACAAGAGTATAGAGAAAAAGAAACTGACCTATACTCTTGGTGGGAATGTAAACTGGTGCAGCAACTATGAAGAACAGTATGGAGGCTCCCTCAAAATCTAAACATAAATAGATAGCCTACGGGAATTTGCTGTATGTCTCAGGAAGCTCAAACAGGGGTTCTGTATCAACCTAGAGGGGTGGGTGGTGAGGGAGATGGGAGGGAGGTTAAAAAGGGAGAGGATATATATATACCTATGGCTGATTCATGTCTAGGTTTGACAGAAAACAACAAAATTCTGTAAAGCCATTATCCTTCAATTAAAAAAATAAATTAAAAAAATATAAATATAGAGCTACCATATGATCTAGCAATTCTACTACTAGGCATATATACAGATATCCAGAGAAAACTGTAATTCAAAAAGATACATGCAGTTCAATGTTCACAGTGAAAGGTTGTTGCTGAGCCATGAAAGATGCCGGGATTTTTGGTCTCTGGAGGAGAAGAATTCAATCTGGGGCCAGTGACGAGGCTTGACTGCTCAGAATTTTTGTGTAATAACATTTTATTAAAGTATAGAAGAGATAGAGAAAGCTTCTGACATAGACATCAGTAGGGGGCAGAAAGAGTTGCCCCCCTGCTAGGCTTTAGCCAGATGCTTTAGCTACTAGCAGTCTGATAATTAGAGAAAGGAAATATCTCAAAACTCAGAGACTGGCACCAGGCCCCTCACCTACAGCATGCATTTTAAGAAAACATTGGCACAAGGTGAGTTGTCCTGGGCCATATTGACATGAATCTTGAAGAAAGGCAGGTTTCCAAGCAAATACAGTCTCATTAATACAGCTTAAAAGAACATTTGCATGAGTAAAACCTACTGGTTTGTCAAATCGGTTCTGAGTCTTAGGTGCAATCTACTTGAAAACAGAGTCTAGGGTAAATACATAGTTCATTAACATAGCTTAAGACATTTCCATAAGAAAAACGCATTGGTTAGTTCAAGGTTTGAGAAAAGTTCAGGTGGAACCAGGTGTTGTCATGGCAACATAGAATTTAAAAGAAACCTTCTCTTAAATTTGTATAAAGGGGGGAAAATATAACATTAGCAGTTTATTTCCTCCTGCTGCTTGAGAGAGAGAGAAAAAATGTCTGACACTTGCAGCCAATTTCCTCCTTTTGGAGACCCTTGGCCTTCCTGTCTGTTACCCTCTCAATAGCAACCATTACAATAGCCAAAATATGGAAGAAATCTAACTGTCCGCTGACAGATGCATGGATAAAGACGTGGTACGTACACACACACGGGCGCGCGTGCACGTGCGCGCGCACACACACACACGAATATCACACACACACACACGAATATCACACACACACACACACACACAGAGGAATATGACCCAGCCATCAAAAAGAATGAAATAATGCTATTTGCAGCAACAGTGATGGACCTAGAGATGACCATACTGCGTGAAGTGAGGAAAAAATACCCAATGATATCACTTATATGTGGAATTTAAAATAGGACACAAATGAACTTATTTACAAAACAGAAACAGACTCACAGACATAGAAAACAAACTTATTGTTACCAACAGGGTTACCAGGGGCAGAGGGAAATAAATTAGGAGTTTGGGATTAATATATATATACTACTATGTACAAAATAGGTAAACAAAAAGGACCTCCTGTTTACCACAGGGAACTATACTTAGTGGTACAATAACCACTAAGGAAAAAGAATGTGAAGAAGAATAATGTATAACTGAATCACTTTGCTATACACCTGAAACTAACAAAACACTACTGTGGTGGTAGTTTAGTCGCTCGGTTGTGTCCGACTCCTTGTGACCCATGGACTATAGTCCATCAGGCGCCTCTGTCCATGGGGCTTCCCAGGCAAGAATATGGGAGTGGGTTGCCATTTCCTTCTCCAGGGAATCTTCTTGACTGAGGGATGGAACTTGTGTCTCCCACACTGCAGGCAGTTTCTTTACTGCTGAACCACCAGGGAAGCCCCTTAAATTAACTATACTTCAATTTTTAAAAATAATTCTGTTGTAATAACTCACTGGCGGTTGAGTTCATGGAAAAATTAAAACTTGTAATATAATGAAGAGGAAATAAAGCTTTGTTATTCTGAAACCTAAAGGAAAAGTCAGAATTTTTCTAAAGTATTTACTGTAACTTTTTAGGAGGAAACCATAAGTCATAGCTTTGAAACTTAAGCATGAATTCATAAGGACCAGAAAGGTTAGAATGAAAGAAAAAAATTAAAAAGAACACTACAAGTTCTCACAGAGGTAGAGAAGGCAGAACCGGGGCAGCATGAAATACACATGTCAGTGGGTAGAGTATGAAATTGAGAAGCTCTCCTAAAAATACAGAAGAAAATAACACAGGGATGAGAACAATGTTTAAGATAATATATGCGGAATATAAAGAAGAGAGAAACAAATGTTAAAGTGTTAAAAGTACAAGTCTTCTAGAGGAATAAGTTAGAACAAAACCCACAGACATCACATCCAAATCTCTGAGCTGATAAAACACATGCGTATTAGAATGGCTCAATGCAGTCCAGCAACAACCAACAAAAAAAGCCAATAATAAATCTCACCCTGGTGACATTTCCAAATTCTAACCACACAGAAAAATACTACAAATGTCCAAACAGAAAACTTAATGATTTCTTCAGTGTAACAAAACCAGGCTGCTGTTGAACTTCTTGGGATCTTTTGAAGTTCAAAAACAGCATTACCAGGACTTCTTTGGTGGCTCAGTGGTAAAGAATCTGCCTTGTCAGTGCAGGATATATGCGCTCAGTCCCTAGTCTGGGACGATCCCACATGCCTCAGCAAGTAAGCGCTTGTGACGCAACTGCTGGTCCTGTGCTCTGGAGCCTGGGGGCCGCTCCTACTGAAGTCCACATTCCCTAGAGCCTGTGCTCTGCAACAAGAGAAGCCATTGCAACGAGAAGCCCTTGCATGGCAACTAGAGAAAAGCCTGCAAAGCAATGAAGACCCAGCACAGCCAAACACAAATAAAAATTAAAAAAACAGCATCACCAAATCTAGAGACTTTGGAGAGAAATAAGTGCCAATAACAAATATTTTCTACCCAACCAAGCTGTTTGGCTTAGGGCAGGACAAGAGAAAGGTGTTCTCAGATACAGAAGAGTTCAAAAAACAAGCCTCCCCATGTGCCTTTCTTAATGCAGCCATAGAACATGTTAAAATGAAGATGGACAAGATACCAGTAGAGAGATGGTAGCAGAAAGGAACCAGGGACCAGCAGACTTTTCTGTGGACAAGCAATATCCAACAGCAACCAAAAATCTAGATTTCTGTCCATTGTCACCTTCCTATGCCAAAATAGTTGAGTTTATCACAATAATGAGCTTTCAGCATGGCAGTCTTGGTGCCTCCTCTCATTCCCCCACAAAGATAAAACCTAAAATAAAACTAATTTTTTTTTTTAACAAAAAAGAGTTACATGGGAATATTGTGAATAACTTCATGCCAGAAAAGTTAGAAAATGCACAAACAGTGGGAAAACTGTTCAATGTACACAAAGCACCAAAGTTTACACAAGAAGAAAACAGAAAATCTAAACAGATTGGTAACAAGGAAAGAAATTGAATTGGTAATAAAAAAAAGTTGAGTCTTATCCAAAATGACTTCAATGGTACATTCTACCAAACATTTAAATGGAAAATAATACTTCACAAATGCTTTTGTAAAGTATAGGAAGGGGGGACACATCTCAACTCATTCTATGAAGTTAGCATTACTCAAAGCTAGATAAAGATATCAAAGGAAAGAAATTATAAGTCAATATACTTCATGAACACAGTGATAAAATAATCCTTAATGAAATATGAATAAACTAAATTCAGGAACAACAAAAAGTTACATGGCGTGATCAATTTGGGTCTATCTCAACAATTCAAAGTTGCTTATACATCTGAAGAGTACAAAATGCAGTACTTGGACACAATCTTAAAAACAACAGAATGATCTCAGTTCATTTCCAAGGCAAACTGTTGAATATCACAGTAATCCAAGTCTATGTTCCAACCACTAATGCTGAAGAAGCTGAAGTTGAATGGTTATATGAAGACCTACAAAGATCTTCTAAAACTAACACCAAAAAGGTGTCCTTTTCATCATAGGGGACTGGACTGCAAAGGTAGGAAGTCAAGAGATATCTGGAATAACAGTAAAGTTTGGCCTCTGACTGCAAAATGAGGCAGGGCAAAGGCTAAAAGTTTTGCCAAGAGAATCCACTGGTCATAGCAAACACCCTCCTCTTCCAACACCACAAGAGACGACTGTACACATGGATATCACCAGATGGCAAATACTGAAATCAGACTGATTATGTTCTGTGCAGCTGAAGATGGAGAAGCTCTACAGAGTCAGCAAAACAACACTGGGGGCTGACTGTGGCTCAGATCATGAACTCCTTACAGCAAAATTTAGGTCTAAAATGAAGAAAGCAGGGAAAAACCACTAGGCCATTCAGGTATGACCCTAACCAAATCTCTTAAAATGATACAGTGGAAGTGACAAATAGATTCAAAGCATTAGATCTGACTGACAGAGTGCCTGAAGAACTATGGAGGGAGGTTCATAGGAGGCGGTGATATAAACCAACCCCAAGAAAAAGAAATTCAAGGCAAAATAGTTGTCTGAGGAGGCCTTGCAAATAGCTGAGAAAAGAAGAGAAGCAAAAAGCAAAGGAGAAAAGGAAAGATATATCCATCTGAATGCAGAGTTCTAGAAAAAAGCAAGGAGAAGTAAGACAGACTTCCTAAGTGAACAATGCAAAGAAATAGTGGAAAATAACAGAATGGGAAAGACTAGAGACTTCTTTAAGAAAATCAGAGATACCAAAGGAACATTTCATACAAAGATGGCCACAATAAAGGACAAAAATGGTATGGACCTTACAGAAGCAGAAGATAGTAAAAAGAGATGGCGAGAATAAAGAACTACACAAAAAAGATCTCAATGATTCGGATAACCACAATGGTATGATCACTCAGCTAGAGCCAGACATCTTGGAGTGTAAAGTCAAGTGGGCCGTAGGAAGCATCACTATGAACAAAACTAGTGGAGGTGATGGAATTTTAGCTGAGCTACTTCAGATCCTAGAGGATGATGCTGTTAAAGTGCTGCACTCAATATGCTAGCAAATTTGGAAAACAGCAGTGGCCACAGGATTGGAAAAGGTCAGTTTTCATTCTAATCCCAAAGAAGGGCAATGCCAAGGAATGTACAAATTAACACACAATTGTACTCATTTCACATGCCAGCAAGTTAATGGTCAAAATCCTTCAACCTAGGCATCAACAGTATGGGAACCAAGAAATTCCAGATGTATAAGCTGGATTTAGAAAATGCAGAAAAACCAGAGATCAAATTGTCAACATCCATAGGATCACAGGAAAAGCAAGAGAATTCCAGAAAAACATCTACTTCTGCTTTATTGACTACACCAAAGCCTTTGACTGTGGATCACAAGAAACTCTGGAAAATTCTTTGAGATGGGAATACAAGACCACCTGACCTGCCTCCTAAAAAGTCTGTATGTAGGTCAAGAAACAACAGTTAGAACCAGACACGGAACAACAGACTCTTTCAAATTAGGAAAGGTTGTTTATTGTCACCTTGCCTATTTATATGCAGAGTATATCATGTGAAATGCCAGGCTGGATGAAGCACAAGCTTCAAGCAAGATTTCAGGGAGAAATATCAATAACCTGATATGCAGATGATACCATCCATATGACAGAAAGCAAAGAGGAACTAAAGAGCCTGTTGATGAAAGTGAAAGAGAAGAGTGAAAAAGCTGGCTTAAAACTCAATATTCAAAAAACTAAGATCATGGCACCCAGTCCCATCACTTCATGGCAAATGGATGGGGAAACAATGGAAACAGAGACAGACTATTTTCTTGGGCTCCAAAATCACTGCTGCCATGAAAGTGAAAGACACTTGCTCCTTGGAAGAAAAGATATGACAAAAATACACTAGACATCATATTAAAAAGCAGAAACATCACTTTACTGACAAAGGTTCGTCTAGTCAAAGCTATGGTTTTTCCAGTGGTCATGTACAGATGTGAGAGTTGGACCATAAAGAAGGCTGAGCACGAAAGAATTGATGCTTTTGAACTGTGGTGTTGGAGAAGACTCTTGAGAGTCCCTTGGGCTGCAAGGAGATCCAATCAGTCCATCCTGAAGGAGATCAGTCCTGGGTGTTCATTGGAAGGACTGATGCTGAAGCTGAAGCTCCAATACTTCGATCACCTGATGTGAAGAACTAACTCACTGGAAAACACTTTGATGCTAGGAAAGATTGAAGGCAGGAGGAGAAGGAGGCAACACAGGATGAGATGGTTGGATGGCATCACTGACTCAATGTACATGAGTTTAAACAAACTTTGGGAGATGGTAAAAGACAGGGAAGCCTGATGTGCTGCCGTCCATGGGGTCACAAAGAGTCAGACATGACTAAGCTACTGAACAATAACAATTCAAATTTGCTTAACATCTGAAAATAGTGTCATACAGTAGTATACTATAAAGTAAAGGATCAAAACCATATAATAATCTCAGAAGATGAAGAAAATGCAGAGAAAGCATTTGAAAAAAAATNTGCCGGCTCACGCGGAGTCCTGCATGACACGGCAGCCAGGCTCCACTTGTTGGCTGTCATTGCCCCAGGCTCACTCGGTGGGTGGTTCAGAAGCACGCACTACGCCGTGTATTATATGTGCTCAGATATACATCTGGTGTATTTGTGTCTGTTGTACTTTGAAAACTGTGAGTTCACACCATTCCCATCCAGCGCCACAAGGTCTGTTCTTTTGTTTTCTCTCTTTTCACGTGGGGAATCCCACAGTGATGGTGCGGAGCCCAGCTTCTGCTGTTTCATGGTTTTGCCACAGGTATTCTCAGAGGGCACCGTGATGTTTCCTAGAGATTGTTGACTCCTTTACAGATGCTCTCAAATGCTCTGTTGGGTGAATTGGGTTCAGAGTTTTGCTAGGCATGGGTACATACCTTCTTGGTCTCTTGTTACTAAATGTACCTCTTTTCTCCAGCCTCTGTGATTTCTCAGAGAGTGCCCAGGACGACACTGAGGACAGTGTCGGCTGAGGCTCCTTGTACCTGTCCCTGAGCACAGATGCAGCCGGGACCTCCTTCCTGTNGTGCAGCTCAATTCCAGAAAAATTAACAACCCAATCAAAAAACGGGCCAAAGAACTAAACAGACATTTTTCCAAAGAAGACATACAGATGGCTAACAAACACATGAAAAGATGCTCAACATTACTCATCATTAGAGAAATGGAAATCAAAACCACGATGAGGTACCATTTCATGCCAGTCAGAATGGCTGCTATCCAAAAGTCTACAAGCAATAAATGCTAAAGAGGGTGTGGAGAAAAGGGAACTCTCTTACACTTTTGGTGGGAATGCAAACTAGCACAGCCACTATGGAGAACAGCGTGGAGATTCCTTCAAAAACTGGAAATAAAACTGCCATACGACCCAGCAATCCCACTGCTGGGCATACACACCAAGGAAACCAGAATTGAAAGAGACACAGGTACCCCAATGTTCATCGCAGCACTGTTGATAATAGCCAGGATATGGAAGCAACCTAGATGTCCATCAGCAGATGAATGGATAAGAAAGCTGTGGTACATATACACAATGGAATATTATGCGACCATTAAAAAGAATACATTTGAATCAATTCTAATGAGGTGGATGAAACTGGAGCCTATTATACAGAGTGAAGTAAGCCAGAAAGAAAAATACCAATACAGTATACTAACACATATATATAGAATTTAGAAAGATGGTAACCATAACCCTGTATGTGAGACAGCAAAATAGACACAGATGTATAGAACAGTCTTTTGGACTCTGTGGGAGAGGGCAAGGGTGGGATGATCTGAGAGAATGGCATTGAAACATGCATATTACCATATATCAAACAGATCACCAGTCCAGGTTCAATGCATGAGACAAGGTGCTCAGGGCTGGAGCACTGGGATGACCCAGAGAGATGGGATGGGATGGGATGGAGGTGGGAAGGGGGTTCAGGATGGGGAACACATGTACCCCTGTAGCAGATTCATATCAATGTATGGCAAAACAAATACAATATTGTAAAGTAAAATAAGTAAATAAATAATAAAAGGCCACAAGAAAATTTTTGATGATGGAAACATTCACTGCCTTGATTGATGTTGATGATTTCATAGTTATATACATATGTCAACATGTATCAAATTGTTCACTTTAAATATGGGCAATTTTTATATGTCTGTTACACCTCAATAAAGTTTTTTTTTTTTCTTAAAAAGAGTATTCATTTCTTTATCTGTACTAGCTACATAGGGAAGTTCAATAACCTTATAAAGTTTATGCTATTGCATTGTCAAGGCAGAAAGCTCTATTAGACAGCAGTGCTCTAACTCCTATAACTGCAATTATGATGTGGGGTGGGAGGTGGGAAGGGGAGTCAGGATTGGAAGTTCGTATATACCTGTTGTGGATTCATGTCGATGTATGGCAAAACCAATACAGTACTGTAAAGTAGAATAAAGTAAAAATTAAAAATAAAAAAAGAAGTGAATGATAACTTTTAAACAGCATTTAGGGGTTACTCTTCCCTCTCACAAATGCCTCATGTACTTTTAACCATTACTTGCAATACTCTGTAATATACGCAAAGTTCCTCAAATATCATGACACCATATCTCGCAAAAAGTTCTTTCTGTGGTTGGATATATACAAGTTCTTTTTGTTTGTTTTTGTTTTTTAATCACAACTTGCAAACATTTTCTAAGCGCTCAGTGCCTTCTCTACTTACCTAGAATCATACAAAGAACCAAATATTCGAGCTGGGTAAAATGAACACCATCTTTGACCTTTACTGAAATGCAGTGAAAGGAAACATGTACACATCTGGAACATAACTTATGTTTGTGAAATGAAGAGTGAAGTTGTAAGTGCTAAAACTTCTAACATGACATTTGGCCTATTTTATGGAAGTTGAGTTTAAAATTGCCACAAATTCAGAAAGATTGAACTAAATTACTTGCCCAAGAGAGTGGTGTTTTAATTTATCCTACTCTTTCACTTGACTTTTAAACAATCTTTTTCCAGAAGTTAACTGAACCTGTGTCTCAACTTGTTAGCAGGGTTTGGATTAATGTCTGTTGTGATTGAGACTGAATAATCAATATTTTATGAATACAGGAAAACCTCATTTTCTTGTGTTTTACTTTATTGCACTTCGCAGATAAATTGCAGGTTTTTTATTTTTATTTTTTTTACAAATTGAAGGCCTGTGGCAATGCTATGCTGTCAGTGCCATTTTTCAAACAGTGTTACTGTCTAAAGGTATATACATTGCTATTATATATACAATGTTATCATACACTTAACTGACTATACTTAAGCATAAACATAACTTTTATATACATGGGAAGCCATAAAATTCATGTGAGCTGCTTATTGCAGTACCTTGAAACCACAACCACAGTACTTCTGAGGTACAACTGGAATCAGCAATTTTTCAAGCTTGAGTTAAGAGAACCCCAAGTTGAATGACTGAGAGAAGAGAAGGATGTTTTGTCTTCAGAAGTGTCTGATTAGAAGAAAATATTCAAGACAGAAGCATAGCTTATCATCACAACTCTCAACCTGGAATCAGTGAAGGTAGAAATAAGAGTCACTATAGCTTGTCCATCCTTGGGCATTTATAGCTGAAAACATGGGTCCAAAGTAAGTGAAGCAGTGATGGTTTTTATTGTTGTATGAAAAAGCTGTATATTGTCACTCTGTTTATTTAAGTGCAGGGTACATCATGAAAAATGCTGGGCTGGATGAATCACAAGCTGGAATCAAGATTGCTGAGAGAAATATCAATAAACCTCAGATATGCAGATGGCACCACCCTCATGGAAGAAAGTGAAGAGGAACTAAAGAGCTTCTTGATGAAGGTGAAAGAGGAGAGTGAAAAAGCTGGCTTAAAACTCAACATTAAAAAAAAAAAAAAAGGATCATGGCATCCGGTCCCATCACTTCATGGCAAATAGATATGAAAAAAGTGGAAACAATGACAGATTTTATTTTCTTGGGCTCCAAAATCACTGTGGATGGTGACTGCAGCCATGAAACTGACAAACACTTGCTCCTTGGAAGAAAAGCTATGATAAACCTGGACATCACTTAGCTGACAAAGGTCCATATAGTCAAAGCTATGATTTTTTTCCAGTGTCCTGTATGGATGTGAGAGTTGGACCATAAAGAAGGCTGAGTGCCAAAGAATTTATGCTTTTGAATTGTGGTGTTGGAGAGACATTTGAGAGTCCCTTGGACTGCAAGGACATCAAACCAGTCAATCCTAAAGGACATCAACTCTAAATATTCATCAGAAGGACTACTGCTGAAGCCAAAGCTGCAATACTTTGGCCACTTGATGCCAAGAGCCGACTCACTGGAAAAGACCCTTAACTGGGAAAGAGTGAAGGAAAGAGAAGGGGGTGACAGAGCATGAGATGTTTGGATGGCATCACTGACTCGATGGACATGAATTTGAGCCAGCCCTGGGAGAGAGTGAAGAACAGGGGGACCTGGCATGCTGCAGTCCACGGGGTTGCAAAGAGTTGGATGTGACTTAGCAGCTGAACATCAACAACAACCTTTTTCTCAGTTCAGTATCTCATCCCAACCAGAAGTTCTATTTGGCAGTTGTACATGTTTCATATTTTTAAAGAGAAAAGTAATTAAGAATTCTTAAAAATTCCAAAGAACATTTTGAAATATGGAGACTACATGGAAAATAAATTATAAATGTTCTTTGGTAGTAAAAATGCTAGAACCACTACTGGACTTAATCTGCAAGCACCTTAAGTTTTCATTCCAATTCCAAAGAAAGGCAATGCCAAAGAATGCTCAAACTACTGCACAATTGCACTCATCTCAAATGCTAGTAAAGTAATGCTCAAAATTCTCCAAGCCAGGCTTCAGCAATATGTGAACCGTGAACTCCCTGATGTTCAAGCTGGTTTTAGAAAAGGCAGAGGAACCAGAGATCCAATTGACAACATCCGCTGGATCATGGAAAAAGCAAGAGAGTTCCAGAAAAACATCTATTTCTGCTTTATTGACAATGCCAAAGCCTTTGATTGTATGGATCACAATAGACTGTGGAAAATTCTGAAAGAGATGGGAATACCAGACCACCTAACCTGCCTCTTGAGAAATCTGTATGCAGGTCAGGAAGCAACAGTTAGAACTGGACATGGAACAACAGACTGGTTCCAAATAGGAAAAGGAGTATGTCAAGGCTGCATATTGTCACCCTGCTTATTTAACTTATATGCAGAGTACATCATGAGAAACGCTGGACTGGAAGAAACACAAGCTGGAATCAAGATTGCCGGGAGAAATATCAATAACCTCAGATATGCAGATGACACCACCCTTATGGCAGAAAGTGAAGAGGAGCTAAAAAGCCTCTTGATGAAAGTGAAAGAGGAGAGTGAAAAAGTTGGCTTAAAGCTCAACATTCAGAAAACGAAGATCATGGCATCCGGTCCCATCACTTCATGGGAAATAGATGGGGAAACAGTGGAAACAGTGTCAGACTTTATTTTGGGGGCTCCAAAATCACTGCAGATGTTGATTGCAGCCATGAAATTAAAAGATGCTTACTCCTTGGAAGAAAAGTTATGACCAACCTAGATAGTATATTCAAAAGCAGAGACATTACTTTGCTGACTAAGGTCCATCTAGTCAAGGCTATGGTCTTTCCTGTGGTCATGTATGTGTGAGAGTTGGACTGTGAAGAAGGCTGAGTGCCGAAGAATTGATGCTTTTGAACTGTGGTGTTGGAGAAGACTCTTGAGAGTCCCTTGGACTGCAAGGAGATCCAACCAGTCCATTCTGAAGGAGATCAGCCCTGGGATTTCTTTGGAAGGAACGATGCTAAAGCTGAAACTCCAGTACTCTGGCCACCTCATGAGAAGAGTTGACTCAATGGAAAAGACTCTGGTGCTGGGAGGGATTGGGGGCAGGAGGAGAAGGGGACGACAGAGGTTGAGATGGCTAGATGGCATCACGGACTCGATGAACGTGAGTCTGAGTGAACTCCAGGAGATGGTGATGGACAGGGAGGCCTGTGCGATTCATGGGGTTGCAAAGAGTCAGACACGACTGAGCGACTGAACTGAACTGAACATGCTGTTCTAAGAAGCTACTTGCATTATCTCGTTTACTCCTTACAACAACCCTTTGAGGCAGCAACTATTATCATTCCATTTTAGGGACGAAACTGAAGAACAGGTCCCCACCCCACACCCATTCTAAATGGCAGCTCAGCCATCCCAGCTATTGTACCACCGCACTCCCCCTCTAGACTTTTCTGCCACAGTTGGATATCCTGGGTGTGTAACGCCCTGCCCCTGGTCCCTGTTGTTTGTTAGGTGAAAGATAACTAGTTTTTTAGACCTGGTTCAGGAATGCCTACTAGCCTGAGGAATGGTATTTCAAAATACAATATCAGATTGTTACTGGCAGAACAGCCATTCCTCAGTTCTTGTCCTCTTGAGGCAAAGAATTCAAATGAGAGACACAAAGCAGTTTTAAGCAGCAGGAGTTTTTAGGTGAAGCCAAAGTATACTCTTGAGAACGGAGGAGAGTCGGCTGTCTGGGAACCAGAAGCAGCCCCGCAGTGAGGGCAGGGTAGGTTTTAACAGAAGGGTGGAAAAATCCTTCCTGGTGTCCTGAGTTATCTGACTGAGAAATTGACAGCTTTAGGTTATTTAACTTTTCTCCTGTGCAGGTGCTTACCCATAAGCACCCAAGCAAAACCTACAGTGGGGAGGGGGAGGTACAAAAAATTGCAATGCTGATTTATTATAAAGATAGCATAATGAACCTTGGGTTACTCTGAGACATCTCTTAGGCCTGGTTGCATCTGAGCCAACTGGTGATGGTGGTTTGAAAAGCCCTATTGTGTTCCTGACATCTTGCTTGGTCTTGAAACTGGCTGGAAACTTAGCAGTTCCTAACGACAAAAGGGAGGATGTCTGGGTGTGTTCTGGTCACCAGTGTCCAGGGGCGGGTGGAGAGGGAAACATGGCCCTATCCAGAATGGGGCAGGACCTGCTCTTGTCTGACTAGCTATCTAAGAAGTGATCTTAACCGGACTTCTAGTTCCATGTTTTACAAACTGGATTGCAACTCTCAATGGGTAAAGACCAGACCAAGGCTTTTGTACAGTTGAAGTAAACTAAAATAAAAAATATCAGAAGGTAGGGAATGAGGCTAAGCTTTGTTTTAAGGACACATATTGTTCTGTGAAAGCTGTGTATACCAGACCCCATATTAAAAAGCAGAGACATTACTGTGCCAACAAAGGTCCATCTAGTCAAAGTTATGGTCTTGCCAGTAGTCATATACGGATGTGAGAGTTGGACTATAAAAGCTGAGTGCCGAAGAATTGATGCCTTTGAACTGTGGTGTTGCAGAAGACTTTATAGAGAGTCCCTTGGACAGCAAGGAGGTCCACCCAGTCAATCTGAAAGGAAATCAGTCCTGAATATTCATTGGAAGGACTGATGCTGAAGCTCCAATACTCTGGCCACCAGATGCGAAGAGCTGACTCATTGGGAAAGACCCTGATGCTGGGAAAGATTGAAAGCGGGAGAAGGGGACAACAGAGGATGAGGTGGTTGGATGGCATCACCGACTCAATGGACATGAGTCTGAACAAACTCCAGGAGATAGTGAAAGACAGGGAAGCCTGGCGTGCTGCAGTCCATGGGGTCGCAAAGAGTTGGACATGGAGCGACTGAACTAAATGACTGAAAGTAAAAGTAAACTTTTACTGTGGATAGAGGTCCAGAATGATCTTTCTAAAAACACTGATTCTCTCAGTGTCCTACTTTGCAACTTTTTGTGCTTTCCTATTTCTGTTAAGATTAAAAACAAAAACCCCACATCACCTCCCCATGGCCTACAATGGCCCACCCAATCCAGCCCCTGCCTCCCTCTGACCTCATATCACCTGTTTACAGGAGTTCACCCCCAGCCTTGGAGGTGCTACTTCCTCCAACAGCCTGAACTGCCCTCCCCTTGT
Source organism: Neotragus pygmaeus (assembly GCA_006410875.1). Taxonomy (NCBI): domain Eukaryota; kingdom Metazoa; phylum Chordata; class Mammalia; order Artiodactyla; family Bovidae; genus Neotragus; species Neotragus pygmaeus. The sequence continues at coordinate 173,182 of SJYV01022228.1, read as the reverse complement.
CTTACATCTGCTAACTCCATTTATCATTCGAGATTCTGCTCAAACATCTCTTTTTCCAGAAACTTCTGGTTTCTAGACTCGGTCAGGTCTCCAAGTCATAGTCTCGAACATCCTGGGCTTTTTCTCACAAGCACTTATCAGAACAGTAGTTATATAAGTTTTTTTTTTTTTAAGTATTTGTCTTTAATTGCCTCCTTCTTCCTTAGGTTCCTTCTGTGTATCTACAGCAACTCACAGTTTTGCTTTGCTCATAGGAGGCATTCAGCCAACATTTGTTAAATAAAAGATTGAGCCTCCTGCCCAAGGCAGGAATCATCTTCTCTCAGAAACTTTTTCATGAGACCAATGCTTATTCCATAATGGACTCCTAACCAGCAATGTTAATGATAGCTGCCACTTCCAAAGCCCATGCACTCTGTCACCAGGGGAAATGCCTTACCTATGATGTTTTATTTTGGCATCACACAACTGAGAGAAAGGCACTATTTTACACACTTAACAGTAAGGGAAATTTAGATACATGGTTAAATCAAATGCAACTAGTAAGTGGCAGAGTCAGAATTTGAACTCCAGCTATGGAAACACAATCCTAGCTTCTGAAGCTCAGAATGACATGTTTATCTACACATTTGCCACTCCCTACTAGCCTACACTCTTTAGAGACAGGAACCAGGGCACAGGCAAATGGTAGAGCCCCCATTAAATATATTTGCCAAATGAATAACAAGAGGTGGGAAAAGTTAGTAAGAGTTGAGAGCAGGGTACTTCATAAAATTATAAAATAATCGATTAACAGCTTGAAGGGACCTAGTCTTTTCAGTGGAGGAAGCGCCCAGAACTCCTGATTCAGGGTGACTTGCTATAGCTCCCTACAACCTCTTCCCTTGTAGATCAACTCTACTTACTAACTCTTTTAGATTCTGGGAAGCATTATTGAGCAACTAATACATACAAGGCTTTATGCTGGAGAGTGAGGGAAGGCTCCAACATGATGAAAGGCCTGTCCCTGTGTTCAGAGGCTCTACTGTGGAGAGACACTAGCTCTAACACAAGGTAGGGTGTCATCCAGCTATAACCAGGCTTCGAAGAAGGAGCAGTGAGAGCCCAGAGAAGAAGCAACAAACTTCCATTGGGTGGATGAGGGTTGAGATCATAGCATAAGAAAGTTCCCTCTAATCAGAACAGAAATCTCTTCCACTTGGGGTTTTTTTTTTTTTTTTTTGGCTATGTCACTTAATTCACTCAGTCTGTGGCATCTCACTTAACCAACCAGGGACCGAAACTGAGCAAGCATGGTGAAAGCCTGGAATCCTAACTATTAGGTCACCAAGGAATTCCCTGAGGGGCCATGTTAAGTGAACCCAGCTCTGCCTTCTGGAAGGACACCAAAGCATAATCCTTTCCCCTCAGGGCAGTCTTTAAAATATTCATCAATAACTACTTTGTCCTCTCCAATTTTTCTCTTTGCAAGGCCAACATTTCTCCATTTCTTTGACTGGGTTTCACAAAAAGAATGAATCAACATAGAAGCCTTTCCTCCCCCTCCAAGTACTAAAATGCTATCTAGCCTTCAAAGCAAAGGACAAGGTCAATGCCACCCTCTCCATCGAATTCCCTAATAACTACAGGGGAGTTGTATCTTACTTACTTGCCTAAAAACAAGTACATGTTAAAAAAATTACTTTTGAAATCCCTTAGATTCACTCATAATGTATGGTGTATGTGGTTTCCTATATGCCTGTTTGTGGCTATCTGACAAAGCCTGTTTTCCCCCAGTTTTGGAACATATTGTCTAACTTTGATGTAGAAATGACAGACTCTCCTTGAAGAAACTTCAGTCAGGCCCCTCTGAACCCTCTTCTGCCTTAGGCTTCAACTTTGCCCCACCCCCAAACCCTTAACGCTGGCTCTGAATGATTCTTCATTCAAGAACCCCTCACTCTGCTGTTGGCTATAAATCCCAGCTGTCTTTGCTGTATTGAGAGATTGAGCAAGAGCTCCTCCCATAGCAGTACCTACTGTAGAACAGTCTTCCTCACCATTTAAACAAGCATTAAGAATGATAGTCTCTTCAACAGAGCCAAAAGAAGTAGTCGACTTTTGTTCAGTCACATTGTACCTATTTTTTTGGACACAGGTGAATTCATGCATGTGCAGTGTTGATGGTGTGACTCAATGGTAATTGTTCTCTTTTTATTTTTCCTCCAGCATTTTTCTTATTATCTGTATTATAGTCCTCATGCTATTTTACTATTTATTACAGCACACTGTATGTGTATCACAGCCTCTCCTGCTCCCCTGGCATTATTATATTCCCCACAGTGCCCAGCACAGCGTGGGGACATAAAACAGGTCAGCGTCTCTGCTCCTTCAGGTGCTACTCAAACCCATTAAATGTCCCTCTTAAAACGTGACACTCACTACTGAAAACAATATTCCAGAAATGATCCAGTAAACCCGGAAAATCACTTACCTCCTGCCCCCCACCCTAAACCACACTTCTATAAACACAGTCTAACACTTCTTTGGCTCCTTAAGCAGCCATACCCGCCTTTTGGTCTACTGAAACCCAAGGTCTTTTTCAAGACGTCTGTTAGTAAGCCTAAATTCCCACCACCCAGTATTTATTTAAGTCTTTACATTTATCCCTGTTAAATTGTTTCTTGGTCTTCGGTCCAAGACCCCAAGACTGCAGCCTGTTGATAGAGGTGTTTTTTGAAGCACAATTCCGTGGTTTGACAGGGAGAAGTCTCTTTGCTTTTCACTTGAATGGGAACAGGAAAGGAGGACCAAACAGCCTTCAGCCACAGGATGAGAAGGGGCCTCGAGGAGACCGGCCCCCGCGCGGGGCTCCATGGAGAAGCCACAGGTGCTAATGGAGGTTTGGTATGTACGCAGTTGGTGCCCTTTCCTTCCTCCCCGAGTTCCCTGAGACTCTCCCTCCTACACTGGGTCTCTTCAGCTCTCTGGGATAGTGAACAACGGAGGAAGCAGCCTCTCAATGAAGGGGCGGAGGTCCCCGCAAAGCTCGCGCCAGGGCGGGCAGCCCCCAGCAGGAAGCTCGTTCCCCGCTCTACTGCACAGCCTGGGCTCCCTCCCGAGCTCCCTTCCCCCACGCCGAGCGCTTCCCACCCTCAGCCCCCGACCTCCGCGAGCGGCGCGTGGGCGCAGCCCCCCGCTCCCCCAGACACGTCCAGCGCCGCCGCCGGGGGAGCAGGCTGTGGGGGAGGTTCGCCGGACTCGGCGCAGGGGCCCGGCAGGGGCAGAGCGGGTGGGATGCTGGCGGCGCCGGCGGCGCTGGCGGCGCGGGCGGGGCGTGGGCACCGCGCGGCCCCGGGACCCGCCGGAGCCACTGGGGGAGCTGCCGTTCTCCCGCGCCCCGGGGCAGGAAGGGTGGCCCCGCCGCGGGGGTAGCGGCGGTAAACTGGGCCCGCGTTTCGGGGCCGGGGAGTGGGCCGGCCCGTACCTGGTCTTGAAGTCCTGGTTATAAATGGTCCTCAGCCGCTCGCGATCTGTCTCCCTGTCCTGTCCCCGATCGACCAGGAAATTCTCGAATCTCTGGCCCGTCTCCCGGAGCTGCCGGCAGCTGAACTTACTGGGCATCGCGGCGGCGACTGCGGCCCAGGCAGGAGGGTTCGTAGAAATGAAACTGAAAGTCGCCGCCGCGGCTGGAAGTTGGCGGTTTTAGGGTGAGGGTGCTGCAGGGTAGAAAGCCCCAACTCCGACCCCAGATCCGGCAGGATCCCTTCTGCCCCGACCAGGTTTCCCTCTTCGGTTCTTTCCCTACCTGAGCCTTCCCTTCGGTCTCTTCGTCCTATCCCCTCCCCCTCTTCCCATTAACTCTTTGCTAAGGAGTCTGACCCCTCCCTCAGGGCCCTCCCCTTACCCCAAGCTCCCTCCCCTGGCTTTCAGCCAGAATCTGAACGTGGCTATCGCCTGGGGCCCCCTGAACAGTCCGGGAGGACTTCCTAGCCTCAGTTTGGACAACTCCCACGCCCACCTCCCGGGGCTTCGCGACTTATTGAAAAGCAGGGGAGCAAAGGGCAGGGACTGGGACCTGGGACGGCTGCAGCTGGACTGGGGCAGCTCATCCAACACCTCCCCCAGACAGCCTGGGACACAGGCAAGTACGGAAGCGAGAGGCACGCCCCCCTCCCCCATTTTCCCTTCTCCGGCTTGCCGACGCTGGGAGGAAGGGGTAAGAGCCAAGAAGTTTGGGGGAAGACCGAGTGTCTCTGATAAAGGTGTGTACGCCTGGGAGGGCGGAACAAGGGGCTTTGCCGGGACGAACAGTTCATTACTTTTTCTGTCACAAAGGCTTCGTTATATGGAAAGGCTGGCGATCCCTAGCCTTAAGCCACATATTTGGGCACTTAATGCACCCCAGGCTGTATTACTCTTTAATTGTTACTAGTGTTTAGCTAAGGATTGCCCCAGTCATCAAAATATTAGTTTCTGGAGAGCAAGAGACTGTTAGGTTAGGCAATAAATGGTTAATAGCTACAGCATCGGTACCAGGAAGAGAAGTATTAATAAAAGAAGCTTCGGAAGACGGATAGTTAAGACAAACTAAAGGGGGTGGGGGTTGAACCTAGAAAAAGCCTCATCATCTACTTATCACCTGGAGTTAGGAAAACACACTGACTAGGGTCGGACAAAGATCATACAAGTTACATTTAAAAAATCTTTAAACAAAACTACCAGTTCCCAATATATCCAAGGTGGTGGTGTTCTCCAAAGTCATTCCCTGTAGGAGGCCACACACTATCTAACCTAGTGTGAAGAAAGCTCAGAACCCAGGTCATGCTCCAGCTGGGCTACCCCTGCACCTTTTCTGAGGCCAACAACCAACTAAAGCCAAGAAAAACAGGCTTTAGCAACAGGAAATTCAGTGTCAGTGGGAACCAAAGCTACAGGGAGAGGAGTAGAACAGAACAGGGGAATATGTTCTTAGAAATTGCTTATGCAAAGTGGAGGGAAAAACTAGGAATGTGGCCAAAGATTTTATCTTTTTTCCCCAATTATCCAGTGAGGCCTGAGTATTAGAGAGTGAACTCCTCAGAACTGCACTATTAGTTAACCACTTCAAAAACCTACCACCCATCATACCCAAACTAAACATCTGGCTCTATTCTGATCAGAAATCTAAGCCTCCATTATTCCTGGATACATAACCTCCCCCTTCTCGAATTATGCCCCTTTCCTGGATGTTCTCAAAACATGCACAAATAGCTATAGAATAGTAAAAACGAGTGAAAATGTGATCTTATGTGGCTTTTGTGACAAGGGAACCTCTCTAAACCAGTTTCATCTGGAAAAACCCATTTCCCTCAGTTCAGCTCATTTTAGTCACTCAGTAGTGGCTGACTCTGTGTGACCCTATGGACTGCAGCATGGCTAGGCTTCCCTGTCTAACACCAACTCCTGGAGCTTGCTCAAACTCATGTCCAGTGAGTCGGTGATGCCATCCAACCATCTCATCCTCTGTCATCCCCTTCTCCTCCCGCCTTCACACTTTCCCAGCATGAGGGTCTTTTCCAATGAGTCAGTTCTTCACATCAGGTGGCCAAAGTATTGGAGTTTCAGCTTCAGCATCAGTCTTTTCAATGAATATTCAGGACTGATTTGACTGGTTGGATCTCCTTGCAGTCTAAGGGACTCTCAAGAGTCTTCTCCAACACCACAGTTCAAAAGCACCAGTTCTTCGGTGCTCAGCTTTTATAGTCCAACTCTCACATCCATACATGACTACTGGCAAAACCATAACTTTGACTAGATGGACCTTTGTTGGCAAAGTAATGTCTCTGCTTTTTAATATGCTGTCTAGGTTGGTCATAACTTTTCTTCCAAGGAGTAAGCGTCTTTTAATTTCACAGCTGCAGTCACCATCTGCAGTGATTTTGGAGCCCCCCCCCAAATTAAGTCTGTTTCCATTGTTTCCCCATCTATTTCCCTTGAAGTGATGGGACCGGATGCCACGATCTTACTTTTTTTTGAATGTTGAGTTTTAAGCCAGCCTTTTCACTCTCCTCTTTCCCTAAGAGTTATTTTCACATGTGGCTGTCTAGATGCCTAGAATAGTCTTCCTACCTTTCACAACTAGCTCAGGTCTCACTTTCCTCCCAAAATCCTTCTGTACTTAGAAAAATCTCACTACTAAGTAATCAGGTTGATTTTGTTTATGTGTGCGCTAAGTCTCTCAGTTGTGTCTGACTCTTTGCTACCCTATGGGCTGTAGAGTGGGTTGCTATGGCCTCCTCCAGGGTATTTTCCCTACTTAGGGAACAAAACCGGGTCTCCAGCGTCTCCTGCACCAGGCAGGTTCTTTACTAGTGCCACTTGGGAAGCCCAATAAAGTTGATTTTGCATATGTGCATACTAAGTTGTTTCAGTCCTGTGATTCTTTGTGACCCCATAGCACTGAAGGCAATCTGAAAGTTAACTCTGGCCAAGGACATTACTGGAACAAACCTAGAGCCTCCTAAGGTAACTGCTTTGGAGAAGAATGTTAAGACCCCTGGTGGTGGTGGTTGTTGTTTTTTTTTTCATAATTCTCATTACTCCATAGTTACTTGGAGTCTACAATTCACTTTTGAATTGTCTCTAACTTTATGTTTTCCACTAAGACTGTACTCCCCAAGGCAACAGTGCTAAAACTGACTGAAATGCTTTAATTGGTCAGCCCACTGTTGACCAATGGAATGGCTGTGGCAGGTAGAGTTAATCCTCATTATTTGCAGATTCTGTATTTGCAAATTCACCTACTCACTAAAATCAGTAACCCCCAAATCAACACTTGCAGGACTTTTGTAGTCATCCATGGATGTGCAGAGTGGCAAAAAGAAAAATTTTGAGTTGCCTAATGTGCCCCTTCCCAGCTGAAGTAGAACAAGGCCATGTCCTTCCTGCTTTGTTTCAGATCATGTAATAAAAATCCTTTTTGTGGTCTATTCTGTGGTCACATTTTGTGTTTTTTTGTTTTGGTCACTGCTTAAAACGGCCCCCAAACCTATGCAGTGCTGAAATGCTGTCTAGTGTTCCTAAGACTAATGTCCCTTAGAGAGAAAATCCCCATGTTAGATAAGCTTTGTTAACATAGGCATGAGTTACAGTGCTGTCAGCTATGAGTTCAATGTTAAAGAATAAAAAATGAATATTAAATAGTGATCTAAATAAAAATATATAAACCAAGATTGTGTATTGATCGGTTGACAAAAATGTTGTGACCAGAAGCATGCAGGAACCTAACCCTGGAGCAAGGTTTCAATATGTGCTAATTCAATGTTTGCTGGCAATTTTACAGAACATAACCACAGTAAATGAGGATTAACACCCATAACAGAATGCTTTTGGATACATTTGGTTTCTGCTCTCAGAGGGCTTAGATCAACTCTGTTTTGTTTTTGGCTGTGCTGTACAGCTTGCAGGATCTTAGTTTCCCAACCAGGGAATGAACCCAGGCACGCCCCCTGCAATGGCAGTGAGGAGTCCTAACAGCTGGACTGCCTGGGAATTCGCTACCCTGTTTTTTAACATATACTCTGTTCAAGGGAGAATTTTAGTTAGCTCAGTTTATTGTATGGGACTAGCCAGTTTTCTATATTTACCAGTCTTTTCTTTCTTTGACTTTCTAAGAAGTGGCTTGGTATATTTGGGCTTCCCTGGTGGCTCAGAGGTTAAAGCGTCTGCCTGGGTTTGGAGACCTGGGTTTGACCCCTGGGTCGGGAAGATTCCCTGGAGAAGGAAATGGCAATCCCCTCCAGTATTCTTGCCTGGAGAATCCTGTGGACAGAGGAACCTGGTGGGCTACAGTCCATGGGGTCACAAAGAGTCGGACTCGACTGAGTGACTTCACTAGTCACTAGTTATGTCTAAATTATAAATTCATATATTGGCATTCAAATTGTATCAGTCTTTTGTGAGTTTGGAGAGAATGTGCCAAGGCTTGCTATGTATCTCATGAACCAAGATGAATCTAGTGTCAAACATTTGAGATTATACAACAGAACAGGCACTAGAACTAGGCCAATTAGCAGAAGCGCAACTGCCCAGGCACAGATGGAAGAGTCTTCGGTAATGTAACTTCACCTACAGGAGTGAGGCCTCAGAGGAAGCTCCTTTTGGCTGGGAAACCATTGTCCTAGGATAGGCTGATTTCAGCAGTTTGATAAGAGTCACAATTCAAGCAAATATTCTGCTGAAGGAGGTTAAGGAAGTCTGCAGGACTTGGCAAGGAGGGTTGACTTCTGCCCAATTATACAAGAAACCAAGGACTTTAGATGGCCAAGAAATTAAGTCTTTACAAAAGTGTATGAGCTAAGGAAATCAATGAGACAGGCTGATGGGGTTAATAAGTTAAAGGCAAAGGCCAGAATGCTTGAATCTGTACTACAAGGACAGAGGGTAGCATGTCCCTCAGAAGAGTGGGAATGTGAACTGGCCATGATTGGAAGATGAAGCACTGAAACTCCTCTGGGGGCTTAGATCAACTGGGAAACAGGATAAAAGTCCTTCCATAGGTCTGTAAGGCAAACTCATACCGAAGGAAAGCAGTCTTTACAGTTGATGTGAAATAGTACCCATGTTCATGGTACAGGGATTCTTTCACTTCTAAAAACTATGGCAAACCTAGACAGCATATTAAAAAGCAGAGACATCACTTTGTTGACAAAGGTCTGTATAGTCAAAAGCTATGGCTTTTCCAGTAGTCATGTACAGATGTGAGAGCTGGACCATAAAGAAGGCTGAGAGCTGAAGAATTAATGCTTTTGAACTGTGGTGCTGGAAAATTCTTGAGAGTCCTTTGGACAGCAAAAAGATCAAACCAGTCAATCATAAAGGAAATCAACCCTGAATATAGCTGAAGCTCCAATCCTTTGGCCACCTGATGTGAAGAGCCGACTCACTGGCAAAGACCTTGATGCTGGGAGAGATTGAAGACAGGAGGAGAAGGAGACAACAGAGGATGAGATGGTGGGATGGCATCACCAATTTAATAGACATGAATTTGATCAAACTCCAGGAGACAATGAAGAACAGGGAAGTCTGGCATGCTGCAGTCCATGGGGTCACAGAGTCGGGACACAACTAAGAAACTGAACAACAAACTAGTAACTATAACTACTTGGGCCTTGCTTTCTGAATGACAAGTAGAGAAGATAACTAGATTTTTCTGACAGAAATACAAAACCCTAAACAAAACCTTTGAAAACACCAGTAGCCAGTGACAGTAAAGCAGTATGATCCATAGAGAAGTTCTTAAAACTTAAAAAAAATGTGGGGGGACATCTCTGGTGGTCCAGTGGTTAAGACTGCTTGCTCCCAACACAGGAGGCACAGGTTCAATTCCTGGTTGAGGAACTAAAGGTTCGCAAGTCATGCCCGCCCCCCGCCACACACACAAAAGCTGGTCTTTGGATAGTCGCTGAATCTACAGTAGTTGAAACCCTGAAGATTATCATCAAATAAGAGCAATTCCCTGAGAACATCTTACCCTGAGGACAAAGGCTGAAGAGATGGCTCAAAAAGGAGAGACTCAGACAATTTAAGAACAAAACAGGTGTATTTCTATTGGACTTCCTGATACAGAGGATAGTGTAGTATGGATGGATAGTATGAATGACAAGTAATACAAATATATTTTATTTGAAATAAACAAAAATGCTTACACAAATCAACAGGTCACTTAAAAATAAACTCTTGCTTGACTGTATTACTCAGCAAAAACAAAGCCAAAACACAAACATCCTTCTTTTTTGACGTGTGTTTGGAGGAAGACACTACTCGGTTTTTAAAAAACTGACCTCCCCTTAAGGCCTGGTCATAGAAGTGTAAACAATGTAAATGAATCCACCATTACCAGTTGTCATATCATATCTATGTCACCTGTGTATTCTGAGATCACACCTGTACCTGCCAATAAACCTGGGAAGGGTTGCTATATCACAGTTATATTTGAGTTGGCAGGCAGGACTGAGGCATAGTAATTTGGAATAAGTATTACATCCTATTTAGAACAAATCACTAGTATTCCCTTAAATAACAGGTTACAATAGAAAGATACTGCCTGAAAGTTATCCTTTTCACTTTGGTTCATTTTTAGTTTTTTGTTTGTGATTAACATAGTTGTTTGATTCATTCACTTATATTACAATCCTGCCACAAAGTATTAAAGCACAAGATACCTATTCCTTCAACATCTGCATTTCTTCAAGTTTTATACTCTACTATACCCCTAGTATGTCAGCAGTTTTTGAATATTAAAAAAAGTAATAAAAATGGATAACACTCTTCTAAAAATGCACGTCTATAACTATAATGGTACTAGGTGGGAAGGAGACAATGAGGGAAAGGGAAAAAGCAAACATGTTGATGTAGGGAATGTGGTTCAAGTCTTTGGATTTAAAAACAACTTCCCCAGAGAAGTTGGCTATGATGGAATTTACAGAAAACTTCCTTGGCCTCCAAAATGAAAAGCCCCAATCCAAACATATGACACTACAGTTAAGAGATGTTATAAATGATGATCAAAGCAACTGGAGGGAGAAGGATGAATGTGTCTTCCATTCAGCTACAGTTTGCAGCACAGCCTCTTTAGCTGTTGGTCAATCAGTAAAAACCACTGAACACCAGAAGTAGTTTGAAGGATGGGGTGGAAAAGTATTGAATATATTACCTGTCTATGTCAGTAACAGGGCTTCATGGCTAGGAAAATTTTCTAAACAGTAAAATGACTCCAGGGTAGATATCTCTCTCCATCATTAAATGTGGCAGAATTAAAAAAAAATTTACAAGTAGATATAGTGAAAACAAAATTACAAGGCAGAAAACACAAAAGAATCAAGACAATGCTCTAGGTTCAACAGTATTCCATTAGGCTAGAAAACCTGTTAACTTTTGAAAGCCCTAGCAAAATATCACTCTTGTTTATAAATCACTTATTTATCATATGACCACATGTTGAATCCTTTCTTTCCATGTACTGAAGAATCCTACATTCAGCCTTTAAGCATTCTGCATTTCTTTGCCAATCTTGTAGCTGAGTATCTTGTTCCAGTCGACTTTGGTGCGAGTAACAGGAAGTTGCCGGCGCAAGGCTTTGAATGTGGTGTCTGACATTGTTTGATAGTTTTCACTAATTGCTGTCTGCAATAGATAATCGAAAATAAGTTGAACAGAAACTAGATGTAGTGAAAGGGCATGCTTGAGTCCCCTAAGGACTTACAGGCTAGAAGATTTCTAGTGAGCACCTCTCCAATCTCTGAAGCAGGTTAAGAAGCCCACCTCTATTATTTCTAAAACTAGGGCTATACAGGTAATCCCCTGCTTTTCCAAAGTTTGTTGTATGTCACTTTGCTTCCCTGGTAGCTCAGATGGTAGAGAGGTAGCAAATTTGCCTGCAATGAAGGAGACCTGGGTTCAATCCCTGGGTTGGAAAGATCCCCTGGAGAAAGGAATGGCAACCCACTCCAGTATTCTTGCCTGGAGAATTCCATGGACAAAGGAGCCTGGCAGGCTGTAGTCCATGGGGTCGCAGAGTCGGTCAAAACTGAGAGACTACCACTTCGACTTTGCTTTTACCAAAGCAAAAAAAAAGAGTTCAGCATTTGTTTGGCAGTGAGGCTGTTACAGGGACTGGGTGTACCCTGAGCAGTAAGTGCCCCACCAAGCTCCCTCCTTGGGAATTACACTCAGCATCTCAGCATCAAGCAAGCCAGAGCTGTGAACTGTGTCTGTGAGGATCTGAGGAGTATCTCAATCATTCTGTACATCTGATAGCAAGATGTGTTCTAAGGTAAATGCTTCTCCGCTTTACACCATTTGGCCTTGGAAAGGTTTCATAGGGATGCTCTACTTTGGGGTAATGCGGATATATCTGCAGTATTTTCCAATGCCAACACCTTGACTGTAAGCAGAATGTGAAGTTGCAAGGTCTGCAAAGTCTCCATACTTAGTATCAGTGAATAATTATGTATATTTATGTTCAAAGGATAGAGAAGGATAACAAAATGTGTTAAAAGCAAAATCTATATAGATCTATAAATAACAGTTTCAAGTTATCTTACCTGATACTCATTTTCTGCATGCTCTATGATTTTAATAAACTCCTTGGCAGTCTGGGCTTCATTCTAATGGAGGGAATAAGAATTTAAAAAAATCTAAAGCAGTGAATAAAATTCAATAAGCAGTGAATAAAAAAGATACAAAAGAGTAAGTCTATCTTAACTAACATTTGTATAACAATTTAGTTTTTCAAGTTTTCCTGTGCATGTTATCTTTGATTTTTAAAACAACCCTGTGAAATACGTGTTATAATTGCCACCTCCATTTTGCAGACAAAAAAACAGAATTCTTTCAAATAATGACCAAAGTTATACAGCCTTTGAATCATAAAGATGGGATCCAATCTAGGTAGGTCCTCATCAAAACAATCCACATTTCTTTCCAATCTACCACAGAATGCCCAAAAGACAACACAATGTCTTGAAATTTTTATGCCTTGACAACATCTCTGGTTTAAATGATATAACAACGACCTCAGACATATCAATCATATCTTCTAAGTTCATAGGCTCCTCTATTTGCTACTTATGATGTTGAGACAACCAATTACATTTCACTTTACATGATTTGGGTACAAAATGAATTTGATCTCACACTTCCTTTCACAATTTTAAGTAAACAGAATTAGGGTGAGATTTAATGTCTAGGCCACACCCCAAGATTCTTTCAAAAGAGTCAAAACTACTTTTTATTCACAATAATACTAAGACATGGTTACTTGCCGTTTTTACTTTCATATGTGTGCATGTAGTTTCATAGAAGCTATGTAATGTGTGACAACTTCATTACTTTTTGAGAGCTAATGTATGAAGCATATATCCAGCTATCTTTTATTAGTTAGACATTACACACTGTGAAAGTGTAAATTAATGATATTCTTTTCACTTTTTTTAACTCAGAAAAATACAGCTGTTTTTCATGAAAGTAAAGTTAAGAAGTAATGGGTTTGTTAATGCTATATTTTGCTTTAGATTGTTTTTGGCCACACCAGGGATCTCAGTTCACCATCAAGGGATTGAACCCAGGCCTCCTGCAGTGGAAGCATGGTGTCTTAACCACTGGAGTACAAGGGAAATCTCTGTTATTTTTAAATTAATAAATATATATTTTTAATACTCTTCAATTTTAATTTCTACTAAGGTAGATAGATATATCACACATAAACAAAGCTCAGTAATTTCTAGGAATATTAAGAAGTACTATAAATGCACAAAAAATTATGTCCCTTCTTTTCAGATATAGTACACAATACTATTATTGAACATTACTAAAAATGTTCAGTTTCTCTGATGATATGAATGTATGAATGATAAATCTTATAGGGTTAGTTTGGCAAACTTTCTTTCCTCCTGGTATTTATCAATTGAAGATATTACTGTCCTTGAGCAAATCTCACAAGAGAGAAAGAAAAAGCACCATGAATTCTCTAAAGCCATTATCACTATTCTCAGTCAAAGTCTGCGAACTATCATCAACTAACCAACAAAACTGGTTGGTTATATACTAAAAATTATAAGCTGCCAAAAATAAGGACCTACCGAGTAGCACAGGGAATTGTACTCGGTATCTTTCCTAAAATGGAAAAAAAGAATTCTAAAAAAGAAGGGGTGTGTGTGTGTGCGTGTGTGCGTGTGCGTGCGTGTGCGTAACTTTGCTGTATACCTGAACACAACATTATAAATGAGGTTCTTAAAAAAAAACAAGGTGCCAAAATCAAAGCAATGAAAACAACCTACATTTCTAGTGACAGAATCAGTACTCAGGATCAAAAGATCTAATTTTTTAAAAGAGAAACTAGACACAAGTGAGACATATATTAAATATTCCACACTCACCGAAACAGTTACTGAATCCTGTACATCTTTATGACTAACCAACTGAACATTGCCATCTTCATAATAGTGAACCTGTGCAAGAAAGTTAAGAAATGTAAGTTGCTTAGAGCACATAGAAACTTACTGCTTAGAGCACAAATCCATGCCTTCAGCCACCCCCAATCTTACCAACTCTGAGCAAACAATTAATATGGCCAATGGTAATTTATAATGGTGCTTAAAATTCACAGAACACTTAAATTTAAGAATTCTCTTTACTTAGCAGGAAAAATTGATTATTAGTTAATAAACATTTACTATATGCTTATTGCATTCCAGACACTGTGCGTGGCATTGTGAATAGAAAGATCATAAATAAGATTACGCTCTGAAAAGTATTAAAGTCATTTAACATTAGTTTTTCTCTGTGAAAACCAAGAAATTTTAATGGGTCCTAATCTTTTACACATCTCTCCATATATAATATCATCAGTTTTGATTAAGCATATCTGACCAGGTGCAGGAAACTGAGAATTAAAGACAGGATTGAAAAAAAAAATATTCTATTGGTAAATCAGGCTACAAAAATAAGACAGACAAAAGCAGTCTTGAACCTACTGTATAGCACAGGGAACTCTGCTCAGTGTTATGTGGCAGCCTGGATGGAAGGGGAGTTTGGGGGGAATGGATACATGAATATATATGGCTGAGTCCCTTCAGTTGTACACCTGAAACTATCAACACTGTTCATCAGCTATACTCCAATATAAAATTAAAAGCTTTTTTTTTTTTTAAAGGCAGTCCTGAGGATGTAAGGCAAAGTGGATACTACAATTATGATAACAATTAGCAAAAAAGGGTTATCCAAGAGACAAACTAACAATTCAACTAGATGTATGGCTCGGGAAGTTTTAGCAATTTACAAGACAGGTTCAGTCACAGTCACCAAAATTAACAAAACCTTTTCTAGGTTTCATCTGCTAATAAAAATGTCAACATGATTATCATCAACTTAAATCCTTAGAAATTGTCTTCCCGGAGCTATCCTTTTGCTTATAGAATAACCAAGGGTTAAATATCCTAATGACATGTCCAAATAACTCTCACTCTGATTTTTAAAAGACATAAATGAAGTAATTAAGCCTTTCCTCAAAGTGTGATCAGAGAGCCTATGGTTAAAAGGTATAGATGAATGGTCCAGTGGTTAAGACTGTATGCTCCTAGTACAGGGGGCACGGGTTTGATCCCTGGTCAGGGAACTAAGTCCCACCTGTGGCACGGTATGGCCAAAAAATAAATACAATAAAATGCACAGACTCATTCATTAAAGAAAAAAAAAGGTTTAAATCAGGTCTGGGTACTGGGTCCTACTGTAAAAGTTTCATCAGAAACTTTTGTGATGTGTGCTCTTAAGTTTACAGGTTTGCCTTGGCAAAACTGAAACATAATAATTTATTTCCTTCTAGAAGGAAAATAAATTTCCTTGTATAAATTTATAGTAAGCTGCCAGTTTAATAATGCTGATGCTGTACTTACAAGAAGTCTAGAGCATAGACAAAGTCAACAGATATACAACAATATATTATCTTAGGTTGGGTTCCCCCAGCAGCAGATCCCAGGAAAAAGATCTGAGAGTTAATAGTTTATTTCAGGTAGTCTCAGGAAGCACTAGTAAGGGCTGAGGGAGTGAGATACAGAAGGCAAGGAAGTATCAGGTGCACTAATGAGCACATCACAGCTGCCAAGCACTGGATTTTGGAAGACTATGCAGAACATGCTTTAGAGCTGTCCCACCTGAGGGGTGAAGAAGCTGGCATATTTCCCGACAACTTTTGAATGGCACTAAGGGCTGTGCCAGAGCTGCAGAGATAACACTTTCAGCTTGCCTTAGCTGAGTTGGACGTGCTCCTGCAGTTAGGAAAATCTCCCAAGAAGAGAGGTGCAGCTACTTGTAGCAGGAAGTAATAGGTAGGTACGAAAAAAGTGGTTATAGACGACATCTACCATGTATGTTTTGATTAAATTATACCATTAAAAAAGGCAACTCCTGCTAACTGTTATTAAAGAAAGAGCTGTAATACAGCTAAATTAGGTATTGACTTTCTTAGTTATCAGTAACTGTTTAATCTGACTTTAGAGTTGGTTGGGTTTAAGAATTAAATCACCATGAATTCTGAAAGACAAATTTGTTAGGATGAGAAGACTTCAATCTAGCTAGGTATCAAATAAGGTAATAAGCTCCTTCTTCACCTGGCGGCATGTCCCGACACCAGCATTAGAACTCTACTCTGCTTAGTTAATCACGTTTGGCCATTCTCTCTAGTCCTGTTTATTTGGTTGAAAACCTATAGTAACTATAAATATAAATAAATAAATAAAACAAGTCCATTTATGAAGCTTTCTTCAGAGCTAAGAGTTAGCAAATATATGTAGACATTTAGAGCTATATAAAAGATTCTAAGTTACAGTAGCTGCTATATAGTCATTTCTTAATAACTAGTTATTTTCTTTTCTAGAACTGCTATTTGATAATTCCTGGGAAGATCTTAGGTTACTTTTGAAAGAGACAAATAACAAGCAAGTAATATATGTCACATGACTGTCCTTTATCAACCCAGAAGAGCTCTGTTTAACTACAGTACCTCCCAGGGAAGGAGACCTCTATTTCTATTTACCATCTAGCTCCCTCTGCATCTACAAATAGTTGTTCCTTATTTCTAATTTCAGAGCAAATACCAACTTCCATATTTGTTTTAAAGATGTGATGTTTTAACATGGCCTATTAACATATTGGGATCTCACCTGAATCTTAAGTACTCCAACCACCTGGGCTGTAGGTGGTGTGATGGTGAACTTCCATTCTGATCTCCAGCGACCATTCCTACGGAAACACACAGATAACTGTAGAATTAACAGTAAGAAAGAGGTGGTCTGACACTGAGGCGGAGAATTTGGGAAAGAAGAAAAACAGAAACAAGTCATTTCCAGTTTGATAAACCCAAGGCTCTATCCACTCAAATGTAAGTTTTGTATCCAAGTGGCCTAATCATAAGCTTTCCCTAAGTTATTTGACTTTCACTTTTCATTCTTTTTATCTTGGGAGTAGAAAACCATGCCTATTCTGGTCATGGGAAGCTTTTCCACAAACACATGGACAGGCCACTGAGTTATGCAATAACTCAAATATTATTAAACAAACCCAAGTAAAACTCAGACTTTCCACAGGGTACTTATTAATCACTTATTTTCACTCAATGTAACAGCAATATTTAAAAGATAAATTATAAAATCTTAGAATTAAAAGAAATCTAAATGATCATATCCAAACGCCTCACTCTGCGGTAGGGAACAAATAACTTATTCTAATCTAGTTAGATTATAAAACCAAGTCTCATCTGCTGGTTTGGTTTCCTTTCTATATAAACATATAGATTAAAAAAGAAGAGAATATCTACTTTCTTACCAGAAGTTTTTAGGCTGAAACTGGTGGCTTTCAATACATGCAATAATGGTCTGTTGCCCATCTATAGTTTTAGCATAAACCTATTGTTAAAAAAAAAAGTTAGATTCTTGAAAACATATTTAAGCAACAAATACTATACAAAAGCAATGTGCTTACATACTCACAAGAATTCATGGAATAGGAACAGAAACCACATGTTAAGGTCTAGGGCAGACAGTGGTACAATGAATACAGAAGGAAATACTACTCCTGGTTTAGGGTACAAGAGAGGTGCCAGTTAGAATGGGCCTTATAAGACAGATGAAATTGTGATAAGGAGATATGGAGAATAAAGATGAATAAGCAGTTCAGGGAGGAAATAGAGGGCTGATCCATGAATGACTAAATGGTAATTAGTTCCATTAAGTCAGAGGATGCGTATGAGGTGGAACTGTGGGAGATAATACAGGATTAGACTTAAGTCATGTGGTAGTAGATGTAAGGTAAGAAGACTGGACTTTATTCTACATGCAGTGGACAGAAACCAAAACAACATGACCAGAACTGTTATTTTGGGAGAATAACCAATATTGGCATACAGGGTAAAACCTGAGAAAAGTTCAAAGTTAGGAGGCCACAGAATTAATTTAGGCATTAAATTAGGGTCCTATCAATGAATATAAGGATGCACAAGTACAGTCAAAATTCTGGCAATATATTGCAAATCAAAGGCAAGAGAAAGCAAAATACCAAACTATTTGTATGCTTGGATGCCTAGAGAAAGACTGGTGTCATTAACAGATTGGAAAGTTCATATGGAGATGTCCAGCTAGGAGTTGGAAACACCAACTATTCCTTAGTGTAGGAGAAATGAACAAAAAATGATCACCAAGGAAAAGAAACACTAAAAGCCTTTTTTATAGTTCACAAAACATTTTTATATTTATTTTCCTTTTGCTCTAATAAATATAGTGGAACACACAGTTATTATGTTTAGATGATAAAATTGAAGTTCGTAGAGCTTCTTGCCCAAGGTCATTCAGAAAGTGGCTAAGGTAGAACCCAAATTCACAGGTTGTCTGACACCAAATTCTACAACCTCCTCTACATTAAATAAACTATAAGTTTTTGAGAAAGAGAAATACAGTGATGGGGAATGCTTACATTTACAAACGTAAAGGGGAGGACAAGAAATAAGTAGAGACAGAATAAGAATAATTATAGGGAGACTTCCCTGGTGGACCACTGGCTAAGACTTCTGCTCCCAATACAGGGGGCCTGGGTCCAATCCTTTGTCAGGGAACCAGATCCCACATGCCACAACTAAAAATCCTGCATGCCACAACTAAAAATCCTGCGTACCACAACTAGGACCCAGTGTAGCCAAAAAATAAATAATAGAAATTTTTTTTAAAAAGGAATAATTAGAAAGTACTGATATAGCAGTCTAAGGAAAGGTAATTTCTGGAAGTAGCTGACTGGCCTCAGTGTGAAATGCCATACAAAGTCAAGGACCAAGAAAAGGACACTGGGTCAGGAAATTCAGGAACCATTAGTTCACCTCGGAGAGCAGTTTCTGTAGAGTAGGGACTGAAGTCAAAATTCATAAAGTCAAAAAGTGGCTAAGTAATGAAGAAGGCACTAGTAGGAGCAGAATGCTCCCTGGTTTGCTTGTACAGCAGAGGGAGAGAGATGAGGGAAGGGAGAAATAGAGGAAAGGGAGGAAGGGGAAAGTGGAAACAGAAGGAAGAGAAGTAACTTGCAGGAATTACTATTTTGACTAAAGAAATGTCCTCCCTCCCACCCTACTTAAGCACAGGAGAAATAAAAATATTTCGAGGTAAAGAGAACTATTTATCAGAAGAGAAAATGAAGTTACAATTAGACATCTTGAAGTAGATAGGACTGTATGAAATCAAGAACATGGATCCTTCTTCCTCAGATGGAGGTACATGAAAGAAAGATTTCTGAATGTGGAAAGAAGAGAAATAGAAAGATTTCATGTCATTCTTAATCCTTTCAAAATGTGAGGGAGGAGATACCTGTCTAAGGACAACAGGAAAGTTTTGCAACACAGTACTACTGATCCTTGAACAACATAGGTTTGAACTACTATTTTATTCAACAGTAAATACTACAGTGCTACATAATCCACCATTGGTTGAATCTGTGGTGGGATGAAGAGCTGTGGATACAAAAGGACCTTGGACATGGAAGGCCTACTATAAATTATACTCAAATTTTCAACTGCACAATAGGTCGGTTATCCCAACCACTGCACTGTTCAAGGGTCAACTGCATACAGAAAAATACCAAGGACTATTGAGATAAAATTAAGAATTTCTAAGCAGAACAGCTGAGGATATGAAACAGTAGACACTGTTAGAATACTTTCTGTAGCTCATTTTTTAGCTAAGAGAAGTGAGAAAAGGATATGGTGGGGTTACTCAGTGTGGAAGCTCTCCAAATTAAGAAATGAGTAGTATAAAATTTTGAATAGGTAGCAAATGATAAGTTGAAAGTATATTAAGAATGAAAAACCAATTTTCTGAAAAAGTGTGTGTGTCATGTCTCTCTTTGCCATACTAGGTTCCAAAATTGAGTTCTGTGCTTATCTATCATAATGTGTTTTTTCTGTTTTTTAAAAACAAAAAAATAAGAAAAACAAACATAATGATAACCAGCATTTATGTATAGCATTATGCATTAATAATCTAACCAATATTTTTCTTAAAAATGTCACAATTTTACAAAGGGAAAATTGTTAGAACCAAGGTTTATCTTTTTTTCCCCACCAAAAGATATTAAAAGAAAGTTAAAATTACCTTTAATTTCTAAAGAGCTGTTTGGTTTAAACAGTTTTGATTATCCATTTAAATCACTTATGCAGAAGAAGCTTTGTAAAAAGTTCTTTTTGATGAGTATAAGGCTATTTCTTAAATAAGACAGATGTGAAATAGGACTCACTGAGATTTAAAATTTTTATGCACTAGGGAACTCCCTGGTGGAACAGTGTTTAGAACCTGGTGCTTTCACTGGCGTGGTCTGGGTTCAATCCCTGGTGGGAGAACTAAGATCTTGCAAGTATTGTGGCATGGCCAAAACATTAAAAATAAATAAATAAATTTTTATGCACTGGGATTTTAAGAAAGAATTTTCCATATAAAATGTCCTATTTATACTCCTTTCAAAAATAATTCAGGGAATAAAATGCAGAAGAAACTGTTAACCAAGAAGAGATGTCTGTGGCTTGCCAAAGCCTCCAAATGATAAGGTAAATATAAGAAATAAAACTTTAATAATGAAGCAGGCAGATACTTAACAGTACAGAAGCCGTTGGAATAATGATCTTTCACATAGGCCCTTAAAGCACTGTCACAGGATTCTCTCCAAGACTTCAGACCTCCATCTACTTCTTCTGGCTGGGGGTCACTTGCTTCTTTCCGTAAGTGATCAAACTTAAAGGAAATTTTGTTTCTTGGATCTAAAAATCTGCTATTACCCAGGTCACCGTGTTCTGTAATTAAGACCTTCCAAAGAATAATTACAAAGTTAAGTAACTGTAAAAAAAAAAAGACAGTTCTTGTCACATTTTACAAAACAAAAATTCTAGAGGCGATTAACTCTTCATTTAGACAGATTGCTCTTTCATAGATTTTTCAATCAACCTGGATTTTTATTTTTTATAAAAATATGATCTTTGGGGTAAGTCAACTCTAAACTGACATTTCCCCCATCCTAACGATATCCTTCACATTTTGGTTTCTATAATATACAATCTATACAATTAATATACAACCTATGCACACACACACAACTAATAACTTAAAAAGTACACTTCTGCATTTCTTTTTCACGTATTTCATGAATTTCTTCCAGTCGTTACACTTAGCATTTAAAATAGGTAATACAATCAATCATATGATTCAAAAGTGAAAAAAAATTAATATAAAGTGAAATCTTTTTCTCACCTCTATCTACCATTCACCAAATTCCCAACATATTCCCCCTTCCCCACAAAGGTAACTGATTTTATTAATTTAGAGCAAGAGTTCTTCGGCAAGCTATGTATGAGGTGCCATTTGTTTTTGTAAATAAAGTTTGTTGAATACAGCCCTGCTTGTTTTTCTTTTTTTTTTTTGTATTGTCTATGGCTGCTTTCCTGCTGCAATAGCAGTGCTGAGTAGTCTAGCCTGACTTTCCTGCAAGGCTGAAATATTTACTCTCTGACCCTTTACAGGAAAAATTTGCCAATTTCTGATTTAGATGATTCTTTTGGTGTTTCTTTTTTTTTTTTTTTATGAATACAAGTGTATTCTAATTCTCTACCCCCTTCTTTTAAACAAAAACTAGACTACTACACTGTACTTTCTCTTTTAAAATTTGATGTATCTAGGCAATCTTTCCATATTAGTGCTTATGGAACTTCCTTGTTTTTTGTTACAGCTATGTATGATTCCATTGTATAGATATACAAAAATGTATTCAACTAGTCTCCTATTAACGGATAGCTTGGGTAGTTTCTAATCTTTTGCTGTTATGAACAATACTGCAACAAATGTCCTTTTATGTACAAGTTATATACATGTGCCAAGCAAACCTGTGCTATAAATTCCCTGAAACAGGACAACTGGGTCAAGGGTAAACACATTCATAATTTTGTTAGAGACTGACAAACTGCCCTCTATCATAGAATGTTGTACCAAGTTACAGGCTCCTCATCAGTAGAAATCTTAACCTGCATTTCTTTTCCCCTTAAAAAAGAGGTCTTTTGTATTTCTACTTTGGTGAACTCTTTGTACCTAACCTTTGCCCAATTTTCTACCAAGTCTTTGTCTTTTTCTAGTTGAACTACAGGGAGATTATCCTTTTGCCTGGGTTTTGAATTCCACATATTTCTCCCTAACTTACATTTGTCTTCTGACACAGTTACTATTTAAAAATAGTCTCTTTAAAAAAAGAAAATTATTTGAAAAGAATTCCTACTCTTGAGATTTCTATCCTTATCACCAACCCATCTTTAAAAAAACCTTGTTTATAATAGTAGGAACCATACATAAAATAATTTCCTTAGTCTTACCTTCATAAAGCGTTCTCATTACAATTTTACAACTTTTGTAACTCAAAGGCAAACACATTCACATTAAAATTTTAATTTGTACTTCCTTAATTACTATTAGTAGGTGATCTAACACTTTTAAAGTTTGCTTTGTATTTTCCAGTTGAATTAAGCTGGTTCATATTTGTTGCTCATTTATCTACTCAACTCTTGACATCATCCTAGGGTACTTGAATAATCTTTTTATTATTTTTAAAGTATGTATTTTCTCCCTTTAAAATTTTATTTTTAAAACCTTTTTATTTTGTAGAAGTAAAAAATACTTTCTAACTTGTTAAATATTTCATCATTATTCAAGTTATGAATCTCTTGTCATTTCCTACTAAATTTTTATGTTTAAAAATTAGTTAACCTTTAGGATTCCCTAGTGGAGAAGGCAATGGCACCCCACTCCAGTACTCTTGCCTGGAAAATCCCATGGATGGAGGAGCCTGGTAGGCTGCAGTCCACGGGGTTGCTAAAAGTCGGACATGACTGAGCGACTTCACTTTCACTTTTCACTTTCATGCATTGGTGAAGAAAATGGCAACCCACTCCAGTGTTCTTGCCTGGAGAATCCCAGGGACGGGGGAGCCTAGTGGGCTGCCGTCTATGGGGTCGCACAGAGTCAGACACGACTGAAGCGACTTAGCAGCAGCAGCAGTGGTCTAGTGGTTAAGAATCCACCTTGCAATGCAGGGGACACTGGTTCGATCCCTGGTCCAGGAAGGTCCCACATACCTCAGGGCAACTAAGCCTGTGTGCCACAACTACTGAGGCCCAAGTGCCTAGAGCCTGTGCACAAAAACAAGAGAAGCCACCACAAGAAGCAGCCTGCACACTGAAACTAGACAGAAGCCCCCACTTTCCATAACTAGAGAAAGCCCTGGCACAGCAATGATGACCCATCACAGCCAAAAATAAATTAATTAATTAATTTAAAAATTAGTTAACCTTTAATCTACATTTGAAATTAATCTAGGTATATAGCTGGCTTTGGAAATCAAACTTAAGGTTAATCTTACACATTTAATCAATTATTTCCTTTTCTGTTTTACAGGACTTAGATTAAGGCTCTAGTATCATTTCTTTATGTCTTTATGTTTGCTGGCATTAATCTACCTTCGTTGTTCTTGATCAGAACAATCCTGTATGGTCTATTACAATTTTCATAGGAATTGTATGGAATCTATTTGAAAAAGCTTCCCATATTATTTTTCTTATTCAGATAAACTTTTTATATTTTTTCTGAAATGTGGCATTTAAGTCTATTTAATTTTCCATTATTTCTCTGATTAAAATGTGTGGGGGTAGGTATATATAAACCGTATGACAGACTCTTGCTCGTTTCTATCCAATATCCATTCATCTCCCTTTTCCTTACTGACAGAACCTTAAAGGTTTTTCAAGGCCATGTGTCCAACTAAAAAGACAACACTTCTCAAAATGATAAAGTGATATGCATTCTGGCAATAATTTATCAGTGGAATTTGCTTCTGGAACAGCCAATAGCACCTCTTGCACCTTCCTCCTTCTTCCTTCCTGGCACTTGGATTCAGACAGCAGAGATGGGTCAGCTGTTTTGAGACCACAATAATGAAAACCATACATAAGGATGGCACCATAGAGAGCTAGAAGCAACTTGGGTCTCCGATGATATGGAGCCTCCATGTGTGCCTGCATGCATGCTAAGTTGCTTCAGTCATGTCCAATTCTGTGTGGCCATATGGACTATAGCCCACCCAGCTCTTCTGTCCATAGGATTCTCCAGGCAAGAATACTGGAGTGGGTTGCCATGCCCTCCTTCAGGAGGGAGCTGCCATACATCCCTAAATATTACTTCTGGACTTCTTATGCGACAAAAAATCTCTATTACGTTAACCCACTGCAGCTGATTTCCTATTATATGCAGTGATGGCATCTACTTTTGTTAACTCAAATGTCTTTCCATATTTTCCTTTTATGTCTAGGTAATGTGTTGTTGTGGCTAAGAATGGGATCTCTTTTTGACTACATTTTTAAGCTGGCTACCACATGTATATGGGATTGTTCTTATATCATGTATCTGCAAACAGACCTTATTTATTATTTCAATAATTCTGCCATTATTAGTAAAGTATACAATATCAACTACAAGAAATATTTATCATTTATTTTTCTTGTATTTCTTGTCTTTATACTTGTAAAGTATAAAGTAAATAAAGTAAAGTAAAAAAACTTGTAAACTTGTAAAGTATACTTGTAAAGTAAAAAAAAAAAAAGTATTTTCTTGTCTTTTATACTTGTAATTAATCTATTTTCATTGAAAAAGATAAGCACAAATATAAACCAAAACAAATAAAAAACAACAAACAAAACAAATTACAGTAATCCTGTGATCCCAACATAGAGAGTTAACATTTTGGTATTTTTTTTCCCACATTTCGATTTCTATGCACATCTATATACTACTTTATTTCTTTTCCTTCTTATTACTTTTATTTCTGAGTCTTAAGATGCATACATTCCCCTCAAGATTTAACATTTCATAAAATGGGATGCATCTTATAGTGACAGCATCTTAAAACTGTCACAATTTAATTGACGGTATTTTCACTTTCTTAATGGCACATAAAGTAAGATGTACCTTTTACAAAATTTAAGATGCAAATTCTAATACATTTGTTCATTTAAATACTTATTTAGAAAATAAACTAGCACAACACTACCTGCTGCTTCATGTTTTAGCTTAATATATCATAAACATATTTCCGGTTCACTATCAGTTTTTAATGGTTACACAGGATTTTGGCCTACAGATATTTAATACTGGATATTTAGACTGCTCCCAATTTTTCACTATCATAAACCTTGCTTCAAATAATCTTTTTTACACATTTATATATTTATTTCCTAAGATAAATTCTTTGGACTTGTGGGTTCAAAGGGGATTCAGACTGTGAAAAGGCATCTGTCATTTGATGCCATACTACCTTTGAAGTGTACATTAATGAATCTGAAAAGCCCTGTCATGTAATGTTAATAACTGTGGGAAAAAAAGGGAATATGTATTTACTTTGTTCCTGTATCTGAACAGGAATCCTTGTTTTCCTATTAAATATAATATCTTCTGTTATTCTTACCAAGGAGAATTAGGGACAGCTGGAAAGCTTATGTAAAACTTCATTCCTTTTACTTGCATTGTTCTTTTGTTAGGGACAATTCTCTCTTCAAATAAACTCCTATTTTCAGAGGGAGGAAGAATTTCCTAATATGTAGAATATTTACAAAAGCTAAGACATGAATTTACTCAGCATCTTATCTTCAGACATCTGTTTTACAGTATTTCTACTACCTTCCAGGCACAGTCTATCTAACAGAAATAACTGTTACCTGATCTTCATATCCTTCTATCTTCACAGGTGTGAACTGATCCATGTTATACTGGGCAAACGCACTGTTTTGTTTTTTTTAAAAGGAAGAAGAGGGAGAGAAACCAATTATATATGAGTAAGTATAAAAGGTAGTTCAGGGAATTCCCTGGCAGTCCAGTGGTTAGGACTCCATGCTTCCACTGCAGGGGGCATGAGTTCGATTTCCAGTTGGGGAACTACAATCCTGCATGCCATGTGGCACAGCGTGGGTGGATGGGGGATGGGGGGAAGGTAGTTCACAGAACAGTGAAAGAGAACATGTAACTGAGGTATTCATTATAGAAATTATAGTGATTCCATGCAAATTTTAGGTTTGCAGAATCTGGTCCCAAAATGAATTAAAAAAAAAAAAAAAAAACATTATTGGACAGGGCAGAAGATTATTTCCCAAGCAGCAGTTCTTAAAATATTTTCTACAGCTAAAATCTAAACCAATTATATATCACACCAAACGCCTTTATAACAATTATTTGTTGCTCTGCATCAAAAAAAACTTGTTCCATCTCCCCACCCTACCTCTGCTCAGTCATTATCCAACTCTGGTTTCTTCTTTATCAAGGAATTGTGGGCCAGGTGGATAGACAGTAACTGAAAGCACTTTGTACTGAAGAGTAAAGCAGGGTAGTGATAAAGCCAGAGAACAGGAGGCCCTAAAAGCTAGACAGTGTTTAAGATTTAAAAGAGACAAGAAAATCAACCAACCAACCACCAATTTAATGTTTTTGAGGACAAGGACAAAATGAAAATGATATTCTAAATCAATGATTGGATAGAATAAGCATGTAATTATTCTTTGGTTAACTCTATTAAGGTACTTTCTCAGCATCTGCGATTCTTGGCAATGTGAGAAACATCATCACTTAGTACCAGCCTAATCTTTCTACGACTGGCAGTTATAAAAAAATTCAGCATGAACAAAAAGAACTACAGAAGAAAATGTAATAGCTAACATTAAATTCTGTTGAGCAGAGAAAAAATATCTGAGCAAAAATAAAAATAAGACCAAACATCATAAACTTTAAAGAAATAATGTTTGGAGGGAACATGTTTTCTCCAAGGGGGAGAAAAACAACTAAAAAAAAAAAACCCCAAAATAAAACAACTGCTTTATTTTGAAGTATTTTTAACTGTTTTCAGGGTACTAGTTTATTATCCACATAGTTTACCCAATATTACAATAACAAGTAAGTGGATTTAGAAAGATACGTACTGTGCCGCCCCTTCCCTGAGGAGATTATCATTATTAAGTAGTAGCCGGACATCTGAGGAGGAAAACAATGTTAAAGATGTTAAAATTCAAATGTTCAATAGAAGGCAACTTGAGAAATTTTAGCAGATTTCTAGATTAGATTTCTAGAAAATCAGGCTTTGCAAGATTGGTGGCTCAGACAGTAAAGCGTCTGCCTATATATGATCCCTGGGTGGGGAAGATCCCCCGGAGAAGGAAATGGCAACCCACTCCAGCATTCTCGCCTGGAGAATCCCACAGACGGAGGAGCTTGATTGGCTACTGTCCGTGGGGTTGCAGAGAGTCGGACACGACTGAGCGACTTCACTATGTATGTATGTATCACTATACTATATATGTTGAAATTCTAAAAATGTACATACACAAACAGATGTTAATAATAATAATGTTCACAGATTTGCATAGGTTAGTGATATAATAATCCAACAATAAATTCTCATGGAGTTTCATTATAGCAAATGAAAAACATGGTTTATAGAAAGTTAAAGTTAGGACTGATAATTTATATCTAAAGAATCCTTTTAAAATAGATTAATTGTAGGCTTTTCTGTAACAGACCAAAAGAGCTGGGCACAGTTCAGTCAACGGCAGTGAAACTGCTGAACATATTTTCCTCGGAGCATCTAATAAGGACCTACAATCTTTTCAAAAAGCTCTGTATCAAGAGTCCAGTCCCTTCTCCTTTGGAAGAGGAGGGTCTTTGTTACTAAGAAACTATCAAGAATTAACTCCAAGTGTGTGTGTGTGTGTTTTCAGTTGCTCAGTCATATTCGACTCTTTGCAAAAACATGCACTGTAATCCGCCAAGAGAGAAGGCTAATTATAAAGCAAAGGCAATTGACTCTTAGAGCTTCTGGAAGAAGGGGCTGGTAGAGGTCAATGTGTAGCATTCCAATAAAAACCAGCTGTCATGTCATAAGTAGCTTGCCAATTCTTAATCTAATGCTTTGGTATCAATTATTCTTATGATATTCCTATAAAGTATATTTAATTGTCAGAAATAAGATACTTGTTTTATAAAGGCCACTAATTTTTAAGTCAAGAATTTATCTGAGCTAATCAGTTAAAGTTCAAGTTACTGGAGAATTTCTAAAAAAATCTGTTGTTGAAAATTTGCACTTGGTCAATATGGAAGACAGACTAGGCAAAGAAAGGCTGCATTTGTTTTCCTTGTTAGTGCTCAAATATTCAAAACAAGTCATAAAGAAGAAAGTCTTGATTTACTTCTTTTGTGTTATTTTACTCCTTATAAATAACATTCATATTTCTCTGCATCATTAATTTTACCGGTGGAGATTATTGATTGTTCCACAATTTGTGGAGCTCTGAGCCAGGTGCAAATGAACATCATACAGTTCCCCTAACTAAGGAGGTAACCTTTTAATGTAAAAGTAGAATTTCAAAATAAATGTTTGGCCCTGGGATTTCTTTGGAAAGAATGATGCTAAAGCTGAAACTCCAGTACTTTGGCCACCTCATGCGAAGAGCTGACTCATTGGAAAAGACTCTGATGCTGGGAGGGATTGGGGGCAGGAGGAAAAGGGGACAACAGAGGATGAGATGGCTGGATGGCATCACTGACTCGATGGACGTGAGTCTGAGTGATCTCTGGGAGTTGGTGATGGACAGGGAGGCCTAGCGTGCTGCGATCCATGGAGTCGCAAAGAGTTGGACACGACTGAGCGACTTAACTGAACTGAAACTGAACCAAGATGCACAAACATGATGATTTTACTTAAGGGAAATTTTAAGATGAATCAGTTTACAACTTAAAATGGGATTATGATGATTGACATTAACAGTTATAATGCCTCATTTACATTTTTTATTCTGTAAGCTGTGTTAAGACAGTAAATAGTATGGAAGGTTGTAAATATACTGGAATAGTGGTTCTCAAATTGGCTGTGACTCAGAATCACTTGAAGGACCTGATAAAGCAGATTACCCATTCCAACCCAGATCTAACTAATCTTAGGAGGATGACAACACTGGAATCTGTATATTTAACAAGCTTTCTGGATACAGTCAGTTCGGCCCCAATGGCTCTAAAAACTGTCCTAAACTATGGCACTTCTTAAGTAAAAGCACTGAAGAGATTTAAGCTATGATCTATAATGATAGATATGAAGCTATGAAATTTAATATTGTTTCTACATTGATCAATACTGAACTACTTTAAATCTTTTTCACATAAGGTAGGTATTCTAATATACTGGGGTCTTAAGAGCATGCTTTTGATGCAGACCTGGGTTTAAATCCCTGCTCTGACACTTACCAGCTGGGTAATAGGGTGATATTCAATAAGTTATTTTAACCTCTTTGAATTCGGATTTCCTTAGCTATAGCTATAATGTTGTAAGGATTAAGAGAGACAGCAAACATTCAATAAGTGCTTGTAAGTGATTAAAGAGGGTCTGAAATAACTAAGTACTAATCTTTACTCACCATTGAACACTTCATTGAATTCCCCTGGTGGTGCATGAGTGATAAATTTAGCAGCTATGCGTACCTAAAGAGAAATAAAATTTACAGTAAAAGAATTATGAAGAGTAGCAAATAAGATGGGAAGGAATTAACAGACAACAAAATTTTTATCACATCCCTTGAAATATAATTTCCTATTAAATCCTACTGGTTAGTAGCCTTCAGATTCTCCTTTCACAAGACATCTCAAAGTGTTTATTATCCATACAGATTTTTTCTAATTTGGGGATATACATGCTGCTTTACTTCTGAATTTTTCTTTTTTAAAAAGCTGAAAAATCAATTTTGGTCAAAATATATTTTAGTCACAAAAATAGAAAACTACAATCCTATTTCATTTATAAACCCTTAAGCAAAACTAAATAAAACATTAGCAAATTGGTTTTATACCAATTTATGTTTATGGTGTTTATCCCAATACAAGGATGATTCAATACTAATAAATCAATATAACTTATGAATTAAAGAAGCAAAACTCTGTAATCATCTTACCACATGCTGAAAAAACAAAATTCAATACCCATTCAAATATCATTAATACAACACAACTACTAGTTTTTAGTAGGAATAGAATAAACTTACTTAACTTTATAAAGGGTTATCTACCGAAATTCTATAGCATACTCAATAATGATGAAACGTAAGAAGTGTCACTAATTTTAAAAGCAAGACAAAGATGATTCTTGTCACCTAAACTATTCAACATTATGCTAAACATCCTAAAGAATGCTGTGGAAAATATTTATTCTATTATTCATTTTAAATTTCTCTCCTGCCCACTACTGCCAATCTGTTACTGGGACTCTGATTAGAGATGGATGCTGAAATGTTAGGATCTAACCTGAATATCTAATTTTTTCTCCTGTTTTATCTTTTCCGTCATTTTATGCCTTGTGTAGGGAGAATTCCTCAGCTGCATTTTTCACCTCATTAGCATGCTCTTCAGTTGTGTCCATTTTGCTATTCAATTCTAACTTCCAAGACTTATATTTTGTGTGTGTGTGTGCATGCAATAATCTCTTGTGTCTCCTTGAGGATATTAACGATACTTATTTTAAAGTCGTGTTCTATGACTGTTTCCTAAGAACTTAGATATACTGTGGATTTTTGTACTTTTCTTTCACGGTACTGTTGCTTCTCTGAATTTATTTTAGTTTGCCTGTTCTGTTTAGCTGCAGTTTATCTCCTTGATTGTAGGGGAGGGAAACAGTAGACTTGCTGTTGAGAATGTGTGAGCAGATTATCTTCTCAGTGAGCATCCTATGGTCATAGGCCACCTGGGGCACTGCCCTGACTCTATGCTCCCAAAGCTCATTCTCAATGCTATATTCTGAGGACTAATGCCTTTGTCTGCAGCTTAGCCCAAATGGGAATGAGAGGAAGAGTCATGTGGTCCAGAAAGCTTAGAGAACGATTCCGCAAGTAATCCACTCCAAGGTTGTTCTGAGTTCTTTCCTTCTTTCTCCTTAAATTGATGTTCTCCAGAAAAGCCCCTACTTCCACAACAGTTTTCTTCTTCAATGTGTTTTGGGTTTCCTCTGATCTTACTTTTTTTCATGTTTTTGAACCATTTTACCTTTTTTCAAGAACTGCTTAAGGACCTCTCTGGTGGTCTAGTAGTTAAGAATCTGCCTGCCAATGTAGGGGACAAGGGTTCAATCCCTGGTCCTGGAAGATTCCACATGCCACAGGGCAACTAAGCCTATGCACCACAACTACTGAGCCTGTGCCCTAGAGTCTGTGGTTTGCATTGAGAAGCCAATGCAATGTGAAGCCTGCACACTCCAATTGGAGAGTAGCCCCCTACGCTGCTTACTGCAATTACAGAAATCCTGCTTGCAGCAACGAAGATCCAGCACAGCCAAATAAAATAAACAAAATTTAAAAAACAATACGAATAAAAAATTAGCGCTGTATTTTTTTTTCATTGCTAAAAAAAAAAAACCAAAAAACTTTGGTCCACTGATGACACTCTTACTAACTTAAACTATTACTAATTTATGTCTCTTCCCATTCCCTTTTTTTCCTACATTTTCATTTAAAAAGTTTGTCATAAAAGATAAGGTAAAACCATGTATTTAATCTGGTATATAAATCAACCTCTCATCTCTTAACAAGTAAATGTTGTTTGAGAATCTTAACAAGGAATGTAACATCTTATATAATAGAAAGAAAACCATCCAACAATCTGGAGTAACATTTAGTGATACCTATATATGTGTAAGTGTGTGTGTAATAATGATATTAGCAATGAAGTAGGACTGACCGCAAAGGCTCTCTCATATAATTCTAACACATTATGAGGTTACTAAAAATTCCCTAATATCTCATGTGATGAATATAAAGCTGATTCAACTTACTGACAAGGGGCAAAGAGGAACATGTATATCTAACAATAAACTGAGCTCTACTTTCCAGTTAGGCATGCTCTGTTATTTCTTCCATTTCCTTCAAACAACTTTAAGTTCCTGTTGACTAAAATAAAATTAAAGTTACAAAAGTCAAACCATTCTTAAGACAGAGAAAAAAGACACTAAAGTCTTTGGAAAATAAAGCTGAGGTTGAGAATTTGAAAAAGACGGAAATAGTTTACACCTTTAGCATCCCTAGGTTTATATGGAAGATCTTATATGACTTTGCTCTTACTCTAAAAAAAGCAAAAGAAAAGCTGCTCCATAACTAAAATTATTTGTTCAGTCAAGAAAGGCTGACTGATTCATGCACCAAGGCAGAATGAAAACCCTGAATTCTAATTACAGGATCTGTTGGTCCATTAACTAACTAGATTTGTGATTCGGGAAACTTTGCTAACTTTTTTTGGTTCTGAATATCCTCATAATAATCCAACTCCTAAAAGAGATTAGGAGATCTACAAAACCTCTCTGAGCTATAAAACTCTCTGTATCTTTAAGACTTAGAAGACAAACTTGTATACTGACCACCTGGAAGCAGGGTTGAGGAATCCGTAACACAAACACCTTAAGATATTCTTATGAACACACATACAGTTTCAGAACTCTGATGTTGCAGAGTAATTGTAGATACCCTCCAATGAAAACTAGTGGAGATTAAGATGAAATACTCCATAAAGCTCTTATATTAACTAAACAACAACAATAAAAAGATAGTTTCTAATAAGGAAGAAGTGACTCTCAATTGATGAGAATTACACTATACAGGACTAACAGTTCTAATAAGGATTTCCAATTGTGTATATGTGCTTTGCAAGTGCACTTAATCATATTACTGTACTTGTTAACTGTTGTTATCAATCATTTATTTAAGAAATTAGCAAACCTATTTTGAAAAGCACACCTATTTTTTTAGCCTATTTGTGGTAAGTCTGTTGAGCAGCTATGGTCTGTCAAGGTGCATTTCCCATAATACTTACATAATTAAGAAACTCCCCTCAGTCAAGAAAAATTAAGTGCGTGCAATTCAAAAATATATTCATATACTACCCCCAAAGCAACTTCCCTTAAAAGAATAAAGGTACAGCTATATTTTACATATTACTTATTAATGTTTGAATACATAAATGTAGAAGTTACCAAACTGAAAATTCACATTACTCTTATTTCTGAAGTTACCTACAAATTTTCAAAAGTTACAAAATTTGATGGAAATGCCATAACTGAAAAAGTGATTTGGATAATGGAGAAACTGACAGTGCATGTAAAAAAACAGTGGTTTATCTATTCAACAAACATTTACTGAAGAGCCAGGAAGAGTCAGTAAATAAAGATTAAATATTGAATAAGACACTGTCGCTGTCCTCAAGGGATCTATCACCTAGATAGTAATATAGCAAGCATTAAAAGGCACAGTGAAGCACAAAGGAAGATGCTGTCAATTCCACATATGTATTTAAGGAGGGCTTGGAGTGACTTTCAAAGGCAATGATGTTTCAGCTGGATTAGAGGATGAGTAGATACCAAGGTGAGCATCCCATGCAGAGGGAACAGTAGGTACAAACTAAGACAACACAGCTCGACAAGCTGAATGGAGATACATATCAGGGCTTCCCTAGTGGCCCAGTAGTAAAAAATCTGCCTGCAATACAGGAGACATGGAGGATGCAGCTTGGATCCTTGGGTTGGGAAGATCCCCTGGAGGAAGACATGGCAGTCCACTACAGCATTCTCACCTGGAGAATCCCATGGACAAATGAGCCAGTGGGCTACAGTTCGTAGACAGTGGGCTATAGGTGTTGCAAAGAGTCAGACACTACTGAAGTGACTGAGCATGTACACACAATACTCAGAAGCCACATAAGTAAAAATTCAATTTCACTGCATGGGGCAGGGTTTGATTCCTGGTCAGGGAAGTAAGATCTGACATGCCATATGGTGCAGTCAAATACAAACAAACAAACAAAAGAAACAACCAAAACCCCCTCAATTTCTATGTAAACACTAAATAGAAAAGATAAATATGCACCTCTATATTCGTTTCAGCATTATCTACAACAGCCAAGATATGGAAATAATCTAAATGAACGGATAAAGAAGTGATGTGGAGTATGTGTGTATACATATAAACACAATGGAATATTAGACTTATGGACATGGGGAGAGGGGAGAAGAGGGTGAGATGTATGGAGAGAGTAACATGGAAACTTACATCACCATATGTAAAATAGATAGCCAACAGGAATTTGCTCTATGTCTCGGGAAACTCAAATAGGGGCTTGTATCAACCTAGAGGAGTGGAATGGGGCAGGAGATGGGAGGGAGGTTCAAAAAGGAGGGGACATATGTATACCTATGGCTGATTCATGTTGAGGTTTGACAGAAGACAACAAAATTCTGTAAAGCAATTGCTGCTTCTGCGTCACTTCAGTCGTGTCCGACTCTGTGTGACCCCACAGACGGCAGCCCACCAGGCTCCCCCGTCCCTGGGATTCTCCAGGCAAGAACACTGGAGTGGGCTGCCATTTCCTTCTCCAATGCATGAAAGTGAAAAGTGAAAGGGAAGTTCTTCAATTAAAAAAAAAATTACAAGGACTAAGTGCCACAAAGCAAATGCTAAAGTCATTAAGAAGCTCTGGTACTCTGAACAAACATATAAAACATAAACCAAATTGATATACTACTTGGGGAAAAAAAAAGAATGAAAATCTGCCATATGCAACATGAATGGATATAGAGGGTATTATGCTAAGTGAGTAAGTCATAAAAAGACAAATACTATATAATTTCACCTACATATGGAATCTAAAAAACAATCAGAATAATGGAGTCAGAGAACAAAAAGGCAGTTGCTAGAAGGGAGAGGTTTGCATGGAGAAAAGAAATAAGGGAAATTAAGAGGACAACCTCTAGTTGCAAAATAAATTAAGTGACTGGTATGAAACGTACAGTGTGGGGAATAATAGTCAATAACAATGTAGCATCTTTGTTACATACCTTTAACTGACTTACTGTGGTAATTATTTTGAAATGTATAGAAATATCAAATCACTATGCTGTATAACAGGAACTAACTTAGTGTTATAGGTCAATTATACTTCAAAAACAAACTAATAGAAAAAGAATTTAGGGGTGGGGAGAGACAGTCAAAAGGTACAAATTTCCTGTTAACAAGATAAGTAAGTACTAGGGATGTAATGTATAATATAATACATATAATTAACTGCTGTATTTTATATATGAAAGCTGCTAAAGAGAATAGGTCCTAAGAGTTCTCATCATAGGCAAACTTTTAAAAAAACTATTTCTTTACTTTTGTATCTGTCAGATGATATTCATGAAACTTACTGTAATAATCATTTCATGATGTATATGAGTCAAATCATACACTGTACACCTTAAACTTATAGTGCTGTATGTCAATTATATCTCAATAACACTGGAGGAACAACAACTTGATTTCTAAGAGTGTAAATGAGTCCTGAAAGCAAAAACATTTGAGAAGTGTTCTGTTGATAACATGGGTTGATTACTTACCATGCTGTTGAATGAAAAGGGTTGCAAAATGTTGCATTCCTATCTTTTTTTTGAAGTATATATATTTACATAAATGTATGACCACTAACTTATAACTAGGACCACCTCTGACAGTAGTATTACAAAAGCTTTTTTTCTTTCAATGTTAAGCTCATTTCTATGTTCAAAAAATCATACACTAGAAATTATTTGTATGAAAAATAATTTTTTAAAACGCAAAAAAGGGGCATGCCAACATTTCCTATAGAATAAATAATTTAAAAAAATTACCTGAGAATATCAAGAACAGGAGAAATGTCCAACTAAAGAAAACAAAACATCTCCCAATTTTTAAACTAAATTGGGGAGACCTGAAGATATATATATACTATGGTAAGGTGAAGTTTTAAATGAGCAGTTAAAAGAAATGTAGTTATCATTAGATGCCAACATGGGGTCCTATTACAGTCATTGTAAATGACCCCCTTTTTTAATATCTGGGAGTTAGCAAAAAAGATTACAGTCAACTCTCTGTATCTGTGGGTTCAGCATACAAGGATTGAAAATATTTTGGGGAAAAAAATTCCAGAAAGTTCCAAAAGTCAAAGCTTGAATCTGCTACACACTATTAACTATTTACATAGTATTTATATTATATTAGACATTACAAGTAATCTAGAGATGATTTAAAATATATGACAGGATGTAAGTTATATACAACCCCTACACCATTTCACATAAAGAACCTGAGCATTTTTGTATTTTGTGATCTATGGGGGTCCTTGAACCAATCCCCCTACAGGAGATGACCACACTCTGTATTAGATAAACATCTGACAGTCTTTGAAGACGGCTTTGAAGTGTTGAGCTGTTCTGTCAATGTTACAATACTATAAAAACACCTTGAAGGAATAGGTGTAACGTAAGTAGTCATGACACATATAATCACTGTAAACTCTCAAGTGTGCTCCATGGGTCTCTTTTCCTCTTATTCATCTACTGTTTAGTTCTTAGACCTACAGCTACACTCCCATCTTAGGGCTATTGTAATTTTCATTTCTTTTGCCAGAAATGCTTTTCTATCAGAGTTCACTTCCCTCTTCATTCAAATATCACCCACTAAAGTACCCTTCTCTGACTTCCTGACTTCTATAAATTACCTACTGTACCCTCCATACCATTCATAATTCTTGCTCCTTTACTTGCTTTAAATTCTTCAAAGAACTTGCCACTGAACATATGGTTATTGCTCAAGACCTCCAAAAGAATTCCAAGAACGTAGAGCAGAGGTCTGCAAAGTGCTAAAGGGCCAGACAATAAATGTTTCAGAGCTGTGTGGACCACATGATCTCTGTCCCAACTGTAAACTAAATGAGCCCGTGTTCCAATAAGACTTACAACTCACAAATAAAGCTATAAAATAACTAAAGGGTACAATGTGCATGTTTCTGATATATATATGTATACACACACACAAACACATCTATAGTGTGAAAGGTTTACCCCTACTGAGTTAACTAACATTATTTTAGATACTGCCATTTGTATTTCATGTAATTTTCACATCATGAAATATTCTTTTGTTTTTTTTTCCCTAGGCCTTAAAAAAGCAGGCAATGGGCAAGATTTGCCAACTCTTGGCATGAAACATAAGAATTTGTTGTTTGTTAATTACTATATACCTAGGGCTAAGACCTGGCACATACAAAGAATGTAAATTAATGAATACTATTTATTGTTTACAAAACTCTTTCATAACCTCCCTTTTGATCTTAAAATAGTTAAAATAGGCAGAGAAGAGACTATTATCTCCACTGTAAATGAAGGAACAGGTTCAGAAGTTCCCTGTCCAAGGTCACATACTTAAAAAAGGGGCGGCAATGCACTAGACAATTGATTATATTATGCAATACTAACAGGTATTAAAATTGAGAATTTATATATAGTGAGATCTCGTGGGTTTGCCTAGTCCTTTTAGAATTTTTTTAAACCAAGAATTGAGACAAAACTTTGCGTGTGAAAGCTGCAGTTGTCACAAAGTTGGGAGGGATAAACAGAATGATAAACAACTTTAAAAGTCCAAATTTTATCATCCAGTCTCAAAACGGAGTCAAAACTAACAAGATGAAATTTAGGAGAGATAAACAAAATCATGGGAACAAGCAGAAGGAGAAAAAGAAATGGCAGAGCAGCTGGTAATTGCAAAAATATTTTTGCTGCAATACACATGAGGGATGGGACCTCCCTGGTGATCCAGTGGTTAAGAATGTGCCTGCCAATGCAGGGCACATGGGTTTGATCCCTGGTCCAGGAAGATCCCACATGCCCTGGAGCAGCTAAGCCTATGCACTGTAACTACTGAGCCTGAGCCTGTGTTCTAGAGCTCAGGAGCAGCAATTATTGAGCCCATGCACTGCAGCTACTGGAGCCCACATGCCTACAGCCTGTGCTCTGCGACGAGAGAGGCCACGACAACGAGAAGCCTGTGCACTACAACTAGGGAGGAGACCCCACTCACAGCTAGAGAAAAGCCCATGCAGCAACCAAGACCCAGCACAGGCAAAAATAAGTACTTACAAATTTTTTAAAAGTCCTTGTTTCATTAAGTAAGTTTCACTGTACATAACATTCATATGATAGTATCTGCAGTAAAGCGTGTATTTTAACGGGGGAGAAGCTCAAGTCTCATATACAACTCCATCCCTTCATATATTTAAAGATTCTAATAATGTTAATTCCATGGAATGCATTGTATTTCTAACCTAAACAGGGGGAATTTAAAGTCTGTAAGTATCAATCAAAGATAAGTTTTCTTATATTTCAGTTACTTCTCATTTTCCTTATCATCTTACTTTTCCAAAAAGGAAAATAAAGCAAAATACTCCATCCTTGCAAGAGTCAAAATTTCATTTTTTTATTGCTAATATTTGTACTGAAGTTTAACAATCAAACCAAGAAGGTAATATAACCTATTGTTTCCCAGAAGCTGCTAGTTTTAATTTTAGTAAGAAACTTTAGAAAATTATTAGAAAAATAAATTTATGAAATTTTTATAAAACTCAAATTTTTATTTTACTAAATAATCTTTTTTTTCCTTGGCTATGCCATACAGTTTGTGGGAACTTAGTTCCCTGACCAGGGGTTGCACCCAAACCCTTAGCAGTAAAAGCAGACTCCTAACCACTGGACTGCTGAGGAATTCCCCTAAACAATCTTTTAATAACAGACCCCATACTATTCATAAACACTCCATCTATTCATAACCACCTTTTAAAATAATTTCCTCAACAAAAGAATATCAAATTGAATATTTAACAACTGCCAATGTTGGGCAAGTAATTCCAGACAGGCAATGAAGAAATTTTTCACTAGATAATATCCATATTCAAGTTATCCACAAGGCCCAGGTCAGTTTATACTGCTCAAGCTTTGTATACTTCAGGAATGAAATCACTGCCAACGAGTAACCTCTGTCTCCTTAGTCTATTAAGTGTA
Source organism: Neotragus pygmaeus (assembly GCA_006410875.1). Taxonomy (NCBI): domain Eukaryota; kingdom Metazoa; phylum Chordata; class Mammalia; order Artiodactyla; family Bovidae; genus Neotragus; species Neotragus pygmaeus. The sequence continues at coordinate 134,197 of SJYV01022228.1, read as the reverse complement.
TTAACGACTTTGTTTCTGGAGCTTTACTCACACCGTCCTTGTGCCTCTCCGTCTCTGTCTAAATCAGTCCTACTTTTTAAAGCTGGGCCAACCAATCCAATATTGTAAAGTAATTAACCTCCAAAAAAATGAATTAATTGTAAAACTAAATATAGACAATATAACCAATAAAAAAATAAAATAAAAATTGTAAATGAAAAAAAAATCTCCACTCTTAGGTGGTGTTCTGCCTTTCCTGAAAAAAATAAAAATAAAAATAAAGCTGGGCCATCTGTTTCTTTCAAAGATTACTGTTTCTTTCTCCATTACTAAAGCCTCAAGAATCCTGTTCCTTCTACCATACTTTTGAACATTTATCACAGCACCTATGTCAAGACTGTGGCAAAACATTTAAAATACAACATGGATGCTCAGTAAACATCAGCCAGACAAGACTGCTAGCAAGACAACTATGCTTTAAGTTATCAAACTGAACAAACCCTTCAAATTACTGAGAAAATCATTCCTCTCTTTCAGAAGTCTTTGGGTCCTACTCATCTAATGTTCCCCATCACTACTATCTTCATCAGTACTGATAAACAGAAACAACTTTTTCTTGACCAAAAGTTTTTCAAAGTGACTATTCTGCTTCCCTTTAAACTGATCTTTCAAAGTTTACTTTGATCATCTTTCAAAGTTTCCTCATGTTCTCAATTAGACTATACTTCAAAAAAATAGTAAATTGTGCTTTTGTAAATATTTACTTATTTTTATTCTACAACGTTCCAGAACTATTGAAGCATAAGTAGCTGCATTCCTCCTCCAGAAAGAGATACTATTTTATTTTATCCTAGTAAGAAAGTTCTATCTGTACAGAAGTCAATGTTATTTCTTAATAGAGTTTTTCCTATTTGAAGATATTTAGGATGTTATTGCTATTGTTGTTATTATTTTGGATTGTAAGACTGTTTTTTCTAAGGGCAGTTTCAGGTTCACGGCAACACTGAGAGGAACATACAGGGATTTCCCATATATCCTGTCCCCCTTCCCCCGCCAGCATACCCTGTCTGACTCTTGCAATCCCATGGACTGTAGCCCATCAGGCTCCACTGTCCATGGAATTCTCTAGGCAAAAATACTGGAGTTGGTTGTTATTCCCTTCTCCAGGGGATCTTCCCAACCCAGGGATGGAACCCAGGTCTCCTGCAATGCAGGCAGACTCTTTATCACCCGAGCCCCCAGGAAGCCCAACACTGTGCCCCTATGTACACCGTCTTCCCCATTACTACGATCCCCACCAGAGTGGCACATTTGCTACAACTGATGAATCTACACTGACACATCATTATCACCCAAAGCCCAAAGCCTACATTAGGGTTCACTCTTTGTGGTGCACACTGTATGGGGGTGGAAAACGTATCCACCATTATAGCATCATACAGAGTATTTCCTACAAAACCTCTGTGCTTTAAAACAAAACAAAACAAACAAACAAACAAACAAAAACCCTCTGCGCTTTGCCTATTCATTCCTCTCCCCCAGGATGTTATGTTTTTATTTTTTTCTTTAATACACCTTGCCTCAGTGTAGTTCATTTTCTGGGTCTGTTTCTAAGGTTTTCAGAATATCAATAAACTCACTGGGTCAATTATTTAACAGATGCAGCTTCCAAGCTGCTACACACAAGTATTTCAGTATCAAACTAGCTCCAGAATTCGAGCTTCACTACCTTTATCAAACAAAATCCCTGCTAGCTAAGAGTCCCCAGAGGCTAGTGAGAATTTAATTTGGGGTATAAGTTGAGGGGAAAAAAAATACATTTTCAATGATCTCCAGGAAGTGGAATAAAGATTTCACTAAATTCCAAATAAGCTAAATGTTATCTTTTCGGTTTATATCTGGAGATACTACAAAGATTCAGAATGCAATTAGGGGAATTCCCTGGCAGTCAAGTGGTTAGGACTCTGTGCTCTCACTATCAGGGGCCTGGGATGGATCCCTGGGTGGGCAACTAAGAACTCACAAGCTGTGCGGCATACGGAGTGTCCCCCCAACAAAAAAGAGAAAATTTTAGACATATATAGTTGATTTTGATTTATCATTATCCATAAAGGCTAAGGTTTAAAAGGATAGATATGTCTAAATTATAATCAACATTATAAAAAATAGATCATGACACTTTCAAATAATTTGTTCCATGCTTACTCTTTAAAAAGTCATTTCAAGTATTTCTTAGAAACTGTTCTAGTAGTAACCAATTATAAGTTTGGGTATATGTAGACAAATAGGTAGGGAAGGCAGACACGTTTAAAGAAATTTCATTAAAAAAAAAATTCTACCAATGCTATGGAAAATTGCTTGAAGATTTACTAAAGTAATCATGTAACACGCATAAGAGCTCCTCCTTGTCCAAACTTTAGTCAGGCTCCTCTGAGCCCTCTTCTCAGCTAGGCCTTTATCTTGGGCCCCTCTTGTCTATGGCCTGCCTAGCCCAGTCTTAGCAAGAACCTTGCCGTCAGTTTTCCAACTCTGGATATCTGATCAAGTTCTACATCCCCAACCTCTGATGTATAAGTCCCCGATCTGCCAGTGAGCAAGAATCCTTCTACCCTGATGTCTCCTCTTAGTACTTTTCCATTTATGGCCCCCGCCCCACCCCAGCCACGCAATTGGTTGTTGGCTATAACTCTCCATCGGCTTATTTGGAGCTGATCTCAGTATCTCTCCCCTAATATAAAAGTATAAAATTAAGGCCTCTTATCATTCTAGCAAGTATCAGATTGGTTTTCCTTAACAGAAGTCAGCACTGTATTTTACACTGTATAATAGTAAGTAAAACATACATCATAAAATTTACATTTAAAACCAAAAAATAGCTATTTTATTTTCTAGTTATCTTTCCCATCCATTCCCTTTTAATTTACAACTTCTCTATGCACCAAATTAGAAGGATATCCTTATTCCTTAGTCCTCATTCTGGACTTTGCTAATAAACGACACCCAAGATGTCAATAAAAAGATTTCCAAGTATATACCTTAATTGGTCATTTAGAAATTCAATGTAAGTGATAAAGCCTTAAGTCACCATTAAAAAAAAAGAATTGGCCCAATCTTAGTCAAGATTAAAAAAACTGTCTTAACTCCAAAACAACGTTGATATATATTTGAAAGGAGGGAAAGAACTCTACTTGGCTTAATTAGAGGATCTGCCTGAATGTCTCAATAACCGAGGAAATATAGAAGTCTGAGATATAATGTTCTAATGAGTCAGGAAGAAAGATTAAAGTGAGTGCAAAGATCACGTAAGCAACATGTTGTTGAGGAGCTTAAATTTGTTAAAACCCCCAACCTGAAGTGACTGAGCAGATAGGTAAAAATTTCCAAGTACAATGGCCAGATACAACGAGTATTGTTTTGTAAATAATCAGGACCAAATTAAGAAATAACGGGAAATCCACACTGAATGCCTTGAGTTTCACACGCCAGAAAGCAATGATGCAAATACCAAGTCCAAAAAGGTAGAGTTCAGCAGTGAGACACCACACTGGCTTGGAAACTGATGCAGTCAGAAGCAAGAAGCATTTCCCCTTTAAGAGATGGTGCACCTGGTATTTTAGTGTATTTCTATCCTAAAGGTGTGTCTTTTTTTTAAACCAACTTTTTTTTTTAAATCACTGGGAGTCAGACATGGTTTCACATGCCAGCTTTAACACTTAATTACTTGGGTCTTAGTTTCTTCATCTGTGAGTATAATACCTGCTCATATATCTAGCACTACTTTGCCTGGAGAATCCCATGGACAGAGGAGCCTGGTGGGCCGTGGTCCATGGGGTCACACAAAGTGGCCGGACACAACTTAAGTGACTGAGCACGCTCGCATTTTAAGAATCCAATGAAGTAACATGAGACAGACATAGCAGATACTTAACTTTCTTTCCCTAAGCAAATGCCTAGATATCATCAAATCTTTGTGTTTACCAATTTGTTCATTTACTCGGACAAAAAGGACAATGGCCAAAGAAGTAAGCTAACAAATTCCCTTTTGCCTTAATCCTTGGTTGTGAACAACAGCTATACAATTAGAATCACCTGGAGAAGTTTTAAAATGACTAATGTCTGGGTTCCACTCACAGACCTTCTGATGTAATAGATTTGGAGGACAGCTTGGGCACCAGAATTTTTTAAAGATTCTCTGGGTGATTCTCAGGTCCTGTCAAGGTTGAAAGCCACTACCTTAGCTAATATGAAGTGCACATCTTCATGGTGGACACAAATAATGTAAGACATGCACATAGTCAGCATCCTAGCTTTTCAATTTTTGTAAATTTAACCAGTGTTAGCAAAACAACTTATACAAACAATAGCCCTCAACAAAGATGTGAATCATTTAAAAATAACTATAATTCAAAGCAGCAAAACTGCCAAGTCAGTATTACAGACAACGTACAACACAGAATTTGAGAAGGAGATGGATATGGGTTGGGTTGGTTAAAGACAACTACAAGGAAGGGGAAGGCAGGATCTAAGCTATGCTCTACAAAGTGCTTTAAATAGTAGGGGAAAGAAAGAAGCTACTACAAATAAGGGAACTGGTTAAGAATGAAAAAGGTAGGAGAAAAAACTGTTTTGTCAGTTTGGCAGAAACAGATTTATCTGTGGATAATAAAAGGGAAAGGAAGAGTAAGATGAGTCAAATGGCAGCAGTTAACATCAAATCTGGTTTTATTCTGTAGGTAATGGAGAACTGCCAAAGCCTTCTGTGTGGGAAGCTCCATTAACAAAAATTAATCTGGAAGTACAGGAGTCCTCAATATGGGTTCACAAAACTTGGAAATCAGTCTGCCCTCTAGGAGTTAGTTAACTGTGAAATTAAGACAGATACTATCAAATCAAGAAACATTTATTTCTTTATTCACCAAATATCTGAAGGACTACTATGAAGGCACTGTTTTAGGTAATGGTGATTCAACAGCACAGGATCCTTACAGAGCTACATTCTAGTGGGTAAAGAGACAACAGATAAGATTAAACAACTAAACTACATGGTATGCTAGCTAGTGATAAATGCTAAGAAATAATTATAAAGCAGGGAAAGGGGATATGAAATGGTAGATTGGAATTGGACAGGGTGATCACAGAGGGCTTCACTAAGAAGGTAACTTTTGATGAAATATCTGAAGAAGTGAGAGATAAAGAAGGAAGAGAACTCCAAAGAACAGAGCAAATGCAAAGACGCATTAAGTCAGGATGTGTTTGGCCAGATGAGAATAGGTAGGAGATAAAGTCAGAGAAGTAAGCACTAAAGAGATAAAACTGCAGGCAGTCAGAGTAAGAACTTTCATTCTGAAGAACATGGGAAGCAAATGGAGGATTTTGAGCAGAAGAGTGACACATATTGCCTTATATTTTTTTAACCAGATCACCCTGAGTGGTTCCTTGAGAATAGACTGCCTACAGAGAGACAAAAGCAGAAGCAGACTAGAGACAAGGCCAGTGCAATCAACTATTTGGGAAATCACAGTGTGTCCTTTGTGGCTCAGCTGGTAAAGAATTTGCCTGCAATGTGGGAGACCTGGGTTCCATCCTTGGGTTGGGAAGATCCTCTGGAGAAGGGAAAGGCTACCCACTCCAGTATTCTGGCCTGGAGAATTCCATGGACTGTATAGTCTATGGGGTCACAAAGAGTCAGACACGACTGAGCAACTTTGACTTTTCTTCTAGAGTGGTTGAAATTAGGGTATGGTAAAAAAACAGTCAAGTTCTAGGTATGTTTTGAAGGCATAGCCTAAAGGATTTGCTAATGGACCTATGTGTACTGTGACACAAACAGGAATCAAAGACACTAAACTTTTTGGCCTGAGCAACTAAAGAATGAAATGCCATTAACTAAGAAGGGATTACAACTGCAGGAGAAACTGTGATATGCCAAATTTTGATATATATGGGCTTCCTTCCAGTCTCGTACAATCTGTCCACTGCTGTTAAAAGTCAGAAGGCACCCTACACAAAGACTGGACATGGTCTGGGTGTTGGGTATAAATCCCTACAACAGGAGAAAACACCATTAAAATGTTAGACTGTGTAGTTAACTTCCCTGGCTTGATTCCATGCTTAAATTGAAAAAATTGTAATTTGATTTCTTACGTACCTGATCTACTTAAAAAATAATCTAGCCCCTTCTATATTTATTGAATTAGTTGCTACCCTCTTCTTAAACACTAGTTTCATCAGCCTAGCTAATAAAAGTTTGTCTTTACTATTCTGATGAATCAAGCTCCTGAACTTAACCAGCAAAGAATTAAGATATGGATAGAAGCTCTGGAGTTGCACAATAATTATTGGGAAGCTTATTAAAAATAGATTCCCAAGAATTTATCCCTCCAAATTCTGATGCAGCTGGTCTGAAAAGAACCGAGAAACCTTGCTTTTGAAAGAAACACGTAAGCGTTGCTGCTGTAGGCAATAATGTTGAGGTTCGGAAGAAGACAGTGCCCTCGGCCTTGTCATGAGGACTTTCAAGATCTTTAAAGTTTTAAAGTTATGTTTCTCAACACCTTGTATTTTTTTTTTAACACCTTGGTTTTATAACACATTTTAAATACTAGAATTCTTAGTGGCGTATTTGTAGAAGCTCAAAAGAGCACTATGCAAATGTGGTAGTAATTTTTTTTTTGGCTGTGCCACACACTTGCAGGATCTTAGTTCCCGGACCAGGGATTGAACCTGGCCCACAGTAGTGAAAGCACAGAGTCCTAAGAGACTGGTAATATTGGCTGCCGCTCAGGGGAACTTGGTGGCTGGAAAGTGGGTGGGAGGGGACTTTCTACTCATGTCCTTTTCTACCACTTTAATTTTATGCATCTGATTATAGCTCCTATATACTCAAAATAATTTTTAAAAGACTCATGGAAATAGAAGAATAAAGTCTAATGATAGTAAGAAGAATTTACAAGACTGAAATACTAACTGAACACAAGAGGAGAGGTTATGAGTGAAAAAGATGATGACAATGTTCTGAGTCCATGTGACTAAACGAGAATAATGGTGGAAAGAACAGAAATGCAGATATTGGCAGGAGGTTCTGATAAAGGGAGAAGGGGAAATAACAGTAGGTATATATTCAAATCATCACCTAGTTCAGAAATCCCCAAGTAGTAAAACTGGCTTATCAAAAAATTATCATGACAAGTTTCCTCTGTCCAAGGTTTTTACTTTCAGGAATTGCTCCACATAAGGACTTTTTTTCCCAAAAAGATGAAGGAATTCGTGCACTTGAGACAGACAAGTGTAATGATACCTAACTATATGTGTTTTTCTGAGCTCTAAAGGAAAGGACTTATGAAGGAAAAACTTTTATTAGGAGTTTTGCAAGGTATACATAGTCAGCCCTCTGTCCATGAGTGCAGAAACAGAGAACTAATCTTACTACTTCTTATATAAGGGACTTGAACATCCTCAGGTTTTGGCATGGTGGGGGGGGGGGGTCGTCCCTGAAACCACTCCCCCAGATACCTAGGGACAACTGTATAGATACTAATTTTGATATGCAAAAAGGCTTCAGGGGGAGCAAGGATTCTTAGCAGTGCCGTGACAGAGCACCATGACACAGTAACTGCAGTAGATGCTCAGGCACTATGTATGCCCAAAGAGGCACCCATAGTGTGGACATACTCCTGAACACAAGCAATATCTACAGATTACCAGGAATAATTCGGGAAGGGGAATGAGGGAGCATGAGCTGGGGAAATACAAAAATGAATGAAGTGATTGATTGGTGTCTTTCATGCCAACAGCTTGGGCCTACACTATGTACCTGGTGCTCTGCTAGGCACTAGATAAATCCTTGCAGTAACCAAGGATTTCACAGCTTCGTTATCAGGGCAAATGTGCCAAAGCAGATAATGATAGAAACTCCTGGAACATTTTAACATTTCAGTTTTTAAAACAGAATTTGTTTTAATTTAAAGAGTTTGAAAAGTTCATTAAACTTTGTTCAGTCAGTGTGATCCAATTCCCCTTACCTGTATTAAAAGAAAACTTTTGAGGTCCACCTATTTTAGAAGAAAACTTTCAAGGCTCAGAAATAAGTCATTTTTCCAAAATCACATTGGTAGCTAACAGCACAGCAAGAAGAGACCAAATATCCTGAGGCTTATTCTTTCCCACTACCCCACAATACCTCATTTACAGTTCATTAAATAGGGGACTTCCCTGGTGTCCAGTGGCTAAGGATCTGCCTTCCAATGCAGGGGACTCAGGTTGGATCCCTGGTTGGGGAACTAAGATATCACATGCTGCAGGGCAACTAAGCCTCTGTGCCACAACTAGAGAAGGCTATGTGCTGCAACAAAGACCCAGAACACCGCCCCCCCACAAAAAGAATCTAATGTAATTCATTAAATGAATTACTCTGATTTTTTTTCATTCATGGATATGTTAAAAATAGTATAGTGAGAAAAGCATGGCTTCTGAATCAGACTAACCTGGGGTCTCAATTATTTGATAAATGATTTGCTTAGCTTTAAGGCTAGTCCTAATAAAATAGCTAGATGTTCCTGAAGAAATATAATAAACCTACACTCTTCACCAAAAATGGGCACCTGAGTTTGTACCTGCTTAGGCTTTGTGCTCCTGTCCAAGATGTTGTAGCAGATTATATGAAGACTACTCAGCAAAGCCAACAGAAGATTTAAAAACTAGTACTAATTCTAATGAATGACTTGTTACAAAATACCCATGGCCATTAAGCTTTAGGGTTTAAAGAGTAATCACTCAAGAGGTAACACACAATCAAGGAAATCCACTTTAAAAGTATAAGTATCTTCATGATCTCTAACAAAGCCTTCAAATTTCATCATCTATTTACAACATTTTCCACATCTCTCCTATATAATTTTGACAAATCCATTTCTCAAGAAGTATCTTAAAGAGGGTATTATCTAAACTTAAAGCATAGAGATCCAATTTTCAGTTATGGTACTTTTGAAGCTATACACAAACTTAGGTTGAAGAAAAAAATGTACCAGTGGCACTTTTTTCGACCCTAAAATTCTGTGTGCATTTATGTGTTTAAAATGCTGAATCATGAATTAAAGGAAACAGTCAGTGCAAAGAATCCAAACAAGTAGTTTATCTCATACCTAAATTTCCTAATTATGGCATCTTTTCATTTTGGTCTTGTAAAGCATTTGGAACCACGTAACTGAAGACTCTCTAGTACTAGATGAGTAGAGCTCATTCTCAGAAACTGAACTCTAGGATAAAACTAAAAGTATTTATTTCTGCAAGTTATTACACTTTCAACTTCCGGTTTTATTTAGGCAGCTCATCATGACCATTTCAGGTAACAATGCAGAAGTTAAAAAACCCAACTTCCTCTTTATAAAGTGACAAAAACTTCAGCAGTTAGTTATAAGAGTGGTTGATCTTACTAGCTTTTACAGAAATATTTGCAAGGAAATCAGAGGCCCTCACCACCAAATTCACCTCTGCGCTCACTGTCTTCAGAAAATATAACAAAGATAAAAAGCAGTATTAAAATATATTTGGCATCATGACACACGTGTGCTACAAAAAATAAAATCAAATGCAGTTGAGATCTTAGTTAATAAAAGAAAAAAAGAAAATTTTATAGCACCCTCAAGGAAGAATCAATATACAAACTAAGGCTGAAAATATCTTTTCTGTAATAGTGCCTTGGTTGTGAAAGTTTGTACAACAAGCATCTTGCTTAAAGGTAACTTTCTGTTTATGAATGCTAAGGTAGTCATATCAACAAGTCTTTTCAGAAAAATACTTTTTCAGTTCTTGAATTCAGTTAAAAGGCCTGCAGGAAAAGAGGTCAAATATAAAGCTGAAGGAAAATGGAAGTAATCTTTGAAGTCAAAGCCCTTTATTTTCACCTACTGATCCACAATAGAGAAATACATATCAGTTCATCTCTAGGAATAAAGAATCTAACAAAATTTCAGTAATCTCAGTCATATGGATTTATTATATGAGTTTTTTTTAATATCAGCTATTCTTAGTTATCTACTCTAATGAAGACAATGCAGTTAATCTAAAACCTGTTTACTGAATATAAAATTCATCAACATTTTTTGGGCAGTAGATTTACCTAATTATGATTTGCTTGCTATGTCATTATTAAACTACAAAAGAAGTATGCTGGGAGATAAAACTGGTCACACATCTGCTGCTATAAAATTAAGGCTATTTTTTTAATGTCACTAATTTCAACACTGTCAATATCCAGAGACATCTTAATTTACACTTTGAAGTATGTATTTTTCCTCCAAGTTTAATTAAAAAGGCATTCTAACACTGTCAAAAACAAAAACCCAACACTGGTAAACTTCAAAGTTTATTATCTTAAATTCATAGTGAAATTTTGCTTAAGTAGACCATCAGTTGGGCTAACAAATGCTTTGTATCCCATGATTTTCACTGTAATTTAACTTCATCTGAATTATAACTTTTTGCCTTTAGAATAAACACTATTATATTTTCTCTCTAGCGTAAGTTCACATACAGTATAAAATGCCCTTGCCCCACTATATCTTACATTTATGAGAATCAATTTCCAAGTAAGAGAAAATCTAATTCTGAAGTGTTGTTCAATGGCTTGTGAATGTTCAGCACTTTCTTTGGCATTTCAAAATGGCATGGTGTATATGATATATCAAGTTATTCCATACAGAGGATTCTTGGATCATAAACAGTCCAAGAAAACCCAGATACATTTACAGAGCATTCAGAGGTGTACATTTTGTAAGAGTCACTGTGGGAAATTCCTTGTCCTACTACGAATTGTGTTGTGAAGTCACTGTAATATTCACAAGTTCTAAAATCTTTAATCTATTTACTGAAAAGCCTGACAAACTGTTATGAAAAGTTTTGCAGTTGTCAGGAAAAAAATTATTCCTCCTAAGGTGGACTATTCTCTTGTACTTAAGACACTTTTAAAGAAATACGCATTCAAAAAAATAATAAGCATACAAATTACACACTGACAAGTTCAACTATAATCAAAGACATCACAGTGGAGCACCAAAGAAGGCAGGAAGCTTTGTCCAGACTTGCATGCGTTAACATTGTTTATGTGCGACATAAAACCTTTCTGGAGTTAAAAAAGAAAGAATTCGTTGGCTAATCTTGTTAAGGAAAAAAATCGAAAACTGTTTTTCAAAAATTATCGTTAAAAGACGCAAGGGACAGAGTCACCTCGGGGGCCGTATGCATACAATCAAAGGAGTGTTACAGAGAAAAGCGTGTTCAGATTCTGAAGCCAATGTCCCTGAAGTTTACAAATTTATTACCGCGAGTTAGTTTAGCCGAGTTAGTATGTGGGGAAAGAGGTGTAGGAGGATGGGTGGCCGAGATATTAGAGACCTCTCCCTGTCGAGGAGTCGTGACAACAAAATCACTTCCTGAGGAAGGAGGAGCAAAAGGGAAGTTAAGAGGCCACCCTGACCAGGAAGTGACTCGCCCTAAACTAGCCCCAATCATCTCTAAAAATGGGGGGATGGGGTGAGCTCCAACCGCTAAAGGCGGTAAAATAATTGCTTCTTGATTCGTCGCGACATCATCACCCCCTTTCTCAAATACAAAAAGGGTCCACAGTCACAATTCAATAACGGAAGGTCTCTTCTCTAGCAGGAAGGCCACCGGGTTGTGCCTCAGGCCCAGGAGTAAAAGAGAGTTGAGGAATGGGGAACTGGGGCCACCGTGAGGCAGAGGAAAGCCCCTAAAAGGGCAGCGAAGCGTCCCGACTGCGGAGAGCGTATGCCGGCACAGACCGAGAAGCTTCCTTCTCCTGGGGGCACTGCCGGGGTTCCCACCGCAGTCAGGTCGGGCCTCCCTGCCCTGTCCCGGGAAGAGGCAAGAGAGAGAGGCGAACCCCTTACCTTCTCCTCATCCGACACCCGATCCTCGAAGTCGGCCATCTTGGCTGCTCTGGCCCAACCCGGCCCTGGCGCGAGGGAGGCTGGGAAGAAAGTCGAGTGATGGAATCACAGCGAGGGCTGTCGGAAGGACCCGCCCGGAAACGCCGACCGCGAGAGCGCCATGTCAGTTACGGGCGGGGGTGATGGCCCCGGGCCTCGTTGCCCAAGGAAGTCGGCTAACTTTAATTTTAAATCTATCTTTCTCACTGAGTTACATTCATTTCCCCGCTTATTTGGGGGACGTTGGGAGCGTGTTTCGACTGGTATTGGCGCCAGAGCTGCAGCCATTTCCCTATTCATCTATGGGACGTTGGGAGAGTGTTTCGACTGGCATTGGCGCCCGAGCGCCAGCCGACCAAATTGCTGTAGCTACTCCTGTAGATTTTCCCAGTATCAGTACTCTCCATGACAGCCGAGCCCAAAGGGCTTAGTGCTGGTCGGACTCTGGAACGGTTGGTGGCTTTTTCAACCCTAGGAATGGGGTGGAAGGCGACCCTCATTCGTCTGGAGGTTAAAACACTTCACTCCGGGGGTCATAGTTCAGTTCCTCCAGAATAGGTGCCGCCATCCGCCCTTTCTCTCCCTCGGAAGGAATAGGTAGCTCAGTCCTGGGGCGCTCCTCCACTTTCCAGATCTTCGTCCCCGTTCTCTGGGACTATCAGTTTTCACGGAGGCCAACTTTAGGTCCGCCACTATCCCAGGATTCCCGACTCCCGCTTTCCTGCCTTTCTCCCCTCCCAACTCCCGGCGCCAGCGGGAGCGGCAAGATGGCGGACAGTGACGGCTTAGGTGAAGCAGCGATTGCTGCGGCGTCCCCTTCTGCCCCTGCTCCCGGCTTAAGCCCGCCGCTGGGCTGGAGGGAGCGGCTGCGGGCTGGTCTGGCGGGCACTGGGGCCTCACTGTGGTTCGTGGCGGGGCTGGGGCTGCTTTACGCTCTGAGGGTTCCGCTGAGGCTGTGTGAGAATTTGGCAGCGGGTGAGAGGCCCAGAGCTCCCCGGGGACGGGCGGCGGTGCGGGGTAAGGGGCAGTTAGAGGTGTCCGGGGCAAAGGCCAAGGGCTTAGATTTCCTTAGATTTCCTTATCACTGGAGGGCCTCGGAGAATGAGTTAGTTTAAACGACCGAGTGGATTCTTTTTCTCTGAGGCCGCAGCTGATTGTCAAGCTTGAGCTGCAGCCGCCGACTCCTCCCGAACTCTTAAGATCCGCCCTCTCTCGTGTGCCCTCTTGCGCCCTAAGAGAAACCACCTGACAAACTATAAGCTTCAGGTGATAGGGCAGATGAGAGCAATTTCAGACCTGGATGCAGAATTTATGCACACCCTTTGAGTCTCCCGCCACTCAGCTGAGAGAACCCACACCCAGACAACAAAACATCTAAGAGAAAACATGATCGTAGCCAACTATTCTCATGTTTTAAAATAGCTTTGTCAAGAAATAGTTTCCGTTATATTTTTGTCCATTCTCTGTTTTAGGCTTTATCTTGAGTAATAAAATAGAACAATACAGGAAGTAAAAAGAGGAGAGCCACAAACAGTAGTGGGTACTTTCCTTAGTTCGTTCTTTCAACATTCGTAGAGAGCTTGCTGTGTAGTGTGGGCTGAAGACCCAAAGACATCTAAGAGGTGACGATCCCTTGGATTCTGCAAATATCCTTTAGCTGTAGCCGGGTCAGAGTGGATGGGAGCCAGGGCCTCTTACTGTGTCATTACAAATCGGCAACCTCAGATTAAAATGGAAGTATTTCTATTGTGTGACGATTTTGCCTGTCAGTGCAGTTTTATTTTTCTGTAGAAAGAGAAGTCAAGTGTTCCGTTTTCTATTCTGTGAGATAACATGAAAGACTGAGATAATATTCTGAAATACTTTGGACTTTTTAAGAACTGAGTATGTAAATCCAGATACAACTAACACACTAAAGCAAGCTAGATAAATTGACCTTCCTAGACTGTTTGAAAAAGCTAATTTGGTGTTTCAGTTACAGGTTAATGAAGTGCTTACTAGTGGTTTGTATGCTCAGTGAAATGTTACTCATTGAGTTATCTTTTTTTTTTGCATATTAATTAGATATGCCATTCAGCTGAGAGTCAATGACTTTACAGATTTTTATTTCTTTCTAAAACCCAAAGTGTTTATGAGACTGTTATTTGAAGTGAAGAGTCTGGTCCAGAAATAGGACCCCCTAGTGTGCTGTTCTCTTTGGGCTATTTTGCCTCTCTGGGTGACTTGTCAAATACTACACTATTTCTTCCCTCTAATTTGAAACACTGATTTGGATCTCACCAAAATAATTAGAAAATAGTTTTAATCCTCCATCGTGATATATGTGGTGGAACTGCAAAAGTTCTTGTCTAAATTATGATGTTCTTGGTTTTATTCTCAACAGCAAGCTAAATGATCTCTTTACATGTGTGAAGGCATTTTTAAGATATGATACAATGAGAATGTAAAGTAGCTTTTAAAAAAATTACAACTTTTTCAAATGAATCTCATACTAGATATTAATCTACTTATGTTCCTCCACTCGTAAAGACACCTACATATTTGTAACTTCAATACTTTTAAACTTGGATTTGTTTCTTTTTCTTTTTTTTGGCAGTGACAGTATTTTTAAATTCATTGACACCCAAATTCTATGTGGCACTTACAGGGACATCTTCTCTGATATCAGGACTAATATTTGTAAGTAGTTTCCATTTCCTTCATGCTTTGGTGTTTATCTAAAAATCAAATCTCTTTAAATGGTTATAATAATTATAAATACTTATAGATTAGCATTCTTAAAATGTGAAAGCATTTTAAAAAACACTGCAACTTCCTCTCCACTTTTAGAGATTGGTAGTATTCATTTGTATATAAAAGACTGTACGTTGTGGGGAGTGTAGCGGGAGGTGAATTCCCCAACTAAATGCTCGTAAGCTTGGCTTAGTAACAAAATTGAGTAAAATGGGCAGAGTGTAAAAACTAAAATTTTTGTTTACTTTGAAGAGTCGATAATCTGGACAGTACATGTTCCTTCTAGAAAAAGCTATGTTCCTTCTAGAAAAGGCTGAAGATAATTGTTGCCATGTAGATTTGCAGACCGTATTACTAGAACTTTGAGTTTTTTCAAATGATTTCAAGAAAACCTGGATATAAAGTTTTTATCTTAAGTCTTCCAGTACTTTAATGCTGGCAACATTGAGCAGACTAAAAATTTATATGTGTCTTGAATTGGGCTTATAGTCTACCTGCCTAGAGTGTTTTACCTCTCTAGAGTGCTTAAGAGTAGAGTTTGGAAACTAGACTAACCATCACTTTAGTTGTGTGACTTCAAGAAAGTGAATTAACTTTTCTAAAGCTCCAATTTCCTCATCTATACATTGGGGATTATAATAGTATCAACTTGGGAATTCCTTTGTGGCCCATTGGTTTAGGGCTCCCTGGTTTGACTGCTGAAGGCCGGGTTGGATCCCTGGTCCAGAACCTTAAGATCCCATTAGCTGCCTGACATGGCAAAAAAAAAAAAAAAGTATCAGTTTCATAGTTATGAGGATTAAATGAGATAATGTGTGTAAAAACTTGCAACAACATAGTAGCACTTGATGAATTTTGGCCATGTTATTCTAAGAAGTTACACAAAAACCTGTTTAATTCAGTTTCCTCTTGCTTTATTTAACCATGCTATCATTTTTAATTTTAAAAGATTTTTTTAAATTTTGTAATCTTTATTAATATTCTTAGGAGCTAGTGTTTCCTAGTATG
The DNA here is from genome assembly GCA_006410875.1 of Neotragus pygmaeus. Classification (NCBI taxonomy): domain Eukaryota; kingdom Metazoa; phylum Chordata; class Mammalia; order Artiodactyla; family Bovidae; genus Neotragus; species Neotragus pygmaeus. The sequence continues at coordinate 118,532 of SJYV01022228.1, read as the reverse complement.
AACTTTGGAAAAATACTGCTACAGATAAAAATCTTAGGAAGTATTATGGCATACATGGCAAATGAAATTTTTCTGAATATTTTCTCATCTCTAGGTGGTGCTCTGTAACTATAGTAGAAATGTAAAAATAATCGCATTTGTATTGGAGGTTTTTTTTTTTTTTTCTATAGGGACACTTGACCATTTTGTTAAAGAGAAATGCCAGATGAAAAAAGAGACTTTTCTCTTGACTTAAAAAAAAATTGTTGAATTCTGTATGAAACCTTTTCATAATTTAGCATATTTTGCCATAGAATAAACTGCAAGGAGATCTAACCAGTCCATCCTAAAAGAAATCAGTCCTGAATATTCATTGGAAAAACTGATGTTGAAGCTGAAACTCCAATACTTGGGCCACCTGATGGAAAGAACTGACTCATGTGAAAAGACCCTGATGCTAGGAACGATTGAAGGCGGGAGAAGGGGATGACAGAGGATGAGATGGTTGGATAATATCACTGACTCAATGTACATGAGTTTGAGTAAACCCTGAAAGTTTGTGATGGACAGGGAGGCCTGGCATGCTGCAGTCCCTGGGATCGCAAAGAGTGGGACACGACTGATCGACTGAACTGAACTGATAAAAATCTAAATAAAGGAGATAAACTATCTTTAAACAGCTGATATAGTGGAAAAAGCACTGGTCTTGGAACCAGCGGATGTAGTTTTGAGTCTTGACTCTGCCGTTTGGGCAAGTAACGTGAATTGAGTCCTAATTTTCTCATAAGGAAGGGAGAAAACTTACACACACACACACACACACACACACACACACACGTATATAATATGGATTCATAACATATAATAAGTAAAACAGTTTTTAAAATTTGTTACTTTTTTCAAATCAGAGTTTTAAATTTATAAAAATTAGGAATTCAAGTAACATTTTAAATGTTGAACTGTGTCATTACCCTTGAAATATTGATGAGTGTTTATTAGCAAAGTTTATTTATAATTTCTTTTACCACCTGAAATGAGGAAGCTAGTTGTGCTGTGTTCTTTCTACCTGAAGAGGCTGTGTGCTTGGGAGCTTGAAGAATAGCAGCAAAGCCAGTTGTTTATAGTTATTATGAGTACAAAAATTACTCTGAANAATTCAAGTAACATTTTAAATGTTGAACTGTGTCATTACCCTTGAAATATTGATGAGTGTTTATTAGCAAAGTTTATTTATAATTTCTTTTACCACCTGAAATGAGGAAGCTAGTTGTGCTGTGTTCTTTCTACCTGAAGAGGCTGTGTGCTTGGGAGCTTGAAGAATAGCAGCAAAGCCAGTTGTTTATAGTTATTATGAGTACAAAAATTACTCTGAAAAGAACAAAAAGAGCCTATGGGAGTGCATAAAATAGTTTTCCATTCTGTGGAATCAGGAAAAATTCCCTTTGGACATGTCGTTTAAGCTCACACCCAAAGAAGCCAGCAAAGGGAGTTGAAAAGGCTGGAATATCCACATATGAAACACTCTGCTAATTCAACACAAAGAGCTGCTTTCGATTTCGTTTTATAATAGTGATAAACTGTGGAAACAGAAAGAAAGGAATATCCTGATTTTTAAGTAGTTCAGTATAGGAAGCAACCTGACTCTTAACCTACATTAATAGTACTGCCAAATACTGGATTAGTGCTTTATTGTTCAGAAGAACTTCTAATTCTCGTCAACCACATTTGCTCAATAGGACATTGAGGCTCTGAGAATTTAAGTGACTTACACAAAACACACAGCTAAAGTATGGCTGAGTTGGGAGTCACTGTGGGCATTCTAACCCTAGTCTAGTGGTTAAGCACATCATACTAGTTGTTTCAAAATTATTTTTCTTTTAGTTGTGCTACAGACTAAAATGACATTGTAACATAACATTATTAATAGCTTAGACACATTGTTTTTTAAATGCTTTATTTACAGACATATTTCTTCTAGTGTTGCCTAAGCTTGTCTGAATTTTATGACAAAGCTATAAAAAGGCATTTTACCTCAGCTTGGTATGTGTTATCAGGGAATCTTGTTTTTTGGAAGGAAAGTACATTTAAAAGACTGAATTAAACAGGAACGTCTTGAGAGAATGTTTTGACTTGAGCTCATATCTGCTGATCAGTTCTGTTTTAAATGAAAGATGTTTTCTCTTTGTCACAGATATTTGAATGGTGGTACTTTCATAAGCATGGCACATCTTTTATTGAGCAAGTTTCTGTAAGCCATTTGCGACCATTGATGGGAGGAACAGAAAGCAGCATTTCAGAGCCAGGTTCTCCTTCCAACAACAGAGAGAGCGAAACCAGCAGGCAGAATTTGTCAGGTGAAATGAAATGTGTTTTCAGAGCTGTATAGTTAAGACTGTGTTTGACCATGGCAGATAGAAAGCATTTAACAATAGAAGTTTGTCTGTCCTTTAATTATAGGTTTAATGGCTGNCCAGCAGGCAGAATTTGTCAGGTGAAATGAAATGTGTTTTCAGAGCTGTATAGTTAAGACTGTGTTTGACCATGGCAGATAGAAAGCATTTAACAATAGAAGTTTGTCTGTCCTTTAATTATAGGTTTAATGGCTGATATGGAGAGCAATGATCATCAGAGACCTAGACTCCTTCTATATTTTTTTGACTCCTTCTGTTTTATTAGCCTGCCATCTCCTGTGCAGTTTTCCCTTGTATTCCCAGACAGTCGCTCTGGCTTCAGCCATTATGTCCACATTCTAGTCAGCAGGAAGGAGAACAGGCCAGGAGAAAGACACTTTCCCCACAGCAGCCAAGGATACTTCCCAGAAGCGTTACATACTATTTTGACTTACTTTCTACTGGTTAGATCTTCATCAAATGGCTAGAACTAGCTGTAAGGGAGGTTAGAAATTGTAATCATTTTCTCAATGTACATGTACCCAGGTGATAAGGGGATCTTATTACTGATAAGGGAAAGAACAGAGACAATTAGCCATCTCTGCCAAGAGAGCAAAGTTAGGAGACATATTTTTTCTTGTCAGTATATTTACAAAGACATCAAAATCTGTTATCAATGTATGAATATTCTGTTGTCATACTTAAATTTTAGACCATTCTTCTATATGTATCTAGTAATTACACAATTAGGAAAGTAAAATCTTTGAAGCCAAATAGAAGTGACATTTTTGGATTATTGTTCCTTTCATTTGGTATGAAAATCCCATGGACAGAGGAGCCTGGTAGGCTACAGTCCATGGGGTCTCAAAGAGTTGGACAGCACTGAGTGACTTCACTTTCACTTTCATTTGGTATAGATTATAATCATATGGTAATAATACAAATGAGTTAATTCTGTAGAATGCCATAATGTTTCATTTGTTCAGTAAACTAAACATGAAATTTTATTAGTTTAGTAGAAAAATACTACCTGAGTGAAATTGATGGCACTTTTTATGTGTGGTCAGAGAAGTTCTCTGAGAAAGATCCATTTAAACTGAGCCATAAAGCATGAGTGGGAGTTGACCAGGATTAGTAGGGATGGGGTTGACAGCCATTCAGGAATTACGGGAAGGAATAATGGTAATTTTCTTTCCTCTTCTCCTTTCTCCCCTTTCATAAAATAATTATAGAACTCTTAAGAATAAGGCATATTGGATGTGAGGGTGATCTGGTTGTGACATCTGTCACCCCATTGAGCGCCAGGGTTGATTCGGCTTATCTGGCTGGCTAGGCAGGTGTCCCCTTCCTCCCTCACTGCTCCGTGTGCATCCCTCCCAAAGCTGCACGCTCCGTGGAAGAGAGAGAAGAGGACCGGTCTTTGGTCAAGGATGTACAAGTAGATGTGTTCCCCTGCTAGAACCTCCAAACAAGCTCTCAAGAATAAGGCATGTTAAAATGAATATGACATTGATCTGTCATAAGGAAGCTTACGATCCAGTTGTAAATAATTATAATAATAATGCATTATACAATCTTACACCCTATTATGAGACTGAGTCAAAGTTCTTTGGTTCCACTTTTTCTCCCTGGGTATCTGCATCTTATTCTATAATATTGTCTTCCATAGACATATATATTGGGAGAGCCAGTTTTAAGTTTCTGCCCTCAAGATCTCTTTTATATTCTAGACCCACATTTCTAACTCTGCTAGAAATCTTCACCTTTGATGGCCCTCAGCAATCCTAAGCTTACAGTCCAAAGTGAAGCTGCTAATTTTCTTTCAATGGATACTTTCCACAATCCTAAAATCTATTAATTTCCATAAGAGAAACCTTTGAATTGTTTTAGATAATATCTCTTTTATTTCCCCTTCTTTCTCCAGACTGTTGACCCTCATTGTTTTCCTCTCAAAAATTACCTTGACTCTGTTCTACTTTCTTTTAGTTCAGCATTCATTGCCCCATAGCTGGGCCTTAAATATCTCTTTCCTGGATTATTGCTGTGCATCCTAACTAGTTTCCTTGCCTATGATACTTCTCCTTTTAGCACATTCTCTCCCCTTACTATAAGAAAGTGGTTCTCAAACTTTTTAGATCCAGGAATCTTTATACTCTTCAAAATGATTGAGTACCTCACAGAGCTTTGGTTTAAATAGTGATTCTATGCCCAGTATTTACCATATTAGAAATTGAAACAAATTTTAACAATTATTTTAAAAATAACAGAAACCCATTGCATGTTAACATATTTCTATGAACTGAACTGTGTCTCTCTGCTACCTCAAATTCATGCGTTGAAGCTCTAACCTCTAATATAACTATACCCAATCTTTGGTATTTAGTTATGGCAGCCTGAGCTAATACACATATCATGAAAAATAATTATATTTCCCCAAATTGGAAATTTTAATCAGAAGACTGCCATTGCTTTACATTCATTTAAATCTCTTTATTATCTAGCTTAATTAAAAAAAAAATAGCTTATTCTCATATCTGCTTCTGGCATTGCCTGTTGTGAAATGTTCTGGTTGACATCTATGAAGAAACTCTGTTTTCACACAGATGCATAGTAGGAAAAGGGAAGAATAGTTTAATAACCTTTTCAGAAAGTTGTGGATATTCTTTTTTAATACAACAGCAAAATTTACTGAGAGATACTTTCTTAAAGTTTAGTTGCAGTATGGAATCTGATGCTATACCAATTAACTCTTCATGTTCTGTTACATTAAAATTCCTTGGTGTCCCATTTTGAATGGGTCTATAATTGTTCATTTAGAAAATACTCATTCACTGAGTTATGTATGTCTTCCAAATATTGATACATTGTTAGTTTTTTAAAATGAGATTTATTAATATCACCACTAATTTCACAGAAAAGCCTTTAAGTATTGGGAAATTGTCAAGTTCATGGTAACTAAATAAGTTTTTCAAAATTCTAATATGTACTTTAAAGTTCAAATTTTATCATCAGCAGCAAGTACTGTTTTTTCTTCCTTGAATGTGGCAGACCTACTTTGTTCACCATTGAGAAAAATGTCTGCCAGGTATTTATCTGAATAATCATAAAGTTGTCTCTTGGTGACTCTTTCAGATAAAAGTGATACTCCACAGAAAAAAAAAAGTTAGTTCAGCTCAAAAAACAATTGCTTATATTGAAAACAACTTTCATATTTGTTTGCCTATTTACTAGATTAGGGGTGAGGAATCCAATGACTACTAGTTTAAAATACCAGCAGTTTTACAAACCATTGATTCTGTACCATCAGCCCAACTTTGCAGGACTTGCACTAGTGTGAGGCAAGTCAGATGCTTGGGGCACAAAATTTAAGGACGCCCTCACTCTCAGGGTGGCTCAGACGGTAAAGCGTCTACCTACAGTGAGGGAGACCTGGGTTCAGTCCCTGGGTCAGGAAGATCTCCTGGAGAAGGAAATGACAACCCACTCCAATATTCTAGCCTGGAAAATCCCATGGACGAGGAGCCTGTAGGCTACCGTCCATGGGGTCACAAAGAATCGGACACGACTAAGCGACTTCACTCACTCAAAAAGTTAAAAAGGCAAATAATGCCTTCTCATATATTATGAAATGTGTTGTTACTCTGTAGTTCCATGAATGATACTTTGACAACTACTGATCTAAACAAAGACCTGATATTTGTTATTTTTCTATTTATAAACATTTTATGGCTTCTTACTAAGAATAATATCTAAGCTGTTTATGTAGTATATAAGCTCCTTCATCAGTTTCCCCCAGTCTGTTCTGTAGCCTCATTTACATCTCTCCTCACCTTCTTAGGTGTTACTCAGTCATCTCCGACTTTTTGCAACCCGTGGACTATAGCCTGTCAGGCTTCTCTGTCCCTGGAATTCTCCAGGCAAGAATACCGAAGTGGGTTGGCTTTCCATTCTCTAGGGCATCTTCCCAAACCAGGGATTGAACTCAGGTCTCCCAAATCGCAGGCAGGTTCTTTACCATCTGAGCCATCATGGATGCCCTCTCACCTTCTACTGAGTACTTTAATCTTCCACTGTGTACTCTAATTAAACTATGCTGTGTGATTTTCTAATACTACTTCTGCTTAGAATGTTCATCTGGCAACAATCTACTCATTTTTTACAGTGGTTCAAGTTTAGAGCCTGGCGCACTGCAGTCCATGAGGTTGCAAGGAGTCAGACATGACCTAGTGACTAAGTTCAGTTCAGTTGCTCAGTCATGTCTGACTCTTTACAACCCCATGGACTGCAGCACGCCAGGCTTCCCTGTCCATCACCAGCTCCCGAAGCTTGCTCAGACTCATGTCCATCGAATGACTAAACAACAACAAAAACAAGTTTAAATGTCACCTCCTTTCTAAAGTCTCCTGTTATTTCTCCAGAGCAAATTTAAATCACTTCCTTTTTAGTCTTAGACCAAAACAGCTCTCTACCATAGCACTTTTCACACAGTTTAGGTGATACTTTACATAACTGATTCTCATGCCACATGTAATTCAGTTAAACAAGTTAGTTCAGATTTTGTGGTAGGTTCTAGAAATGCAAAAATGAGCAAAGTTTTAAAAGCTTATATTTTAAAGGGAGAAACTGTAAACCAAACAGATAGTCACTTTGTAATATGGTAAGTACTGTACTTGAATTGTGGACCAAAGGCCACGGAGGCAGAAATAAGGGAATAACTAGATTTGATTACATGCTGCGTGACAGCAGGGATGATCCATGCTTTATTCTTCTTTGTGTTATACGTAGCCAGCACTGTGCTTACCATGTTGGCTAAATTAGTATTTAACAACATTAAACTGTCTTAATTCCCCCCCTTTTTCTCTTTGTTTTTTTTTAGAATGTAAAGTATGGAGAAATCCTCTAAATCTTTTCAGAGGAGCAGAATATAGGAGGTATTATATTTTGCTTTCAGTATAATTATGGCATTGGTTTTAGAGTAAACGTATTATGGAAACATTTATTTTTACAGATATATCAGCTCTTCTAGTTGGAATTATGGATATATAATAAGATAAAATGATTAGCCCAGAGTTTAATTTTCTGTATCTTGAATATGTTTACTTTTATCATGAGAAACATTGCCTCAAGCCATGTTTGTGATATATAATAAGTATACATTTGGTCCTTGGTTTATGACAGAAAGCCTTTCCAAAGAAAAGGCTTTTCTTAACATGAGGTTAAGAAAAATTATAAATATCAGCATATTCCTGTGCATATGTGCTCAATTTCAAATTTGACAGTTATTTGACAGTTTACTAGAAGATATCAATCTGAATGTGAATATAAATTTCATTGTGCAACAGTACAGGGTATGCTGTTTTTATATTGTATTTTATATTGCCATTCCCTGGCTACACTTGTGTCCATTGCTCTTCTGGTTTTTACTCTAAATGAGAAAGCTTTTGAAACTTATGACAAAAGATAACTTTATTTGTTTGGAAAGGGGCTGTGTTTTACCTGGGGATAGCATGGGGTATGTCATTTAATTGATTGAACAAGGAATAGTTTATGTCTACTGTATGTGGACATTGTACAAAATGATGGGGATGCAAAATGATTAAGCAGTAATCCCTGTGCATAAGTACTTGATATTGTAGGACAGTCATATGCTGAGAAGTCAAAGCTAGCCTTTTGTGATAGATGCAATTAGCCTATATTAAGGGATTCTGCAAGAAACAGGTCCTTGAACTTCCCACTGTGTTTATTAAAAAGCTTTTAGGCTGTTATTCTTGTTATCTTATAGTATCTACTTCATGAAAACCTTAAAGAGAAATTTCTTATTTTAGTATAAGGAACTCTTGTTTATAATTTTACTTATTTGTTTATTTTTGGCTATGCTGGATCTTTGTTGCTGCGTGGACTTTTCTCTAGTTGTGGTATGCTGGCTTCTCATTGTCATGGCTTCTCTTGTTGTGGAACACAGGCTCTAGGTGCACAAGCTTCAGTAATTGTGGCACATGGGCTCAGTAGTTGTGGTTCCTGGGATCTAGAACAAAGGCTCAACTGTTGTGGTACACAGGGCTTGTTGCTCTGTGGCCTGCAGGATCTTCCCAGATCAGGGATTGAACCCATGTCTGCATTGGCAGGCGGATTCTTGACCAGCAAGCCACCAGGGAAGCCCAGGATACTGCTACTGCTACGTCACTTCAGTCGTGTCTGACTCTGTGAGATGGCAGCCCACCAGGCTCTCCCGTCCCTGGGATTCTCCAGGCAAGAACACTGGAGTGGGTTGCCATTTCCTTCTCCAATGCATGAAAGTGAAAAGTGAAAGTGAAGTCGCTCAGTCGTATCCGACTCTTAGCGACCCCATGGACTGCAGCCTACCAGGCTCCTCCATCCATGGGATTTTCCAGGCAAGAGTACTGGAGTGGGGTGCCATTGCCTTCTTCGAAGCCCAGGATAAGAAACTTAATGCTTCTTTTTGAATGATTAGTTTGTCTTAATGTGAAAGTCTAAAATGCATTGGTAATTATTGTGTAGTTCTGGGAAGCTCAAACTTGTATTATAGCCCATCTTTAGCAAATTTATAGAACTCTTTGCTGTGGGCCGTTTTATGGCCCAATCCTTGTTTTACTTTATTGAGTCTTTTAAAATTTGCTTCTAATTTAGGTTATTGATTTGTTGTTTTGTTGTGTAGTTGCTAAATTGTGTCTGGTTTTTGTGACCTCATGGACTGTAGCCCGCCAGGCTCCTCTGTCCCTCAGATTTCCCAGGGAAGAATACTGGAGTGGGTTGCCATTTCCTTCTCCAGGGGATCTTCCTGACCCAGTGATTGAATCCACATACTGCATTAGAAGTGGATTCTTTACCATGGAGCCACCAGGGAAGCCCTAAGTTATTGATACTATACATGTATTTTTTAATTGCTTCAAATGATTTTGGGATTAATATAGATTGTTAAATTTTTTTATGATTTTAGAATATGTACCAAACTTTGCTAAGTGAACAAGTACTTGCTTTTTCTTTTTTATTCATGATAATTTCTCGCAAAATAGCTAAAAACTTTAAATAGCAAGACAACTTATTAAATAACTTAAAAAATCTTTGATCATGTATATATAATGTGCTTTTAAAATACCTTTTATGTTTGCAAAATATATACCTATTCATAGAAAGTTGGAAAATAAAGAGATGTATAGAAAGAAAGTAAAAAAAATCACCTTTTTCTACCATGAAGAGACAACTGCTATTAGTGTTTCCATCAACTCTCTTCTATATATGCATATATAGAAACAAAACTTGAACATCATGATATATGAAATTTACCATATGTGAATTTCCCACAGAATTTCTTCAAAACATGAATTTTAACAGTTGTACTATATTTTATTGTAGAGGTACCATATATAACTTACCTACTGCTCCCCTCTCCAGATCACAAATTATCAGTTCAGTTCAGTTCAGTTCAGTCGCTCAGTCGTGTCTGACTCTCTGCGACCCCATGAATCGCAGCATGCCAGGCCTCCCTGTTCATCACCATCTCTCGGAGTTCGCTCAGACTCGGGTCCATCGAGTCCGTGATGTCATCCAGCCATCACATCCTTGGTCGTCCCCTTCTCCTCCTGCCCTCAATCCCCCCAGCATCAGAGTCTTTTCCAGTGAGTCAACTTTTCAAATGAGGTGGCCAAAGTACTGGAGTTTCAGCTTTAGCATCATTCCTTCCAAAGAAATCCCAGGGTTGATCTCCTTCAGATTATAGTTCACTGTTAACATTTACTCTAGAAGGATATCTTTATATATAAATATTTTTTCACATATATGATTATTTTCTTAGGGTCGATTTGTAGCACTAGGATTGCTGAATCAAAAGGTGTGAACAGTTTTTTTCTTCCCTTTGAATTTTTTCTTCTTTTAATGTTGAAAAATTTCAAAAATAAACAAAAGAAGAGTCTAGGTAAAAATGGAATTCCATTTGTCCATCCTCTAACTAGGTGTGAATATTTTTAAGCCTCTTTTAAAACTAATCAGTTAATTAATTTTTGGTTGCACTGAGTCTTCATAGCTGCGTCCGGGCTGATTGTGGCAAGTGGGGGCTACTCTTCCTTGCGGTGCACAGGCTGTCATTGCTGTAGCTTCTCTTGTTGTGGAGCATAGGCTCTAGGCATGCAGGCTTCAGTAGTTGTGGCACTAAGGCTCTTGATACTATATGATTGATTTCTGGGAAGAGAAATGTAAATACCAGTTTATAACAAGAATATGTGTGAATCGATATCCCACTTCACTCTTGATGACATATATTTGGCAATTTTATAGGTGAAAAGTAAAAATTAGTTATTTTAATTTATTAGCCAGCTTGTTATCTGCTATTAATTCCTGAGGGTTTTAAGGTGTTTTCTTCTAGCTTCTTTGTAGTTTTTCTTTTTATATTTAATTATAATTCACTGAGAATTTAAGTATACTTAATGAGGTGTATGTTTCAGTCAAATTGTTTTATCCATTCAGATTCAATTTTGAAGTACTGTTTGTTGAATAATCTAGCTTTTCCCTTTTGGTTTTAGATGTTTTATTATTGTATTCTAAGAAGTTTGTGTAGGTTATCTCTTTTGTTTTATTGATTACAATAAACTTTTGAAATGTCCTTAAGTAATATTTGTAGTAGTAAATTTTGAATTTTAAGTAGTGTCTATTGTAGCTGATTGATGCTCTCTCACATTCAATTTACATATTTTCTTATGTTTTGGTAAAGATACACTTGGGTGACTGGTAAAGAGCCACTTACATACTATGACATGAATTTGTCAGCTCAGGACCATCAGACCTTTTTCACCTGTGACACAGACTTTTTACGTCCTTCAGATACAGGTATGTGTCATATCTGTTCTTGGGGTAAATAGTAGTCATTAAAATTTTCAAAGTTTTTTAGTGTAATTTATTATACAGAGTTATTTGGCTTGGAGTTGTTTGTATCATTGATAAGAAGCCCAGAATAAGTTGAAATTAATTATGATTGTAAACTAGGTTATTATTATACTCTTTTGTCTTATACAGAATTTAAATTATTTTATACAAATTAATTTAGTTGCTTCTTTTACAACTTAAAAAATCTTTCAGATCAAATCCAACAGTTGCTTATGTAGAAAATAGTGTACCCAGTTTTGGTTGGGGAAATTAACACCTGAAATCATACATTTTTTAAAAAAAAAAGTAAGGCAGAGTTAAACATTGGGGCACAGCGTGCTGAGAAAAATTGGGTATATTTTATTCCAGTCATAATTCAGAGAAACACTGTAAAGTTGTGGAAGATCATAGAAGTATCTGAGTTTAGTTTTCTCTAATCTTTTCTGTAGAAGTGAGTATGGAGACTCTTAAATATTTGGCTTAAGGTTGTTATTTTGTTGCTGAATTGTGTCTGACTGATTGACAGGGATCTTTATTGCAACTGTTTTGCCCTCTTCTACCTTCTCTATGTTTCTACTTTTATCTTTCAAAATTAAAAGTCTTATTCTTTGGGGAACCTTCTCTGATCTTCTCTGCAGTTCAACAGTACTTGGTCCAAACCTCAGTAAAATAATTTTAGTTAGTTTATTCAACTGTGAATCCTTATTTGTTAATATTATGATGTTGCTTTAATGTTTGTCCTCCCTAATAATGTGTGAAACTTTGGAAATAAGAGACTATACTTGTCATCTTTGAATCCTTATCATCTAACACACTGCCTGGTATACTGTAAATATTAATATTTATTCTTTGATGGAAATATAAATGATTGAATAGCTTTGATGTTGCAGATGTCTTAAGCAGTTTCATTAATAATAGCTAACAATTGTATAATACTTATTATATATGAAGCACTGTTCTAAGCAGTTTATATAAAGATACTAATTTAATCTTCCCAATCACTTTATGTTGTTCAGTTGCTAAGTCGTGTCTGACTCTTTGTGACCCCATGAACTGCACAACACCAGGCTTCCCTGTCCTTTACTATCTTCTGGAATTTGTTCAAACTACATCCATTGAGTCAGTGATGCTGTCCAACCATTTTATTCTTTGTTGCCCCCTTCTCTTCTTGCCGTGAATCTTTCCCAGCTTCAGGGTCTTTTCCAGTGAGTTGGCACTTTCACAGTCCAGAATGTCTGACTCTAGGTGAGTGACCACACCATCGTGGTTATCTGGGTCATTAAGATCTTGCCACTTCTTTTTTGTCTCTTCTGCCTTTTGTTGTACTTATCTTTGCATGAAATGTTTCCTTGCTGTCTCCAATTTTCATGAAAAGATCTTTAGTCTTTTCCATCCTATTATTTTCCACCATACATTTCTTTGTGTTGTTCACTTAAGGCTTTCTCATCTCTCCTTGCTATTCTCTGGAACTCTGCATTCAGTTGGATATATTTTTCCTTTTCTTTTTTCTACTTTTCCACTTCTCTTCTTTTTCTTGTCTGTTTGTAAGGCCTCATATTTGTAAGGCTTCATCAGACAACCACTTTGCCTTTTTTCATTTCTTTTTCTTGGGGTTGGTTTTGGTCACCATGTCCTGTACAGTGTTATGAACCTCTTTGAGGTACTCTTGTCTACCAGATCTAATTCCTTGACTCCGTTTAATCACTTTCACTGGGGCATCCCCTGTGGCTCAGAGGTAAAGTATCCATCTGCAATGCAGTAGACACAGGAGACCTGGGTTCGACACCTGGGTTGGGAAGATCCAGGTGGAGAAGGAAATGGCAATCCAGTCCAATATTCTTACCTGGAAGATCCCATGGACAGAGGAGCCTGGAATACTACAGTCTATGAGGTAGCAAAGAGTCAGACATGACTGAGCGCTGTCTAATCATAACCTGAATGGCCTGGTGGTTTCCCTATTTTCTTCAATTTAAGCCTGAATTTTTCAGTAAGGAGCCGATGATCTGAGCCACAGTTAGCTACTGGCAACCTTCGAAAAGGACTTACGCTAACACACACCTCCCAGGGCTGCTGCTGCCAGTGCCCCCTCCCCTCAGTAGGCCACTTCTGACCTATGCCTCTGCAGGAGACTCTCACACACTGACAGGCACGGCTGGCTCAGCCTTATGAGGTCAGTGCTTCTTTCCCCTGGGTTCGGATGCGCATAAGATTTTGTTTGTGCCCTCCAAGAGTCTCTGTTTCCCCCAGTCCTGAACAGTTTTGTGTAATTTTTTTGTTAAAAATGTAAATTTCTTTTGACCACATAGTTCTAAATGGAATCTTGTACTTTATATTTTTGTCAAATTCGTAGAGCTACATATTTGGCTCTTTCAGCTTTGAAAAAGGTCCTCTGTATAACTTATTTGGCTGGGTGAATTCTCATTGTCATTCCTGTCAACGAAATCAGACATACTTTCTGACAGAGAAGTCTGACTTTATTTTTTAAATTCAAATAGACATGCTAGCATTCATCCCTATGACAAGCATCTCTCTTCTGAATTCAGATTCTAAGATGAAAAGATAGGTAAGTCTTGGAGCCTTGCCTTGAGCTTATCACTTGGCCAAAGCAAGATTCCACTGCCTTTATTACCCCTTACTAATGCTTTCTTTGCCTTACTGTGAGAGAACCTTCCCTTAGGGACAGGGCATGCTTGATCGTAAGGGGAGAAAGGGTGCTGATAAGTGGAAATGGTGAAAAGTATTACTCCCTCCCCACTCTACAATATACTTGAATTCAGAACTTCCAGCAGCCAAAGTACTCCACTTCTGCATTGGCAGGTGGATTCTTTACCAGCTGAGCCATGAGGGTAGCCCCTTGTATTTCTAATACTGAGCTGCCCTGTTAAATAAGTGAATGACACAAATCTCTATTATAGGTTTCTTGATTAAAAACAGTTGCTCCGAAACCGAAACTTGTTCCTGAGGCACCTGTACATTTTTACACTCTAGAGCAATGCACCTTGGAAAGATTCAGGATGGGTGAAAAGTAAGCTGTTCTTTTATGAAGTAGGAATAGGTAATATATCTTTAAAGTAATGTGGTAAGGCAAGGAGCCTGTGTTGAGTGGGAAAGAGAAACCAGAATAACACACAGACTAATCAGAGGAACATTCTTCAATTAGATCAGACACAGGAAAGAGTCATATAAAGTTGAAGCTTTAGAGGTTGATTCTCTTAAAATTATGTGTCCCATTTTGGTCATTGCAAAGTTTTATGTAGTACTTCTAGAGGTATGAAAAATCTCCGTTAAAGACTGAACTAGACTTTATCCATGAATGGTAATCCAGAAATGGACTACTGGTTCCATATTGATCTTTACAGATACTCATATAAATATAATGATTTATGATTTATGTCTATAGTTTTATATTAAAAAAAGAAAAATGTGTCTGTGTGTTGTGAGAAATTTCTCTCGACTATTGTCAGTTCAGTTTAGTTGCTCAGTAGTGTCCGACTCTTTGCGACCCCATGAATCGCAGCACGCCAGGCCTCCCTGTCCATCACCAACTCCCAGAGTTTACTCAGACTCATGTCCATTGAGTTGGTGATGCCATCCAGCCATCTCATCCTCTGTCATCCCCTTCTTCTCCTGCCTGCAATCCCTTCCAGTATCAGGGTCTTTTCCAATGAGTCAACTCTTCGCATGAGGTGGCCAAAGGATTGGAGTTTGAGCTTCAGCATCAGTCCTTCCAAAGAACACCCAGGACTGATCTCCTTTAGGATGGACTGGTTGGACCTCCTTGCAGTCCAAGGGACTCTCAAGAGTCTTCTCCAACACCACAGTTCAAAAGCATCAATTCTTCGGTGCTCAGCTTTCTTCACAGTCCAACTCTCACATCCATACATGACCACTGGACTAGACGGACTGTTGTCATTAGTAATTACTAACTTAGTAGATTTTTGTTCTTATTCTATTGATTTGTTTATTTAGGATAGTGAACAGACATAATCAAGAGGCTATTTAACATTAAACTCCAGATGTACAATTTTAAGTTGGAAAATATGGACTCACATTTCCACTTGGCAGTAATCAGTTAGACCTGAACTGTGATTCTCTGTTTTAGACAATGCATGTGCTTTTAGTTCTGCAGGGTCTCAAGGCATTTCTATTTCTGACTCTGGTCTTAGATTGAATGGTAGTTAGTCCCTTCTGCTTGTTACCGTGTTAGAATAGTATTTAACTTGAAAAATAGATAAATTTGATTAAATTGTTAACTGCTTGTGTTATTTCTTAAGCATGTCATAAATTCTTAAAGAGAGCTTTTGAAGACTAGAATAAATTAGCAGTTAAATACTAAATCAACCATTGAATACTAAATGATTTCTAAACCTTGTTTTAGAGGGAAGTAGATATTTTCCTTCCTCTTCTTTATTTCCTGTTTCCTCTTTAGCTTAGAATTGCATTGGTTGTGAGGGATAATAAGGCTGGATAGAGCATTTGAAAACATATGAATAACAAAAAATAAACACTTAATGGTAGATTAGATGACTTTACTAGAAATAGAAGAAATACAAATGAAAGTGAGATAGTTTTCATGTATTAAATTAGCAAAGATTTGACACTACTCAGTGTTATTAAGGAAGTGGGGAAATAGTCACTCACCTGCACTGCCTGAAAAAATATGAATTAATACAATCTCATTGAGAGGAATTTGGGAATATATGTCCAAAGTCTTTTAAAAGATGCATATGTTTTTAACCATTCCACTTCTAAAAATGAAATATTTGGCCAGGGATACAAAGATAGGTGTTAAAAGATGGTTATCATAATATTTTTATATTAGCAAAAATTAATTATCCATCAGAAGAGAGGTAGTTAAATAAATTACTATGTATATTTAATATGCTAGAGTACCAGGTAACCATTTAAAATGTTAATAAAATTGAGTGTCAAAATTGGACCTGAAAATACTATGTAACTTATGGAAGAGAGCCTCATCATTAAAAATGGTAAGTTAAGTATTATATTTGATTTTTAGGTAATATTTTAATGTTTGAGCAAAATACTATTCTTTACCTGGTTATTATCATATGGGTGCTGACTTGCATCAATTTGTCAAGTGTAGGAAGCATTAGCTGTCAGCTAGCTAGTGACATATTTGATATGAGAAATGTATTTTTGTTACACAAGTAGAATATATTGTCTACTTTTCTAAGCCAAGACTAATATTTTGTTTCCAAAGGAAAACTCAAACGTTTTCCACATTATTCTTTCTGGACAGTTGTAGGTTTCCTTCCAAAAGCAACATTCATAGATTCTCTATTTTTCTTATCAAACTTGAAATAGACCAAATAGTTTCATGGATCTTCTTTGTTTGTTTGTTTAAATTTAAAGAAACTTTGCTTAATGTGGAATTTTCAGTTTGGTATAGTAAATGATAACAAAACTAATATTGTTATTCCAGAGAGATCCTAATTCAGGCTTTTCTTGACTCTTAGTAGAGACTCATATTTTCCATAAATGTACTATATCCTAAATTAATTCATTTTTCCCCCCTTTAATATAAAATACAAATTCAAGCATTCTTTGTGGACTGAATCTTTGATTAAATAAAAACTTTGGTTTTTAAGGTTTTTGTGTATTTTTAGCAGTTCCATAGAACCTTTCCAAAAGGATAAAGGAACATTTCATTAATTATAATCTGATATCAAATTTAATATACATTTAGATATATAAATGTTCATGTATAATAATGATATAGTTAACTTGATTGAGTACCACCTATGTTGTTATTCATATATATCAGAGAAATAATATTTTAATTTCTATTATGTGAAGCTTTCAAATTTAGTTTAAACTTTTCATAAGGTTAATGTGAGCCATCACCCCAGTTTGTTGTTTATGTTTAAGAACATGTTATTTAAATCTTTGTTTATTCTTCTAAATCATTCTTTGTATGTTTCGCATACGATAATTTATGTTTGCATCTCATCTACTTTTTGAAATGTTTTTCCTACAGTTATGCAGAAGGCATGGAGAGAAAGGAATCCTCCAGCTCGAATCAAAGCANAGAACATGTTATTTAAATCTTTGTTTATTCTTCTAAATCATTCTTTGTATGTTTCGCATACGATAATTTATGTTTGCATCTCATCTACTTTTTGAAATGTTTTTCCTACAGTTATGCAGAAGGCATGGAGAGAAAGGAATCCTCCAGCTCGAATCAAAGCAGCCTATCAAGCTTTAGAATTAAACAATGAGTAAGTTTGAAACATAATATGTGGAAAATAAGTTTGTTTTGAAGGAAACCCAGGGAAATGATTTTGTTTCCCTTTTTTATATCCCTAAGATGTTTGGAGTCATTAATAGTACCCTTTCTCTTTTTGCATACTAGGGACAAAATTTGCACTGTTCATTGACATTTGTTTTTTGCTTCTGAAATTGTAAACTTATCTTCTATGCTTTTGAATAGAAATTATGTAGAAATATTTTTCAAAAGGGAGAATAGTGATCTAATTGATGATAATACTTACTAGTTAGAGTACTAAAATACTTATGCCACCCATTTTAATTGTGTATTTCATTTATGTCATTGACTGAAAGCATTCATTCAGTCCTAAGACTTGCAGTTGCTTGTAGGATTGGAGGATTGGGAAGGGAATTCAAAATAAGAAAAACATGGCTCTAACCTTATTATTTTTAATGTTAGCAGCATTTATATTTTTTAAGTTCCTTTTAACAACTTTATATTTTAAAAGGTATAAGTGAACTTAGTATTTAAATAAGACAGATCAATAAATTTTGATCTAATATTAAATAAATGCCAAGAGTAAACAATGGGCCTAGTTGGGATTAATCAAGGAATCCTCCTGAATAATGTGAATTTACAATTGTCCACATACTCCTCCTTTCTCCCCTACCACAGATATATTAATCCTTATTAAGAAGACTTACCCAAGGTAGAACAGAAATGTCAGTGTAGGGAACTCAACAAGCAGTAAATCAAGTTTATTGAGACTCTGAAAATTAATCAAAAGTTTATTGCAACCTGGAGAATGCTTAATCAATTTTAAGAAATAACTGAATTTCTTTAAGAGAGCTTTATTTATTTATTTATTTTTGGTGTTTTCAGTTCAGTTCAGTCGCTCAGTCATGTCCGACTCTTTGCGACCCCATGAATCGCAGCACGCCAGGNGGAAAGATTGAAGGCAGGAGGAGAAGGGGATGACAGAGGATGAGATGGTTGGATGGCATCACTGACTCAATTGACATGGGTTTGGGCAGTTGGTGATGGACAGGGAGGCCTGGCATGCTACAGTTCATGGGGTTGCAAAGAGTCAGACACGACTGAGTGACTGAACTGAACTGAAAGAAACGACTTGCTTTACCATTTTCCTTAAAATTGTCTTGCTTGCTTTCTTTAAAGCTGTGCTACTGCATATGTTCTACTGGCTGAGGAAGAAGCAACAACTATTGTAGATGCTGAAAGGTTGTTTAAACAGGCACTCAAGGCAGGAGAAACAATTTATAAGCGGTCACAACAGTGCCAGCACCAAAGTCCTCAGCATGAAGCTCAACTGAGTAAGTGAATATGAACTAATTTTCACCTGTCTTTTAGTTCCTGCAGTTGCCTCTTTTATGTGCAAAACACAAAACAATAAATTTTTAAAAACTTAATACTTAAAAGTTAGCTGCTCTTCATGAGATATAACAAATCTGTTCAAGTCAGCAAGACAGAAATGTGTATTAGCTAGAGAATGTTTGTGGAAGAGAATAGATCTGTTCTGGTTATTGAGAGATGTGCTGCTCTGAAACTTAACAATAATTTATTTCATGCAAGAATTGGGCTGGTCATTGGAGAAACACAACTCAAAAATGTTCAAGATTCAAGAGAACCTTCTAATAATGATAAACAGCTGTTACTTTTATCCACCCTTACCTAAGCAGTAGTAGAGATATTTATATCATTTGGTTTGCTCTTCAGGCTGTAAAAATATCTCCATATAGTGCCAGGGAGTGGCCCTTTAGCACAAAAAGCAGCCTTACACTTGGTATTGACTCTTTCTTTAGGGGTTTTTTCTGTACAGTATGTTTGAGATCATGTGGGCCATAGCAACTGACATCCTTTCTTTCCCCTCTTAGGCATGCTCTCCCTGTTGTGACTGAGTCACTTACCAAAGATGTTAGGATCTGTAATGTTGTTGCTTCCTGCTATATTATGTGGCCAGAGGGTTTAATTTCATGATTTTGGCAGAAAGTGGGCAATAAATTGAAATATGTTTATACAATGCATTATCTGCTGGGAGTTAAGTTCTAAATCTTTTGTTTGTAGAAATTAAAAATTGGATGTTTTCTCTCTAAACTAAATATTGATGTATATAGGATGTTTCATTAATGCATGTTGTTATAACACATAACTGTGGGAATATATAATCTTGAAATCTGGAACTAATGAAACTACATCAGTAAAAAAGTCATGCCATTTGTCCTTGTATAATCTCAAATTTAGTTATGGGATAGGTTCAGAAATATTTGTTAGCCCTTTGTAGAAGTAATTTTGCCCTTGAGCAAAAATTTACACTAGTATATAAATTTTGTTTTGAAAATCTTTTGTCAGTTATGATAATAGATAATATTAAAATAGTAGATTGTTTATATAGAAACTTAATAGATTCATGTTATTTCTTCCTATTAATGTATGTCTTTTATTTTAATAGTAAAATCTACTTGCCTAGTGTATACAAATTACTTTATATATACTGTACTCAGATTACTTAGAGTCAAAAGTAATCCTATATGTATATATATATATACATACATATATTTTAAGCTTTTAATATAAAAACTTCAAACATCTATAAAAATAGAACAATATAATTAACTTTCATTCATTGTTCATTACACAAATTCAATAATTATTAATATTCTTCCATTCTGACACAATTTTTTTTAAAAATTCTGACACAATTTAATTTTAATTGAACCTTCCAGGGTGTATAAAATTATTTGCCTTCCAGGCTAATAAAATTGATAGATAAATTTATTAAGGAAATAGCTGGTCATAATATAAAAGTGATAATTTTGGGTCATTTGTTGTTTTTTTTAAACAGGGAGAGATACCAATGTACTGGTGTATATTAAAAGAAGACTGGCAATGTGTGCAAGAAAATTGGGAAGAATAAGAGAGGCAGTAAAAATAATGAGAGATGTAAGTAAATTTGATGACTTAATCCCAGGGACGGGGGAGCCTGGTGGGCTGCCGTCTATGGGGTTGCACAGAGTCGGAAACGACTGAAGCAACTTAGCAGCAGCAGTAACCTTTATCTTTATTCTTTCAAAACTGAAAATATGTTTTAAGTTGCTGGTTAAGTTAATGCATAATCACTATGTGGCTTTTTATTTTGTAACATTTATTTATTGGCGGTACCATGCATCTTGTTGCATCTTAGTTCCCCAACCAGAGATCAAACCTCAGGCCCTGGCAGAGGAAGCGCCAACCACTGGACCACTAGGGAATTCCCCAGATTCTTTTTTTTTAATTGATAGTTTTGTAACAAGATACTTAATATACACAAATTTCTTAGAGGCTGAGTCTCCAAAGTTTTAATAAAGAATTTCTACTTCTGTATTGAGTTCATTTGCTATAATTTTAATCTTTTTTCCTTTTAATATACAGTTAATGAAAGAATTTCCTCCTCTTACCATGTTGAACATCCATGAAAATCTCCTAGAATCACTTTTAGAATTACAGGCCTATGCAGATGTCCAAGCAGTTCTGGCAAAATATGATGGTGAGTGATAATTCTCTTGGTTGATTCTTTACCAGCTGAGCTACCATGGAAGCCCCTCTTAGTTGATAGCATAGTTAAAGTGTTTTGTTTTTTCTTTTCAATATAAAGTGATCACAAATGGTATCCTACTCTGGTATTCTGTGACTCTCTCTTTGCATTCTTTCCAGTCAGTATTTAGAATCTGTGGACACAAATTACTATTAAGTATCTTCTTCTTTTTGTATTTACTTATTTGGCCACGTCAGGTCTTAGTTGCTGCATACAGGATCTTTGCTGCATCATGCAGACCTTCCATTGCTGTGCACAGACTCTCTAGTTGTGGTGGGAGGGCTCAGTAGTTGTGGTGTGCAAGTTTAGTTGCTCTGTAGCATGTGGAATCTTAGTTCCCTGACCAGGGGTTGAACTCACGTCCCCTTGAATTGCCCACGTCCCCTTGAATTGCCCACGTCCCCTTGAATTGCAAGGCAGAGTCTTAACCACTGGACCACCAGGGAAGCCCCTAAGTATCTTCTTTATCAATACTTTTGATAGCAAAAGTCTGCAAGGAGAAATTTTCCTTCTGTCGAAGTATATTCATTTGTTTTAGTGCCTGTGTGAGGCATTTGGAATACAGTGGTAAACAAGAAAACGTGGACTTAACCCTTATAGGATTTGCAGTTTGGTAGAACATACGACAAATGAATAGTAGTTATATTGAAGCACAGTATGTTAGGCGAGGTAATGGAGTGCTATACACTTCATTTCTTTTGGAGTGATGGAGAAGGCTAACAGAAGTTGCTTAGCAATATATATGAGTAACTCAGAACAACATTTTACAGTGCTTTTTAGTTAAAAAGTGTAATTTATTATCTCATCTGATGCTTACAACAATTTTGAGAGATGGTAGGACAAGTATTTTACTATTTCCAGTTAATAAATAAGGAAACTGGAGTTGAAGAAGGCTGAGTAATTGGGTAAGGTCTCCTAGCTCGTAAGTGGCAAGGCTGAACTTAAATTTAAGTATTCTATTTCTTTACTGATCTCCCCAAAGTAAGAAGTCAATATATGTCGGCTGTTTTTATTATTGTACTATAACATTGCCAGTTTATCACAAATGGATTTGAGATAATTTTTAAGAAGCATAGTCTTTCTCCTCATTCTAAGTGAGGCATCAGCTTTTAACCTGAAAACATCCTAACTAGCATAATATTTCTTGTCATATCTTTCACTATATCAGAACACATAGAAGTCACTTATTCATACTGTCCTGTTGTAAGCTCCTACTCTTTAGCTTAGGAATCCCCGTGACTTAGAAAGTTTGAAATGTATTACACTTGGAAAGAGAAGTTTATTTCTTTTAAACATCTGGAATTCTTAGGAAGTGCTTTAGAGTAATATAGGCTCATAGAGAAATTTGTGAGAAATTCTTTCCATATGTTACTTATCAGATGTATGGCTTGCTTATGATATGTATGATGAACAAGCTTAAGGACTGAATATGAAAAATCAGAATGGACCTATTCATTAAAAATAAAATAAAACTAGCAACCTGGATATGCCTCTGTGTTTTTAGTATTTTTGAGTCCCCAGTTTTTACTCTTCTAGAGTCCTGAAAAAGTTAAAAGCAAGTTTACTTCTTTAGTTCTCCATTTGCTAGTATAACTCTGGAATCTGGAAAGAGAGCCCTGTAGTCTTACTCTCCTGATAACATTGTTTGGGGCGTTCTTTAAGATAATTTCATTATAGTTCTCAATTTCTTTTTATTTTATAAAAGACTATCACTTAAGAAAATGTAGGAAATGCAAAACATAGGAAGAAGAAAATGAAAATCACCCATGGTTATATCACTTAGATTTAACTGCTGATTTTTTTTTTTTTATCTTATTTTTTCTTTGTGAATAGATAGAGGTTTTATGTAGTTCTATCTATACAGTGCTCTTTTCCCTGGATAGTATTATTGTAAGCAGCCTATTTGGCGAAGGAAATGGCAACCCACTAAAGTATTCTTGCCTGGAGAATCCCGTGGACAGGGGAGCCTGGTGGGCTGCCGTCCATGGGTTTGCACAGAGTCGGACATGACTGAAGCGACTTTGCATGCATGCATGCCAGAGAAGGCAATGGCATCCGACTCCAGTACTCTTGCCTGGAAACCCCCATGGACGGTGGAGCCTGGTCGGCTGCAGTCCATGGGGTCGCTGAGTCAGACACAACTGAGCAACTTCCCTTTAACTTTTCACTTCCATACATTGGAGAAGGAGATGGCAACCCACTCCAGTGTTCTTGCCTGGAGAATCCCAGGGATGGTAGAGCCCAATGGGCTACCATCTGTGGGGTCGCACAGAGTCGGACACGACTGAAGCGACTTAGCAACAGCAGCAGCAGCAGCATGCGTGCATGCATTGGAGAAGGAAATGGCAACCCATTCTAGTATTCTTGCCTGGAGAATCCGAGGGACAGGGGAGCCTCGTGGGCTGCTTTCTATGGGGTCGTACAGAGTCGGACACGACTGATGCGACTTAGCAGCACAGCAGCAGCAAGCAGCCTATTATAAATATTTGTTGAGTACTTTCTAACATTGTATGAGGACTTTCACAGACATCTCTGCTAGAAAATTATCATTTTGAGAAACTGAGGTTAAAGAAGTTGTGCCTAGTTCAAGGATATATAATTGGTAAATAGTAGAATCAAGATTTCAAACTCAGGTCTTCCAATTTCATGTCCATGTGCTTTTACTGCTTTATTATCAACATGTCTGTAGAAGTAAGCTATGAATTATTCTTACTGAAAATTGTCTTAAGGTATTTTTGTGTTTCTTACCTAAATTAAAAATTATTATTATAGATATAAGCCTTCCAAAGTCAGCAGCCATCTGTTATACAGCAGCACTATTGAAGACAAGGACTGTTTCAGATAAGTAAGTAGTTATGAAAACTACAAGTTTAGAAAGACTGCTAAAATCAACATTATGTTTTTCATTCACTGACTTTAAAAATGCTTTTTTCCCTTGACTTCCTGTTGAATAACCCTTAACTTACGGGGCTTTGAAGATTCTTACTATCTGTAACAGTGGAAACTGCAAGGTTTTTAGAGCTAAATAAACTTGAGTGCAAATTAAAAGTCTACAACATACCAGCTGTGGAACTTTGGTCAAGTTAATCACTTTGAGTTTCTTCCTTATCTATAAAATAAGAATAATACTATAGGGTGATTGTGTGAAGATTATGTAAATGCTGAAAGCATTGCTAGACAAAGTATATTCAGTACATAGTAGCTTTGATGGTAATGATAGGTTGTATGGTAGGGAAATAGGTTTCATGTTATCTGTTCTAAGATTATAATTCTGAATTATTGTGATTTCCTTGTATTTTTGGTTGCCATTAATGAATTTCTCTTTATTCCCCAGGTAAGATACTCAGAAACCAACCAAATGGCAAATGTTTTCTTTCACTTTAGATTACTATGCCTTAATGTGAATTAGAATGAAATGTTCACAGACTTTTTCCTCTCTGAATATTTGCTAAGAATATAATACTTCTATTTTCATGAGATTTTCTAGATGTCCTTGTGTAGCATTTCTTATTTCATTACTTTGCCCAAAGTGTGACTTTAATGGACTTCTGAAGGCTTTCTTCACTTTATCTTGAAGATTTCTATCTCTTATGCTGCCTTCTTTTATATGTTGAAGCAAAGTAGAGCAGCTATTTGACTTTGACTTTTGCTATCACCAGAAACCACTGATTCAGGGGCTAGATGACCTTAATTAATTAAAATATTTATCTATTTAAATATTTATTTCTTCATTTTGTTCTTTTCTTATAGATTCTCTCCAGAAACAGCCTCCAGAAGAGGGTTAAGCACAGCAGAAATTAATGCTGTGGAAGCAATTCATAGAGCTGTGGAATTTAATCCTCATGTTCCAAAAGTAAGAAATTTTATGATAAAAATACTACTTTTATTTAAGTTAATCAGATTCATAACAGTGTATAGACCAATTTTGGGTCTCCATAATTTGAGGCAGAATTGTTTTAGTCTGCCATGATTTGATGTTTGCCTTAAAGGGGATGTTAAAAAGTATTTAGAAAGGTAGATAGGAGCAGTATTTCACTATGGGCTTTATAATCGCTGTCAAAATAAAATTTGAGGTGTGTTCAGTTAGCTGTTCCTTTTACCATAGTTACAGAGAAGAAATAAAATGACTTGGCCCTATGAAAGATGATTCATATTTCAGATCCTTAAATCAGATTTCCTGTTACTTTAAAAGCTTCTTACATCTAGACAGATGCCTGGGTTTTAAATGAGGCCTAGGTAGACAAAGATTGAAGACAGATTAAAATAATCAGTGTTAGGAAACAGATGTGGAAGTTTCCAGTAAACTGCTGAACTGATGTTTATTTAGTCCCAGACAAAACTGTACTCATCTCATTTGTCTTTATTTTGTACACCTTGCAAACATACGGATTATTGGTTAATCTATGTGTGTTATCACCCAAGGTGAAATTTTGGGTTTTAAAAACAATGTTCCAAATTAGAAAGTATAGTGTATTCAAGAATATGATTTTATTTAAAAATGTAATTGTAGATTTCAGTATAATGTGTTAGTGGAATTTGGAAACTAGCAAATATTAAAGGATTAACCTCTAAAAGATAATCTCCAAGAAATATGAGTTGTAAGTCTGTTTAGAGTAAAGACAGAGTCAAGAATATTACTGAAATCTAAGAATGAAAGTCAACAATATTTATGCCATTCTCTCATTAAGTGAAACTGGTTCCATAAATTTAAATAAAATTTTTAGTATAAATTGTAATACATAAAAAGCAAAGTATAAAAAAACAGAATGTGCATCTTAATGATTTATTATAAAGCAAATAAGTGGAAACTACCACTGAGGTCAAGAAACAACAATTGTCATTCCCCAGAAACCCACCTGCCCTTTTCCAGTTACAGCTTCTTCCCTCCTGCCTAAAGGCAACAACTGTTCTTTTTTCTTTATTTTAACTTTTTATTGTGTATTGAGGTTCAGTTCATATCAGTCGCTCAGTTGTGTCCGACTCTTTGCCACCCTGTGGACTGCAGCAAACCAGGCTTCCCTGTCCATCGCGAGCTCCCGGAACTTATTCAAACTCATGTCCATTGAGTCAGTGATACCATCCAACTATCTCGTCCTCTGTCGTCCACTTCTCCTCCTGCCTTCAATCTTTTCCAGCATCAGAGTCTTTTCCAATGAATCAGCTCTTTGCATCAGGTGGCCAAAGTATTGAGGTTTCAGCTTCAGTGTCAGTCCTTCCAAGGTACTCAGTATTCAGGGTTGATTTCCTTTAGGTTTGACTGGTTTGATCTCCTTGTAGTCTAAGGGACTCTAAGAGTCTTCTCTAACACCTCAGTTCAAAGGCATCAAAATGTACCAATTTACATTCCCACTAATAGTGTACGAGGGTGACCACCATCCTGACATTAATTATGTTCACTTCCTTCTTTTCTTATATTTTTGATCAACACTTTTCCTTTATTGCTGGCTTTATAAACCAAATTAAGTAGTGAAAGTGAAAGAAGAAAGTGAAGTCACTCAGTCATGTCCAACTCTTTGCGACCCCATAGACTGTAGCCTACCATAGACCGTAGCCTACAGGCTTCTCCGTCCATGAGATTTTCCAGGCAAGAATACTGGGGTGGGTTGCCATTTCCTTCTCCAGGGGATCTTCCCGACCCAGGGATCGAACCCAGGTCTCCCGCATTGCAGGCAGACACTTTACCCTCTGAGCCACCAGGGAAGCCTAAGTTAAAGAGTGGTCCCTGTTAACATTCTCAGGAATAATTTGTGTAAAAATTAGAATTATTTCTGACTTCAGTGATTGTTAGAATTTGCTGATAAAGCCATCTGAGTCTGTATTTTTGTTAGAAGGATTTCCTTTACAAATTTCATATTAATTACAAATTCAGTTACTTAACCATTCTATAGCTATTCACATTTTAAATTTTTTCTTATGTTAGTTTTTGGTAAGATATATTTTTCTAGGAATTTATTTCATGCAAAATTTTCAAATTTACTGGCATAAAGATTTCATAAAATCCTTTTATTACCTTGTTAATATGTGCAGGATCAGTTCTAACATCCACTTTTTAATTTATAGCACTGGTTACTTGCCCCCCTCCCCCCACCCCTGCATTGGATTCCTCAGGGATTTGTCAATTTTATTAGTCTTTGCAAAGAACCAAGCTCTGGCTCTGTTGATCTTCTCTACTATTTGTTTTCTGGTCAATCCATTTCTGCCCTTTATGGCCTTCTTTCAACTTTGTTCAGTCCCATCTTATTTTTTTCTATTTCATGTATCTTATTAAAGGTACTTAACTCATTAATTTTTAGTCTTTCTTCTTCTAATATATCCATTTAAGTCTCTTAACCTCTAATATTAATATAATTTTAACTGCATAATATAACTTTACTTTTTATATAATTTAGTTCAAAATATTTTCTAATTTCCTCTATGACTTCCTCTTTGATTAGAGGTATATTTATTCCATTTAGAGATGTATTTAACTTCCAGACATATGAAGATTATCTTCTTATGAATGATGTCTGGCATAATTGCGTTTTGGCCAGAAAACATACTCTGTGTGATTTCACCCCTTTAAAACATTTTTTGATTCTTGAATTTCTGTTCATTTTTCACATTTCTTACATTATTTGTAGTTTTGAATTCTCTGCCAAAATTTTTAATGTAATCTACTATCTCTTTGAAAATAATTTAAAGTAGTTATCTTAAATTCTTTCTCTGATAATCCTGATATGTAGAACTTCTCTATATCTGTTTTTATTATCTGCCTTTTTCTGCTGCATCATATTTATATTGTCTTTTCTCTTATGCCTCGTTTTCTTTGACTATGTGCCAGATATTTTACTTGAAAAATTGTAGAAATAGGTAAAACTTCAGGTAATATTATATTTCTTCAGAGAGAATTTTCTTTGCCCTTAGATGCCTGGAAGAATCACTAGCAGGTCATGATCACCTTAATTCATTTTCAGGGATTGATATTTTATGGTCTACCTGGATGACTAAACTGACTTCAGTCATGAAATGTTTAGTTTGTTTCTGGTTCATTCTTATTCCTAAGATGCAGCCTTCAGAGCCCCAGTCTAATCCTGAGGGTTTTGCCAGGGCCCTCACTCTTGACAAGCCTTGAACTGCAAATTTTGTTCCTTTAGTCTTATGAAACTGATAAAAAAGGCTGAAGAGCCTCCTAAGCATCTTTTCCAGAATTGTCAAATGTCCCTATAGTAAAAGAAGCCCTAAGTGTGGCTTACTTCTTGATTTCTGCCTTCACTTGACTGTGGCCTCATAATTCTTTACCCTTTGTTAATTCTCTAATGTGTTTAATTCAATTTTTAAAAATCAACAGCTTTTCTAGTTATCTGGGAGATTTTATCTGAGTTACCCAGTCTTCCATTACTGGAAGCAGAGGTCTAAAAATACTTTTCTATGAAGTGCACTGCTCTCTTATGCTGCAGAGTGGTTAAGAATGTTTTACAATTTCTATATATCTGTGCCAACGGTTATTGTCTGTCTTTTGACTATAGTTGTCCTAGTAGGTATGAAATGGCATCTCATTGTGATTTTGATGTGCATTTCCTTAATGACTAATGACGCTGAACATCTTTTAATGTGCTTATTGGCTGTTTGCTTTTGAAAAATTTTTAAAATAATCTTTCTTGGAATATAACTGATTTACAATGTTGCGTTACTTTCAGTCGTACAGCAAAGTGAATCAGTTATATATATATATACACTCTTTTTTAGATTCTTTTCCCATACAAGCCATTATAGAACATTGAGTACAGTACCCCATTCTATACAGTCGGTCCTTATTAGTTACTTATTTTATATATAGCAGTGTACATGTCTCATCACAATCTCCGAATTTATCCCTCCTCTCTGTTTCCCCAGTAACAATCAATTTGCTTTCCACATCTGTGACTCTGTTTCTGTTTTATAAATAAGTTTATCTGTATCATTTCTTTTTCAATTTTACATATAAGTAATATTATATGACATTTGTCCTTCTCAGTCTGACTTCACTTAATATGACAATCTCTAGATTCATCCATGTTGCTGCAAATGGCATTATTTCATTCTTTTTAATGGCTAAATAGTATTCCATCATGTATGTGTACCACATATTCTTTATCTATTCATATGTCAGTGAACATGTAGGTTGCTTTCATGTCTTAGCTATTGTAACTAGCACTGCAGTGAACATTGGGATGCATGTATCTTTTCTAATTATGGTTTTCTCCAGATATATGCCCAAGAATGGGATTGTATATCTTCTTTGGATAAATATTCAAGTCCTTTGTGCATTTTTAAACTCATTTATAAAAAGTGTTCTTTAACATTTTTCTGCCATTGACATTCTTGATTAACATGATCCAAAACCATTGTGAATCTCCATCGTTGAGAAATACCAGTGTAACATAATTTCACCCATGAAATGAAATCATGAGATTGGTCATGAACCTTGCTGAGATGTGGATACCAAAGAGTCAGCTGGGGTTATTCCTTTGGTAAGTTACTTACGTGTAAACAAGCCTCAGAGCACATGATTCAAATTGTGCCTTAACAAAATTATGGCTTTATACATCATGGCTGTTTAAGAGATACCACAGATGATTGAAACCTTAAATATTAAATCCCCAGATATCAGTGGTTTACTGTAGATGTGATTGTTCTTAGTATGACACTTTACACATCAGTTAGAATAGTATTGTCTACTTTAGGATGTAGCAATAGTTTGTTGCAATATTTCATTGAGAGTTTTTATTAGCATACTACCACCAAATTCCTCTCAATTTTATTAATTTTAAATTTAAATTTGAAAGAGTTGCCTTAAAAAGCCCAGAAATATATCCATATATATTTTGTCATTTTATTTTTGAGAAAAGCACCAGTGTAATATGATGGGGGGAAGGAAATGCTTTTCAACAAATGGTGATGGAACATCTGGATGTCTGAATGGGGAAAAAAAATCATGAAATAGTCTCATAGCATGCATAACCATTAATTTGAGATGGATCATTTACCTAAGTGTAAAGCTGGAAGAAGGATAAGCTGGAATCAAGATTGCAGGGAGAAATATCAATAACCTCAGATATGCAGATAACACCACCCTTATGGCAGAAGGTAAAGAGGAACTAAAAAGACTCTTGATGAAAGTGAAAGAGGAGAGTGAAAAAGTTGGCTTAAAGCTCAACATTCAGAAAATGAAGATCATGGCATCTGGTCCCATCACTTGATGGGAAATAGATGGGGAAACAGTGGAAACAGTGTCAGACTTTATTTTTTGGAGCTCCAAAATCACTGCAGATGGTGATTGCAGCCATGAAATTAAAAGACGCTTACTCCTTGGAAGAAAGTTATGACCAACCTAGACAGCATATTCAAAAGCAGAGACATTACTTTGCCAACAAAGGTCCGTCTAGTCAAGGCTATGATTTTCCCAGTGGTCATGTATGGACGTGAGAGTTGGACTGTGAAGAAAGCTGAGCACCGAAGAATTGATGCTTTTGAACTGTGGTGTTGGAGAAGACTTTTGAGAGTCCCTTGGACTGCAAGGAGATCTAACCAGTCCATCCTAAAGGAGATCAGTCCTGGGTGTTCTTTGGAAGGACTGATGCTAAAGCTGAAACTCCAATCCTTTGGCCACCTCATGAGAAGAGTTTACTCATTGGAAAAGACTCTGATGCTGGGAGGGATTGGGGGCAGGAGGAGAAGGGGACGACCGAGGATGAGATGGCTGGATGGCATCACGGACTCGATGGACATGAGTTTGAGTGAACTCTGGGAGTTAATGATGGACAGGGAAGCCTGGCGTGCTGTAATTCATGGGGTTGCAAAGAGTTGGACACAATTGAGCGACCGAACTGAACTGAACTGAAAGCTAAAACTATACATTTAGAAGAAAACATCTAAGAATATCTTTGAAATTTTCAGGTAGACAAAAATTTCCTAGGACAGTATAGGCTCTGAACTGTAAGAGAAAAAAAAAATTGTATATTGGCCTTTTCAAAACTCTAAAATTCTCACTGACGACAGTGTTATAAATGAAAATGCAGGAAATTCCCCGGTGGTCAAGTGGTTAGAACTGTGATTTCACTGCTGAAGGTACAAGTTCTATCCCTGGTCAGAGAACTAAGGTCCCATAAGCTGTGCAGTGTGGCCAAAATAAATAAAATCTTCACCATTGTTCTTAAAATTTATTTATTTATTTTTGGTTGCACTGAGTCTTTGTTGCTGTGTGCTTGCTTTCTCTAGTTGCAGTGCACGCACTTGTCATTGCGGTGGCTTCTCTTGTCGCAGAGCACAGGCTCTAGGCACACAAGCTTCAGCAGTTGCACCGCACGGGCTCAGTGGTTGTGGCACATGGGCTTAGTTGCTCTGCCGCATGTGGAATCTTCTGGACCAGAGAGTGAACACATGTCCCCTGCATTGGCAGGTGGATTCTTACCACTGTACCACCAGGGAAGTGCTTCACCGTCATTTCTTTTTAAGTGAAAATGCAAACTGCACACAGGAAAAAAGTATCTCCAATTTGCTTATTTGCCAAAGAACTCATGTTCAGAATATATAAATATAAAATGACAACTTTAATCAAAAGTCTTGAACAGATACTTCAGAAAAGAAGATATTGGAATGTCCAATGAACACGTAAAGAGGTGCTCACCATCTTTGGTTATCAGGAAAATGCATTATAAAATTATAATAAGTTATGCCATCAGAATGGCTATAATTAAAAATACTATAAAATATTGGCAAGAGTGTGGAATATTTAGAACTCTAATACATTGCTGCCTTAATGTATAAAATGATATAACTACTTTGGCAATTTCTTATAAAATTAAACATATATCTCATCCTGTCACTCAGAAGTTCTACACCAAGGTATGTATACAAGAGAATGAAAATTTATTTAGCAGTAAAAAGAAAAGAACAACTGATACAGCAAAACATGGATGAATCTTAAACATACAGTATTGTGCAAAGGAGTATATACTGAATGATTCCATTTATGTGCTATTCAAGAAAAGGTAAAAATGATCTATTGTGTTAGAAATTAGCACAGTAGTTTGCCTCAGGTGGTCAGGGTAGAGGTATTAACTGGAAAGGAAACTTTCTGGGGTGATTGTGTTGCTTGTCTGTGTTTTTTAAAAGTCATTGAACTGCATACTTAAAGCCTGTGCATTTTCCTGTTTTTTAATTATACCTCAATAAAGAAAGATATGACTCAATGTGGAAAGTACTGTCAAAGTACTGCCTCCTAATAAAATGAGATGATATTTGTGAAGTTCTTAAAGTTTGATCCCTGGGTTGGGAAGATCCTCTGGAGAAGGGAAGGGCAACCCACTCCAGTTTTCTTGCCTGGAGACTCCCACGGACAGAGGAGCCTGGTGAGCTATACAGTCTGTGGGGTCACCAAGAGCCGGACACGACTGAGTGACTGACACTACTACTACTACTAACAGTGTCTAAGTATTAGGCAGCAGTACTGATTATTACAGCTATCGTTGCTTTATTATGCTCTGTTACCATTTTCTCTTCCTGTTTAAACTGTTCTAATTTGTCCTCTTTCCTTGTGAATATTATTTTAGTACTTTAGAATGTATAAGATTTGGGGATTCCTTTGTTGAGAAGAGGTGAAGGTGAAGATAGTTAGGTGAGACAGGAATTAACTAATTTGAATTACTCAATATGCTGAGGACAATTTATTTTGTCTTACATAAGAAGCCCTTGAGAAAAGAGTGATATAGAACATTTAAAAACAAAACAATGACAAAAACTTGTTTAGTAAATCTGTATAAATTGAGTACATATTTAGGAATATGTAATCTATAGCTTTTTAAAGTTATTATTTCTTATTTTATATTAAAACTGGTTTTGACATTGTGTTGCTAAGAAAGTAGACCATGCCAGGTGGCCTTTGTAAGTATAAGGGGAATTTTAAAAATAATACATAACAGGTAAAATCCATTCTGACTGGTCAGAAATTGAAGCCTATAGGATGAGTCCCATCCATCAAAGAAGCTACTGGGTCTTTAGCAGCAGACTTAAAACATTTCTTTGGCCATACTACCTATATTATAGCAGCATGTGTAAAAGAGGAGGGGAAGGGGCACTTTATTGAGATTCTGAGTGGCATAGCAGGAGTACAGAGAGAAAAGGGAAGTGGTATTAAAGTCTGTGACCCATTCCTAGAGCACAGTGAACCTTTTGCTTTCCACTATATTGTACTGTGGTCAGGTTGGAAGTGTTGAGATGTCAAATGCCTATTTCTTGAGGTGTTGCTCCATAGGATGATGTGCTGTTTAGCCCCCATTCCCTCTCTTTTTAATGTAAGATCACTTTCACTTTGCTCCTGAGGCTGTTAGGTAGTATCATGTTTTATCAGTTTATTCAGATAGCAGTTGTACTTTCTATCTGGGGACTTTCTTAGTCTCTCTATAATACATCTCCGTGTGGAATCTTTGCATTCAACCTGCCTGTCCAATCTCATAGAATGTGCACTGAGAAAACTAATTGCGGAGATAAATTGGTTCTTGGTGTGCATGACTGATCAAGAGCAAAGTACCTTAATTTCAGATGCCTTCAGAGAGATTTTTCTTTAACCTCTGCTTTTAAGAGGAAGATTATAAAGCATTATCATTACTTCGGGTCAGAATTATATTGCTTTTGGTCAAAAGCTGTTGTAAGATTTGCAAAGTAATAGAAACAAAGTAATCTAGAGATAAATTATAAAGATCAAAGCAATTCAAAATTAAAGTGAATTTGAGTGTAAGCATAGGTATAGAGTTATGAAAGAAACTATCAGACCATACATCATTATGTCTTTTTAACTATAGCTCCCAAAGTAGCTTTAATTTTTATTATTTTTAGTGAAAAGCAACAAACTTGAGTGGTTATTTGAGTATATTGTCCATAGTTTAGTACTAGTTAAAATTGGCCCCAGCAATTTCTGATTTATTCCCGATATAATGAGAAGATGATTTGGAGGTAATCTGGAAGGCCCTGTAGCACACACTAGGTGTTAGCTTTGGTTTATGTCTTTGACTGTGTTTTACTTGCTGGTAATTTCCAAATGTATTTCTTTTAACTCTGGCTTTCTTCCTTGTCTAAGAGACTTGCATTTCTATCTAGTTGTGGAAAATTTTACCTGGATATCTAATAGGTACCTCAGACATTTCAATGTGTCTCAAAGTCTGTCTCTTATACACATCTCAAGCTTCAGCAGTTGCACCGCACGGGCTCAGTGGTTGTGGCACATGGGCTTAGTTGCTCTGCCGCATGTGGAATCTTCTGGACCAGAGAGTGAACACATGTCCCCTGCATTGGCAGGTGGATTCTTACCACTGTACCACCAGGGAAGTGCTTCACCGTCATTTCTTTTTAAGTGAAAATGCAAACTGCACACAGGAAAAAAGTATCTCCAATTTGCTTATTTGCCAAAGAACTCATGTTCAGAATATATAAATATAAAATGACAACTTTAATCAAAAGTCTTGAACAGATACTTCAGAAAAGAAGATATTGGAATGTCCAATGAACACGTAAAGAGGTGCTCACCATCTTTGGTTATCAGGAAAATGCATTATAAAATTATAATAAGTTATGCCATCAGAATGGCTATAATTAAAAATACTATAAAATATTGGCAAGAGTGTGGAATATTTAGAACTCTAATACATTGCTGCCTTAATGTATAAAATGATATAACTACTTTGGCAATTTCTTATAAAATTAAACATATATCTCATCCTGTCACTCAGAAGTTCTACACCAAGGTATGTATACAAGAGAATGAAAATTTATTTAGCAGTAAAAAGAAAAGAACAACTGATACAGCAAAACATGGATGAATCTTAAACATACAGTATTGTGCAAAGGAGTATATACTGAATGATTCCATTTATGTGCTATTCAAGAAAAGGTAAAAATGATCTATTGTGTTAGAAATTAGCACAGTAGTTTGCCTCAGGTGGTCAGGGTAGAGGTATTAACTGGAAAGGAAACTTTCTGGGGTGATTGTGTTGCTTGTCTGTGTTTTTTAAAAGTCATTGAACTGCATACTTAAAGCCTGTGCATTTTCCTGTTTTTTAATTATACCTCAATAAAGAAAGATATGACTCAATGTGGAAAGTACTGTCAAAGTACTGCCTCCTAATAAAATGAGATGATATTTGTGAAGTTCTTAAAGTTTGATCCCTGGGTTGGGAAGATCCTCTGGAGAAGGGAAGGGCAACCCACTCCAGTTTTCTTGCCTGGAGACTCCCACGGACAGAGGAGCCTGGTGAGCTATACAGTCTGTGGGGTCACCAAGAGCCGGACACGACTGAGTGACTGACACTACTACTACTACTAACAGTGTCTAAGTATTAGGCAGCAGTACTGATTATTACAGCTATCGTTGCTTTATTATGCTCTGTTACCATTTTCTCTTCCTGTTTAAACTGTTCTAATTTGTCCTCTTTCCTTGTGAATATTATTTTAGTACTTTAGAATGTATAAGATTTGGGGATTCCTTTGTTGAGAAGAGGTGAAGGTGAAGATAGTTAGGTGAGACAGGAATTAACTAATTTGAATTACTCAATATGCTGAGGACAATTTATTTTGTCTTACATAAGAAGCCCTTGAGAAAAGAGTGATATAGAACATTTAAAAACAAAACAATGACAAAAACTTGTTTAGTAAATCTGTATAAATTGAGTACATATTTAGGAATATGTAATCTATAGCTTTTTAAAGTTATTATTTCTTATTTTATATTAAAACTGGTTTTGACATTGTGTTGCTAAGAAAGTAGACCATGCCAGGTGGCCTTTGTAAGTATAAGGGGAATTTTAAAAATAATACATAACAGGTAAAATCCATTCTGACTGGTCAGAAATTGAAGCCTATAGGATGAGTCCCATCCATCAAAGAAGCTACTGGGTCTTTAGCAGCAGACTTAAAACATTTCTTTGGCCATACTACCTATATTATAGCAGCATGTGTAAAAGAGGAGGGGAAGGGGCACTTTATTGAGATTCTGAGTGGCATAGCAGGAGTACAGAGAGAAAAGGGAAGTGGTATTAAAGTCTGTGACCCATTCCTAGAGCACAGTGAACCTTTTGCTTTCCACTATATTGTACTGTGGTCAGGTTGGAAGTGTTGAGATGTCAAATGCCTATTTCTTGAGGTGTTGCTCCATAGGATGATGTGCTGTTTAGCCCCCATTCCCTCTCTTTTTAATGTAAGATCACTTTCACTTTGCTCCTGAGGCTGTTAGGTAGTATCATGTTTTATCAGTTTATTCAGATAGCAGTTGTACTTTCTATCTGGGGACTTTCTTAGTCTCTCTATAATACATCTCCGTGTGGAATCTTTGCATTCAACCTGCCTGTCCAATCTCATAGAATGTGCACTGAGAAAACTAATTGCGGAGATAAATTGGTTCTTGGTGTGCATGACTGATCAAGAGCAAAGTACCTTAATTTCAGATGCCTTCAGAGAGATTTTTCTTTAACCTCTGCTTTTAAGAGGAAGATTATAAAGCATTATCATTACTTCGGGTCAGAATTATATTGCTTTTGGTCAAAAGCTGTTGTAAGATTTGCAAAGTAATAGAAACAAAGTAATCTAGAGATAAATTATAAAGATCAAAGCAATTCAAAATTAAAGTGAATTTGAGTGTAAGCATAGGTATAGAGTTATGAAAGAAACTATCAGACCATACATCATTATGTCTTTTTAACTATAGCTCCCAAAGTAGCTTTAATTTTTATTATTTTTAGTGAAAAGCAACAAACTTGAGTGGTTATTTGAGTATATTGTCCATAGTTTAGTACTAGTTAAAATTGGCCCCAGCAATTTCTGATTTATTCCCGATATAATGAGAAGATGATTTGGAGGTAATCTGGAAGGCCCTGTAGCACACACTAGGTGTTAGCTTTGGTTTATGTCTTTGACTGTGTTTTACTTGCTGGTAATTTCCAAATGTATTTCTTTTAACTCTGGCTTTCTTCCTTGTCTAAGAGACTTGCATTTCTATCTAGTTGTGGAAAATTTTACCTGGATATCTAATAGGTACCTCAGACATTTCAATGTGTCTCAAAGTAGATTTAAAAAATTTTTTTTAGTTTTTTCTCCAATTTGCCTCCCCTTTCTATTTCTATATTTTGATTTATGGCTTTACTATTCTCTTCTCTAATTAAGCTTTACTCTGTCTTTTCCAAATTACCCACTCATATCCTTCAAAATGTCTTTCATATCTAGCCATATACTCCATCCCTACCATCACTGCTTATTATTGTGCACCTTCACTGCTTGTTCATTAAAAAAAAAGATTATTATCAAAGTAATGAATTTTTTTTAAAAAAATTCATACTCTATAGAAGTTATAAAGTAAAATAATTCCCTGTTTTTCCTCTCTCAGTTCTACTGTCATGTAACCACTGTTTCTGTCTGGTGTATTTGTTGCCAGACATTCTCTGCATTTTAAAAATTAACTTTTATTGGAGTATAGCTGCTTTACAATGTTGTGTTAGTTTTTACTGAACAGCAAAATGAATCATCTATCTGCATATCCCCTCCATTTGCTTGGTCTGTTAAAACAAATTCCTCAGTGGTCTCCATGCCATCCATCCCTCTCCACTCTGGCTATTGCCAGAGTTATCAATCTAAATAGAAAACCTTACTCTCCTAAAGAGCTCTGCTTGTTCTGTATTGCCTATAGGATAAGGACCAACCCCTTAGTATTGGGTGTATAGAAGCCCTTCATAGTCTCAGCCCAGTACCTGTCTCCAATCTCGCTCCTTGCCACTTCTGCTTTGTGGCTTACCTCTAGCACTACTATTCCCTGGATTAGTTAAGTCTCATTATGACTCCCTACCATTATATATATGTTCAGTCTCTTCTCTACTTGGCAGGTGTCTACTCATTCTTCGAGATCCTTCTCATCTGATGCCTCCTTTATAGAGATGTCTTTTCCACTTTTTCCAAGCAGAGATAATGTTCTTCTGTTTGTTTAGTGCCTTAATCATATATGTATATGATTAAATATATATATATATATATATATATATATGTTTGGTCTGTTTATATGTCTCTCCCTTAGTTATTTGTGAGCTTTTTAAAAAAGCAGGACTTTTGTCTTAATATCATTTTATATCTGATATTCTACTTAGCACATAATGGGCATTCAGTAAATGTTTGGTAAATAGATATGTTTGTAATTTAGATTTGCACTACCTATATCTGAGGTAAAGAATATAAAATTTTAGATCCATCATATTTTTAAGCCATTTAATATTTTGTGAATTTTACTATATTATGTCAGAAGTACAATTTCAGCATGACCTTATTTCTTAACTTATAAAAGAACTCAACTTTTAATGGAACACTGTACTATATTTTAAAATAATAAGTTAGATCTACATAGAGACAGAAAAAGATACACAAGACATATTGTGAAGTAAAAAGGAGTTGTGTAACAATTTGATACTATATTTAAGAAAAGTAATGTTTTATGTTACGCTTAAGAAAAAGAAATCCAGACAAATGTAAATCAGATTATTATCTTTATTTTCTTTTGTCACCAATCTTGTAATATATTCTTTTCTGTGTTACTCTGGAGTGTTTGCAGTTTTGTACTGTAA
This sequence comes from Neotragus pygmaeus, assembly GCA_006410875.1. Taxonomy (NCBI): domain Eukaryota; kingdom Metazoa; phylum Chordata; class Mammalia; order Artiodactyla; family Bovidae; genus Neotragus; species Neotragus pygmaeus. The sequence goes on along the minus strand of SJYV01022228.1, from coordinate 79,859 downwards.
GTATGTCCTTTCATAAGCAAAAAAAAAAAAGGCCAAAGTATTCTTCTTTCTTCAAACAGAAATAAAGTCTTGAATTTATTTTCATTTTAAGTTTGCCCAGAAAGTTAGAAAATATCTTTAAGTAAAAACTGAAATACAGGTATGAGTTTGAAGACATTTTATATATATATATATATATCAGATCCAGTCAGTTAATAATTGTTTTAAGGCCTGCTTTGGGTGGATAGTGTAGTATGCTAGATGCTGAAGTAGAATATAAAGGATATGATTCTATTGTGTAATAACTTACAGCTTTTTCTGGGTAGCAAAAATTCCTAAGTAGTACTTTGTGGAGGCCATAAAATAAGTAATAATCCTATAATTGGCTATTTTAAGTATATTTTCTTTAAGCTGAAAAATTTTCTTTATATTTTGAGAGTGAAATTTTATTTCAGTATCCTATTGGAAACTAAAAGATAAGAATTGCTTTGCTTTAAAGTCAAATTGTAAAGGACATTTGCTGGTAGGTAAGACATGATAGTAAAAATAAGGTAGCATAAGGAAACAATTTTTTCATGATTAAATAATAAAAATTTTTAATACAAAATCCTAAAGTATTTTCTAATAAAGATATCATATCTATTTGATTACTATGTGAATTGTCACTCAGAATATTGCTCAGAAGTATAGATATATATTAATAATTGCTAATAGTATTTTTATATATATTAAATTGATACTTTTTATAAGTTTTACTGAATAATTGTTAATATAATTGCTGAGTGGCTTAGCAAAGATAGGCATTANATCATATCTATTTGATTACTATGTGAATTGTCACTCAGAATATTGCTCAGAAGTATAGATATATATTAATAATTGCTAATAGTATTTTTATATATATTAAATTGATACTTTTTATAAGTTTTACTGAATAATTGTTAATATAATTGCTGAGTGGCTTAGCAAAGATAGGCATTAGTCTAAAGCTTCAGAATTCTAAAACTGATTGAAAATAATTGGAAATGTTTTTATCTGTAAAATAAAGCAGAATTCTAATAGAAAGGACTTGGTGTAAGTATTGAACCTCTCTGAAAATAAGATATTCTTTTTATGATGGAGATTCTACTGTGATTGCCTCATTTTCTTTGCTTCCTACTGAAGAAGCTCTTAGTGCACTTGCAAAGAGCATAAGGAGTCATGTCAGAGGTCAGGTATTTGAGTCCATTTTCCCACAGCCTCCTGGTGTGAGTGATCTTTTACTGTGTTTAAAAAAAAATGGGCAAGGATTAAAGAGGATTAGAAAGAATATTACCCTCCTGAATATAGGTCCAAGGCACTAAGGGTAGAGAACCCAGCCAGGCAGCAAATGGGCTTTGCTTGACCAGGACACAACCTCTGCTGCATTCCTTTAAGAAACTGAATGGGAAATGTTAAGTCCCCAAACTGGATTAGTAAATAATCTCATAGCTTGTGACATCTGCTAAAATAAATTGATGAGCAGACTGCATTCTTACACTTTGAGGAGAGGGCCAAAGACATCAAGAGTAAGAGTAATTATTCTTTTATCTTTTTAATTTCAGCTTTATTGGGTTATAGGAATAAAGGGTAATTAAAGATGAGCACTCAGCCCAGTAAGTGTTAGAAAAGCAGATTCCATAAACAAAAAAAGAAAAATTACTTTATGTGTTTTAATGCCATGAGTCCATATATATTGATTAATAATTTGTCTTAAAATTTGAAAGCACTACTAATTTTTATTTTTCTAATTCTTCCTGTTTGTAGTAGTTTTACAAAGTATTTCACAAATTCAACTGTTGAATTTATGCTGTTTATCTCATTATTGAAATGTAAGGATATATCTTTTAAGACACCTTTGGAATGTTTCTCTTTTTATATTTTATAATATACATTAATGTGGTTTGCACCATATGACACATAATTTGGTACCAAATTATTGAGACCCAAAAAGGTGGTTTCAAACGTATTCTAGTAGGGGAGGTGTACTCTGGCCTCAGTCTTTGGAAGAAGTAGTTAACTGAGGAGGTGTACTGTGGTCTCAGTCATTGGAAGAAGAAGCTAGCTAACTATTTTTAAAAGATTTTAATTTGACTACTTTAATAAAGATGGTGTAAAAGTTGGCTTCCCTGGTAGTTCAGTCAGCAAAGAATCTGCCTGCACTGCAGGAGAGTGGGGTTCGATCCCTTGGATGGGAATATCCACTGGAGAAGGAAATGGCAACCCACTCCAGGATTCTTGCTCGGAAAATCCTATGGACGGGGAGCCTGGAGGGCTACAGTCCGTGGGGTTGTAAGAATTGGACATGTCTTAGCAACTAACCCACCACTGTGCATGTGTGCTAAGTTGTTTCAGTCGTGTCCAGTTGTTTGCGATCCTATGGATTGTAGCCCACTAGGCTCCTCTGCCCATGGGATTCTCCAGGCAAGAATACTGGAGTGGATTGCCATGCCCTTCTCCAGGGATCTTCCTGAACCAGGAATTGAACCCTCACTAGCACCACCTGGGAAGACCCCCACCACAAGTAGTTAATTTTGCATCTTTCTTCATGTAATTAGTATATTTGACTAGTGTAATAACTGTGATTATGCTGCTTTTGATATGGATTATAATATTAAGGGAAGCATTTCTTCAAGAGTTTAAGATAGAATTTCATTTCATATGTGAATAAGAATTGATAGGTTATAACTTTAACAGGCATGCTCACTTACTTAAATGCATCTTGTACTATGCTCTTTAGGCTCAAGAATTCAAGTTGGCCCTATACAATGAATATGTCTTCCTATTCTTCTCCCCACCACACCTCTCAATCTGTTGTCCACTTTCCACCTTTCCACCACTTCTGCAAAGCGAAAGTGAAATTTGCTCAGTTGAGTCCAGCTCTTTGCAACCCCATGGACTATACAATCTATGAAATTCTCCAGGCCAGAATACTAGAGTGGGTAGCTTTTCCCTTCTCCAGAGGATCTTCCCAACCCAAGAATCAAACCCAAGTCTCCCACATTGCAGGTGGATTCTTTACCAGCTGAGCCACTAGGGAAGCCCATTAGTGGTTTAAAACATAATTAATACCTCTTAAGCATAGAATTAACATATGACATAGCAATTCCACTCCTAGTAACCCAAGAGAGATGAAAACCTTTGTTTACATAAAAATCCATACACATGGTTCAGTTTAGTTCAGTCACTCAGTTGTGTCTGACTCTTTGCGACCCCACGAACCACAGCATGCCAGGCCTCCCTGTCCATCACCAACTCCCGGANGCCTGGCTTGGAGAATTTTGAGCATTACTTTACTAGCGTGTGAGAGGAGTGCAATTGTGTGGTAGTTTCAGCATTCTTTGGCATTGCCTTTCTTTGGGATTGGAATGAAAACTGACCTTTTCCAGTCCTGTGGCCACTGCTGAGTTTTCCAGATTTGCTGACATATTAACACTTCACAGCATCATTGTTTAGTGTAGTACTATTCACAATAGCCAAAAGGTGAAAACCAAATATCCATCAAATGATGAATGGACAAACAAATGTGGTGTATCCATATAATGGAATATTATTTGTATCTATAATATTATTTATATTATACAATGGAATATTATTTTGTATAATATTATTCCACAAAAAGAATGGTGTCCTGATACATGCTACAACATGGATATATGCTAAGAGAATTAAACCAGTCACAAAAGACCATATATTAAAAGATTCGGTTTGTATCAAATATCTGGAATGGGCAAATCTATAGAGACAGAAAGTATATTAGTGGTTGCTTAGAGCTGAGGGAGGTTGGGAGTGGAGAGGATCATAACTAAAGAGTATGGTGTTTCTTTTTTTTTTAAATTTATTGAAGTATAGTTAATTTACATTGTTGTGTTAATTTCTACTGTGGAGCAGAGTGATTTCATTATACATATATATACATTCTTCTTCATATTCTTTTCCATTATGATTTATCATAGGATATTAAATATATTTCCCTGTGCTAAATCAAACTTTGTTGTTTATCCATTCTCTGTATAATCGTTTGCATCTGCTGATCTCAAACTCCCAATTCATCCCTCTCCCACCTCCCTTCCCCTGGCTTCCATAAGTCTGTTCTCTGTGTCTGTGAGCCTGTTTCTGTTTCATAAAAGTTCATTTGTGTCATATTTTAGATTCCACATATAAGTGAGATCATATGATATTTGTCTTTCTAACTTGGTTCCTTAAGTATGATCATCTCTAGGTCCATCCATGTTGCTACATTATTTCACACTTTCTTATGGCTGAGTAGTATTCCATTATATGTATACACATATATATATCTTATATGTATGCACAACATCTTTATCCATTCATCTGTCAGTGGACATTTAGATTGGCTTTTGTACATGTTGCCACAATGAACACTGAGGTGTATGAATCTTTTCAAATTATAGTTTATTGCAGATATATGCCCAGGAGTAGGATTGCCGGATCTTATAGTAACTCTATTTTTAGTTTTTTGAGGAACCTCCTACTGTTTTCTGTAGTGGCTACCCTAATATACATTTGGGTTTCCTTTTGAAGTGATGAAAATATTCTGAAATTGTGGTGATGGTTGCATATATCTGTTAATGTACTAAAAACTATTGAATTGTATACTTTAATGGGTGAACAGTAAAGTATATAAATTACATCTCAATAAAGCTGTTATTAAAAGCTAAATTAAAAAGTAATACCTCCTATCCATATTCCTATATGTATCTAATACCTATAGTAAAGCACATAGTCTGATTATAATTAATTTAAGGAATCTGTCTTTCTTGGGAATTCCCTGGTCATCCATTGGTTGGGAATCTGTGCTTTCAACTGCCAAGGGGGCCAGATTTGATCCCAGGTTGGGGAACAAAGATCCCAGAAGCTGTGTAGCGTGGCCGCCCTGCCCCGCCCCAAAATCTGTCTCTCTCATTACACTGGGAAGCTCCGGAGAATAGTGTCTTGGCATTCCCTAACAATCATAGTGCTTTCTACTATGTTTAAGAATTGAACTTCTTAACAATTTAATTCCTTCACTGTAAAAAAATGAGCAACCCACTCCCGTATCTTGCCTGGAAAATTCCATGGACAGAGAAGCCTGATGGGCTTGTAGTTCATGGGGTTACAGATGAGTTACAGAGAGTAGGACACAACTGAGTCAAACACACACACACACACGCACATGCACACACGCGCGCGCGCGCACACACACACACACACACACACACTGTAAAAGAGTTCCAAAATTGTGTTTTATAATTTTTTACATTTATTCTTTTTTGGAAAAATAAATAATTTTCTCATACATTATTTCTTCAGCTTAGTTTCCATTTTGTATTTAAAGTTGCACATAAGTCATTTATTACCTTATTTTTACCTTTAGGCGTATTCTGATCTTTGGGATTTGCATATATATAAGCATTTTATACACGTTATCAGTAAGACCTTCTTGTCATTTCAACTAGCTTAATGTTTATTTTTTAAATCAAGTTAACTTTATGAAATTTGAATCTACACTTTTGTAGATGTTTGAATTTAACATAATTTTTCTTTTTTTGTGTGTGATGTGTCTATGTGTGTATGTTATTTTTCTAGTATTTACTAGAGATGAAAAGTCTCATTTTACCTCCAGAACACATTCTGAAACGGGGTGATAGTGAAGCAATTGCCTATGCTTTCTTTCATCTTCAGCACTGGAAGAGAATAGAAGGTGCTCTTAATCTGTTACAGTGCACGTGGGAAGGCAGTAAGTATTCTTTTCCAAATGCAATGCTAATATTTCTGACTATTCATTGCATTCACAGGCAGTCTTTTTTTAATGAGATTGTCTGGGTTTCCTTAAGGATTTATTGTTCAGATTGGTTTGAAAGTGAACTCCGTGGTGTTCATTGGTTTATTGGTAGAAGAAATGTGTAATGTGCTTATATTAAAACCACATTTAGGAAAAGCAGGATGAAAAACTGCTTGGGTATTCTGCTGTATGTTCACTTGAATTAAATATTTATAAGGAAAAAAAATTAACATTTATATCCCTTCATTTATTTTTTAATGTGGCTTGCTACTGTAATATTTTTTAAATTGGACTTTTTTTGGTTTTGAGATGTGTAAAATATGAAACTTTTTTTCACTACTGAAATCAATTCTTTAAAAAATTTTTTTTAATATTTATTTTTTAAAATTTATATGATGACTGTGCCAGGTCTTAGTTGTGGCATGTAGGATCTAGTTCCCTGACCAGGGATTGAACCCATGCCCCCTGCTTTGAGAGCTTTGAGTCTTAGCTACTGAATCAGTAGGGAAATCCCCCCCAAATTTTTTAATTGTGGTAAAATATATATAACATAAAAGCATTTTAAACATTTTAAAATGCTCAGTTCTGTGAAATACATGTACATTGTTGTGCAGTCTCACCATCATCCATCCTGAGTTTTTTCATCACCCCAAACTGAAATTGTGTACCAGGTGAAATATAACTCCTCATTCTTTCCTCCTTCCCAGCCCCCTGATAACCATTCTATTTCTGTCTCTATGAGTTTGACTACTCTAGGTATCTTTATAAGTGAAATTATACATTTGTCCTTTTATATGTGGCTTATTTCATTTACCATATTGTTGAAGTATGTGTAAGAGTTTTATTCTTTTTAAGGATGAATAATATTCCATTGTAAGTGTATACAGAATTTTGTTTATCCATTCATCCATCAGTGGACATTTGGGCTACTTCCACCTTTTGGCTATTGTGGATAATGGTGCTGTGAACATGGGTACATAAATACCTGTTCAAGTTCTTGCTTTCAGTTCTTTTGGGTGTACTCCTAGAAGTGGAATTGCTAGATCATATAATTTTGTGTTTAATTCTTTGAGGAACCACTGTACTATTTTCTATAGCAGCTAAACCATTTAATATTCCANCATGGGTACATAAATACCTGTTCAAGTTCTTGCTTTCAGTTCTTTTGGGTGTACTCCTAGAAGTGGAATTGCTAGATCATATAATTTTGTGTTTAATTCTTTGAGGAACCACTGTACTATTTTCTATAGCAGCTAAACCATTTAATATTCCACTTGCAATGTACAGGGATTTCACTTTCTTTATATCCTTGCCAATACTTATATTCTGGTTTTTGGTAATAGCACCCTAATGGGTATGAAATAGTACCTCATTTTGATTTGCATTTCCCTAATAATAATGTTGAACATATTTTTATGTGTTAATTGGCCATTTATATATTTCTTTGGAAAACTGGATTATTTTCTACTAACTACCAGATCTCTCATTTGTAACTTCTTAAAATTAGCTGTAGATGAAAATTCAAAAATAAATTCAGTGCACATTCTAAATAACAACTAAAGCTTGTTAACCTCCTCAGTTCTCAAACATTGAGGCACTTTTGGATATTATAGTAAATTCACAAGAGTGCCATGAGATTTTAAATTTTTCATAGAAACACAGCAATACACCATTCAAACTGTCGCTCTAGATAGTTAAAGGTTTCAACAGTACTCTGTTTTCTTTCAGTGTTGTCATGGCTTTGCAAAGCTGGGTTTTTGTTAGTTGCTATGATTAAATGAAGTACCATACACAACTCAGTGTGGAACAGGAAATGAGGATGGTATTACCCAAAGTGATTCTGAGGTTTGAGAAATTATGTGGTGTTCAACAGGCTCATATATCCCATTAGGGAGAAATGATGGCTATTTGAAAGTGAAATAATTTTTTCCTTTAATTTATGTGTATTTTTTTCAATTTGCTGCTAAGCTGTTAGAGCAAAAGCTTTTGAAATTGATCAGACCCACTACTTAATAAGTGGAATTGTTAAATACTTCTTACAGCCTAGGGGCATCATAGCAAATTACTGAGACATGAACGGCACCACGTGTCCTTGAATCAAGAAAATTTGGGAACCTCTGTATTAACTTTTGCTGAGCGTTAAGCACTGTACTTGATACTGACAATATACAGATTAATGAAAGCGGAACTACTAAAACTGAGGAGCTCGATGTTTTGGGGTACTTAGATTTTCTTTTGCTTTTTCTCCAATAGTTTGCAAGCTTCTCAAGACTACATAGTCTATCTTAGTCACTTTGTATGTGTCATCAATGCCTAGCCTGCTTGGTACGTAGGAAGTTCTCCATAAGTATATGATTGATTTTGTGTTTTGTGAACAATCATCTTAATGAATGACTTCCTAGTGTCACTGATTTAATTTGCTCTGTAACTTTGGAAAAGTCGCTGAATTTTATTGTAGCAAAACAAAAATGTATTTTGACAAAAGTTCATAGATCCAAGCACTAAAGGAAAAACAAAAACCTTATAATTTTGATAGTTGAGTAGATCAATAAAGATTTCTTCTTTAAGAAGCCTGTAGGAATGGATGACAATCTAGATAAAGGATGCATAAACTTTTTCTGTAAAGGACTAGTTGGTAAATATTTAGTCTTTGTGGGCCATAGTCTCTGTCACAATTACCCAACTCTTACAGCACGAAAGCAGCCTTTTATAATATATAAATGAGGAGACATGGCTATATTCTAATATAATTTGATTTACAAAAACAGATAGTGGTCCAGGTCTCACCAAAGATGACCCCTTTAGATACTTAATTTAGGTACTTTGGTGACCCCTGATCGAAATTAAGCTCTGCTTACAGAAACTTTGGTATCAGCTCAAATATGAAGTTAGGATCCATTGAAAACTCTTAGGTTGACAGAAGTTATGACTACAACAATTGTGTGATTTCCCTAAGAAGTGGAATTCACATGTGGAGAGTTAAATATTTTGTGTTTGTAATGAGGAGACTGACGCAAGAAGGACACAGCCAGTCTTATCTTTCATTACTCCCTTTAGTTTTATTTCAGTTATTCACTATTCTCTAAATAAGTTTTATTCTTATTTGTTCCTCTGCATGTTTTGTTTCTTTCATGTAAAATGTGTCTCTAAAAAAGAAAACAAAATGCTATGTGGGGGACTTCCCTGGTGGTCCAGTGTCTAAGACTCCATGCTCCCAATGCCAGGGGCCCAGGTTCCACCTGTAGTCCAGGAACTAGATTCCATATGCCACAAAGAAAGAAAAAAGATCCCCCATGCTGCCTTGAAGATTGAAGATCCCCTATGCTGCAACTAAGACTGGGCACAACTGAACAAATATTTCTTTTAATAAATTTTTAAAATGCTGTGAGACATTTTAATAAAAATACATCTCCAAAATAGCTTTGATTATAGTAGATGATGAAAGTGAGATTGAATTGCATGTCAACAAATGTATATTTTTTTCCCTCAGCTTTTAGAATGATTCCATATCCTTTAGAGAAAGGCCATCTATTTTATCCTTATCCCAGCTGCACAGAGACTGCTGATAGAGAGCTATTACCTCGTAAGTAAATATTCAAGTTTTTCTAAACTTAAAATTAGTTGTGAGATTATCTTTCATAGTATTCTCCCATTTAAAAGTACCTCTGGTTGAAGTTCAGGATACTGTTTAAATACTATTTTAACCAGTTCTTGGATATAGTTGCATAATTTAGTTTATATTTTTGTGGTAAAACCTTGTACTTGGTGCAATGAAGGACACACAGATGAAAGTTTTTGTTTTTCTTTTCTTATAAGCAGTCATCTTAAAGAAGAAATAATACCAATCCTTCACAAACTCCTTTCAGAAAATGAAGAAGGAGCACTCTCCAGCTCATTCTGTGAGACCAGTATTACCTTGACAACACAGTCAGACAAAACATTACAAGAAAGCTATAGAACAATATCTCTCATGAACATAGACACAAATGTCTTCAACAAAATGTTAGCAAACTGAATCCACCAACATGTAAAAAGGATTATGCTCCATGGCCAATTGGGCTTTACCTCACAAATGCGAGGTTGCTTTAACATCTGAAAATGTAATAGAATAAAGGACAATAGACAGAGAATAGCATTTGACAAAAATCCTATACCCATGCGTGATAAAAATTCTGAACAAACTGAGAATAAAAGGGAGCTTCCTCAATCTGATAAAGAGCATCTATGAAAAACCCACAGCTAACATCATACTTAATGATGAAAGATTGAATGCTTTCCCCCTAAGATCAGGAACAAGACAAGGGTGTCTGCTCTTTTCCCTTCAGCATTGTAGTAAAGGTTCTATTTAATGCCATCAAGCAAGAAAAAGAAATAAAAGGCATTCATGTTCTAAAGAAAGAAGTAAAACTGTTTTTAGTCACAGATGACATAATCTTCATGAATTCCATAAAAATACTATTAGAACTAATAAATTAGTTCAGCAAGGTTGCAGGATATAAATTGATATGTGTGTGTGTGTGTGTGTGTGTGTGTGTAATTCAGTCATATATTTATATACTAGCAATGAATAATCCAAATGAAAACTAGAAAACAGACCCGATGAGAGTAGCATCAAAAAGAACAAACAATTTAGGAATAAATTAAAAGAAATTGAAAATTTTAAAATCCACTAAATACTGCTTAGAAGAATTAAAGAAAATTAAATAGAGAGATAGTCCATGTTTATGAATTGGAAGCCCCAATATTATTTTTATGATAGTTCTCTTCTAATTGATCTATTAATTCAATACCGTTCTTACAAATTGATAAGCTGATCCCAAAAATGTATATGGCATGTTAAAGGACCCAGAACAGTCAAAATAATCTTTACAAAGTAGAGTGAAATTGGAGGGACTGTACTTCTCAATATATTTTTTAAAAAAAGAAATAAAGAGTCAAGAGGAGAACAAGAAATACATAAGGGTTATGCTTGCTGAAAGTGTTTTTGTCTAGTTCCTGCTTTTAGGAAGCTAAACTTTCGAAAGAATAGTCTGTGCTTTTTGTCTCAGCTGCCTTATCATCCACTCACTCTTTTTCTCTGTGAGCTGGTAAATCTGTTGCAGAGTACATCATGAGAAACACTGGGCTGGAAAAAGCACAAGCTGGAATCAAGATTGCCAGGAGAAATATCAATAACCTCAGATATGCAGATGACACCACCCTTATGGTAGAAAGTGAAGAGGAACTAAAAAGCCTCTTGATGAAAGTGAAAAGAGGAGAGTAAAAAACTTGGCTTAAAGTTCAACATTCAGAAAATGAAGATCATGGCATCTGGTCCCATCACTTCATGGGAAATAGTTGGGGAAACAGTGGAAACAGTGTCAGACTATTTTTTGGAGCTCCAAAATCACTACAGATGGTGACTGCAGCTGTGAAATTAGAAGACGCTTACTCCTTGGAAGAAAAGTTATGACCAACCTAGATAGCATATTGGTAAGCAGAGATATTACTTTGCCAACAAAGGTCCGTCTAGTCAAAGCTATGGTTTTTCCTGTGGTNTCAGCTGCAGTGTTTCCTGCTGTAGTCACTCAGCTGCCCTCAGGCACCTGCATCCAAAGCAGTGCTGGTACCCGGCAGGGGGAAGAGAGAGGGCTTCTCACCGGAATTTAAATGCTCCTGCTCAGAAGTGACATTTATCACTCACCACCCATCTTTCAGAAATTGTCACATTGTATGAATCACATGAAGCTGGTAGGGCCAAAAAATACAGCCCCACCTTGTGTCCGGAAGGAAGGAGAATCAGAAATATTCCAGGGACAGCGCCAGTGGCCACAGTGAATGCTACCGAGAGAGAAAATAAATTGTCATAGTGCTCTCTTCGCTTCAAGAAATGGAGGTGGAAGAAAGTTCTCCATGGATGTTATCAGGGCTCATTCCATACAAAGGAAGGCTTAGAGCTGAGTGAAAATAACTCAGCTCAATTATTTTGCTTAATAAAGGAAGTGAAATACAAAGGTGAGAAATTCTTGAGGGAGAGAAGCTTAGCCTCCAGTGTGTGACTAGATGAAATCTACAAAGAGAGAGAGAGAGGAAGAGAGAGGCATCTAATAGTTTTAACTGCTGGTGCTGCGGCGCTTTATCCCCAGTACAACTCTAAACTTCCCCTAAGTCTGTTACACTGCAGAATGCCTTGTTTTTATTAGCCTTTATGAAGGCTTGTTTTATTTGTTTTGAGAAAAATTAAAGGGGTGGAGCTAAACATCCATGTGGGCCCAGGATGTGAGGGAGGTCCATGGGGAAACCTTAAGTTGAGATTGAAATAAGGACATGGAGATAGTGTCAGTCCCAGGAATTTCACATATTGGTGAGGGTACTGAGTTTCATGCAGAATATGGGATAGAGTACTCAGAACCATTCTACTAATATTTAAAACTCAGCTGAGTCATTTCAGCTTGGATCTGAATAATATTCTAATACTTTGTCTCTCTGGCATCTGGGGTGGCTCAGTGGTAAAGAATCCGCCTGCCAATGGAGGAGATGCAGAAGACTTGGGCTTGATCCCTGGGTCAGGAAGATCCCTGGAGGAGGAAATGGCAACCCACTCCAGTATTCTTGCCTGGAGAATGCCATGGAGAGAGGAGCCTGGTAGGCTGCAGTTGATGGAGTTACAAAGAGTCAGGCATGACTTAGCAGCTAAACAAAAACAGCCACAGCTTTGGTTGTTTTTGCCAACTTGAAGTATATGCCTGTTACCTGAAACCAAAGAAAATGAGAATAAGACACTTTATAGAAGACTTAATAACCAAGAGAAACTGCACAAATTTTCTATATTGATAAGAAAGGAACCATGACAATTAAAAAAAAAATTTACAGCATACTTTGCACACCTAGGATTTTCCCGACAAGTTTTCCTCCACAACCAATATACATGATATTCATAGTCTCCTTGTACTTTCGATGAGAGACACTGGATCATTTTAGCCTCAAATGCCTTTTATTTTTTGACACAAGCCTTTAAATTCACAATAGTCTGAATTGCTGAGAAAACGCCTCTCATCTTAGAATATTTGCTCTTTAAGGAAATTAGATCCCTTAGCTAAATGCTTTCACACGTGGAGTTTTAATCCTTCCAATTTTCAGAAACATTACATGAAACAAACTTAGAGGAGGTCTTATTTTTTTTGAAGAACATCAAGATATATCATTTAATTTTCCAGATGACTCCCATAAACAAACATTATTTTGAAAACAGTTATTTGTAAAAAGAAATAAATGGGGCTGTTTTGAAAATATTCAACGAGGAATGTAATTCCTTGAGCCAGGCTTCTGACATGCGGAAGGGCCAGATGCTCCCACAAACCGGTGAGACTGAGACAGCCTGCCTTTTAAGATGCTCCCACAGCCAGTGTCTCCTCCGCTCTCCTCATCCTGTGTGTGTGCTGTGCTCAGTCATGTCCGACTCATTGTGACCCCATGGACTGTAGCTCACCAGACTCCCCCATCCATGGGATTTTTCAAGCAAGAATACTGGAGTGGGTTGCCATTTCCTCCTCCAGGGGATCTTCCTAACCCAGGGATCGAACTTGGCATCTCCTGTGTCTCCTGCATTGCAGGCGGATTCTTTATTCGCTGAGCCGTCAGGGAAGCCCTTGTCCTCCTGATACGCATGCCGGGTGGGTGCCACTGGCACCTGACTCCGTGTGGCTGTCCNCTTCCTAACCCAGGGATCGAACTTGGCATCTCCTGTGTCTCCTGCATTGCAGGCGGATTCTTTATTCGCTGAGCCGTCAGGGAAGCCCTTGTCCTCCTGATACGCATGCCGGGTGGGTGCCACTGGCACCTGACTCCGTGTGGCTGTCCTCTATTCAAGCTAGGTCATCTCTCCTTTTTCCTGAAAATGTGGTGTCGTGGGAGATCGCCCTGCACTTTATGTCAGCTCAGTACACTCAGGCTTCGCACTTGAGAAAGGGAGGCTTTTAATGTCTAAGTATTCTAAGTGGGCAATTTTGGGAAATTGATGGCAGTCGATGGACCTTCCCTTCATCTCTTAACATTACTTCCATGTGGGCTTTTTTAGCTTGGGGCCGAGGATACTGGCAAGCTTGTGAATGACAGGAATTAGGAACCATCTTCTTCCCAGCCCCAGCCATCTCAGGGGCCACAGTCTCTATAAGAATGTAACAAGAATACTGTGTTTTGCTATATGCCACTTTTGTAAATTTAGCCAAACTTTTACAACATTTCAAAAGTAGCATGCAGATGTTGCTTTATAAAACATCACATATCAGATCAAACATGAGACCAAATCTTTGAAAAGCAAAGATGTTTAATACTGCGATGCTTTTGTGTAGATTTTTAAGTGCTGTGATTATGCTCAAATTTGTAGCTAGGAAGGGAAAATATGTAGATTTCCAAGCATTATAAAACTAAATACCAACTTTTACTCCTAGCTTGCTTTCTCTCTATTATATAAGTTTAAGCCATGAATATTGTTAATTTTTCTGTTTTTCAGTTGTTCACATCACCAAGTCATTTCATTGTGACAGTGTGATGAGATGCATATGTGCTTTTGAGGAAGATTCAAAGGAAACAACACAAATTCCTAAGAATCAAAAGAGACTGATTTATTTGATGTAGTTAATAACTTTTTTCTTCTTAAGGGGCCATAAACAAATGTGATAAGCCTTTAAGAAAGATCATTTTGTATCTTTGGTCACAGTTGTTTCATACATCTGTTTTTTTATTTGCTCTGTAAAGTCTAACCCCACTGTGGTAGCTTTGCAATCTTAACTCCAAATAAGTCATTGGAATCTGAAATATCATTGTACCCAACTATGGAGACCAGCATTTTACATGCTTCCATGTTTGCCTCAGAAACAGTTTGGAAATTTNATGTGTGTTATATGTTTAAATATTTTATTATGTAATCTGTTTAACATATGCATACATAGCCTTTATATTTTATATCTCTACATACATGGGGTTAAGATATGTTTATAAGTTATATATAATATGTATATTATTAAATATATGTTTTATAAGTAGTAAATGTTGTAAGCACTCTTTGGGTATAAGAGAGCCACTTCAAGTTAGCTAAAAATAAAGAGAATTTGTTGGAAGAAGCCTGAGTTATCTCAAAAGACACAAAGGCAACAATTATAGTTGCACCTTCGAAGAGATCAGAACCAGAAGGCTATCAGGATTTCTATCAGGAGTCAGTTCTCTCTGTATCTCTGTCTCTGACAGCCTTTTTCAGTCCCTTTACTTTCCTTTTTCATTCCCCAACTCCATCTTTTCTTTGTATGAACTTTCATTTCTGCTGCTCTCATTGTATCTGCTTCATTTTTATCTTTCTCTTTGCAGTTTGGCTCTCCCTTTCTTAGACACATGTAGCCAGGCTTGATACTCTGGTGCTGCTCTGAATTTACATGTCATCAGTTCAGGAGGATAATATAGAATGAAGAATATCTCAGTCCTACTTCTAAAACTTCTGAGAGAGTAAATCAGATTTACCCAGGTGTTCATCCCTAATCCAGTCTGCTACGGCCTAGCAACAGGATCAGGTCGTGTAAACAAAATTACCAAAATATCTCTTTCCTTCTACATCACAAAACTGACTTAGGGGTCGTTATTTTCTGGGATTGAATGAGATCACTAAGGGAAACTGTATAGAGTGTGAGATGTAAATTAAGGGTGAACCATGGTGAAAATTTCTAAGGAAAATGGGTTATTGATAAGGAGTCAGAAGATTCAGTGAAGGAGTGGTCTGAGACAGGACAAGAACTAGAACTAGATATCCTAGAAACTAAAAGGAGAAAAGAAATTCCAAGTGAGGAGACGTATCCATGGTATTAAGATAATTACTGAGAAGAATCCATTGACTGGCAATTAGAAGGTCATTAGTGAAAAAAAAAAGTCATTAGTGTTAGAAATATTTTCCTTCCTCAGGAGAGGGTGGTGGTAGTAGGTGTTGTTTTTCTATTTTAAGGGGAACAAGGATATTTAAGGCAAAGGAATGAATCTTTAATTGTGGAACATCAGTATGCAAGAGTGTATTACATTAGGCTAATACATTTAACCTAAAATAATGCCCCCCAAATCATTACAGAAGTTGCCTGATAATATAAGACATGCTTTCATTGTAATGTGAATAAAATCATCAAGTCATTATTTTGTATTGTTAGAGCCACAGGCTATAAGAACAGAGAGTTTGTGTAATGGCAGAACTTTGTTATTTCTAGGGGTCTACTCATTTGCAAATTCTAGGAGCTATGAGAAGAGGGGATGTTCTGGGGGGATTAGTTTGATTATATTGTATATTCTTAGAGTATTTTTTCTGTCTTTATGATAAAATGAACAAATTTTTATTAATGTGGAGCTTTAATACCCAAGAGTACTTAAGATTTTTTGCTTTCAATTCTCCTTCAACCTTGATATGACTTAAGGCATTCTGGAATTTGCTTATGAACCTCATAAGTTCAGACTTGAACTATTCCCTTAGTTCACATAGCTGTTTAGTTGTCTTTTATGCCTCCTGATAAATTTTTCTCTACAAGTCAATGATGAAATTTGAACTTTACTTCTAAGGGAGTGTTTCTGTACTAGTCATCCATTATTTTGATGTATTAGCCAAACATTGACTGACAAATGAATCTACAGAAAGCAATCCAAAAAGAAACAATTGGATCTCTCCTATAGTATAAAAATTTCATATTTTAGAAAATTATCCTATTAAAGCTATACAGTTTTCTACCTCATAAAGTAGGAATAATACTACCTATCTCCTAGAATTATTGAAAAAAATAAATAAAAGCACTTTGTAAGCCACAAAATGCTATAGTTTAATTAATATTATTAATTTTGCTGTCTTACACAAAAGCAACTATAATAACATTGGCATATGTAAGTATTTGTTCTCTATCTTTGCAAATATCATGGTTTTTATCTTTTGATTTGCTAGAAGAAGTTGGCCTCTCGTGGCTGAGGGACAGAGCAAAGGGGACTGATTTTTTGGGGGTACTGAATGCACAATGTTGTTGACAGCTTCTAATGTTTCTGACTTTAAAAAATTTCAGATTTGGTGTGCTTTTACTTTAAACATGACACAAGGCTCTGGAAATTTTCTGCATTTTTAATGAGTTTGCTTTTTGGTATGTACTTTCTGAAGGTAGTGTACAATACATAAATAATATCCTGGCTACTGAAGGAAATTTAGGTGTAATCTTCTCTGTGAATCATTATGTTTTAAAACATTAAATTTATAGTTAACCTTGATTCAGCACTGAATTATTCATTCCTTACTTATGCAGGATATTACATCAGGAATTCCTAGGTCTGTGTCCAACCCTGTGAGCAGCCAGCTGAAGTCCCAGAATAGCTCTCAGTTTAACAGACATTTATTGAGCACCTACTGTGTACCAATCATTGTAATAGGCTCCTGTCATCATTGTTATTCAAGTATTTTCACATTTCAAATAAGATAAAAATACTTGAATACTATTGGTAATGAAATATCACTAGAAAAATACTAACCTTTGTAAATGTGTAAATGTAAAAATAAGACTAGACTCCATTTATGTTCAGAATCTAGGATTTTGATGTTCTGGTTAGATTTTTACAGTGCTCAATGAAATGCCACATATAGGACACTTAGTAATAAGTGGGTAAAATTATTAACTGATTGTTCTAGGAAATCTCCAACCACATGTCTATTTCTTGATCTCTGTACTCATGTCTCAGCTCCCAAAGATCAAAAATTAAAACAACACCTTTATAAAGTGCTTACAGTGTTCATCATAACAACTCCATGGCAACTGCTAGAGGGTTTAGCAACTTATTCAAGATCACACAGCCAGTAAGTGACAAAGCTCTTTTTCAAAACCACCTCAGCATGACTACAATTACTGCACTTTAGCACAGTGTCATCCTCTTCCCAGTTCCCAATAGTCATGTAGATGTGCTGTTGATGCTATAAAAAAAATGGATAACTTTTTACCCTGCTTGACCAGAGATGACTTGTGTTTTTTTTTTAATTTTTATTTTTTAGAAATGGATTTCACTTTAAAATATTAAAACTGGCTTACACTATATTCTGAAATAAAATCCATTTCTATCTTTTCTCTCTTTCAGCGTTTCATCATGTTTCTGTTTACCCAAAGAAGGAGATTCCTTTTTTCATCCATTTCACAGCAGGACTATGTTCTTCAACAGCAATGATAGCTTTTCTTACACACCAGTTTCCTGAAATCATGGGTGTTTTTGCTAAAGCTGTAAGTATGATCTCAAGGACTTGTGTAGAATATTTATGAAACACACAAGAAACCATCTCTGATCTGTTTGTGCTAAACCAGTTGAGCAGTGGAAGATATTTGTTATAAAGTAAATTACAGGAATTGATTTGTAAAGTTGCTGCAGTAAATATGTCAAACATAAGTTTTTGGTGATTTGAGCTATATTTTTTTTGCTTAGAAGTTTTGAAAATACAACGTCCTAAATTATAAAGCTGGTCTTTGTAGATCACTTTTGGTGGTAAACTTAACCCTTGTTACTAGTTAAAGAATAATCCAGCCCTTTTAAATGCATTTTCTTTGGCATTAAAAAAAAATTCCTTGTTTCGTACAAAAGCCTTTTGGTTTTTCCATTTAAATGAAATCATTAGTTCTAAGGATTTGCTGAATGTTATATTCAAGAGTGCAGCTAGGCTAGGGAATAAGTAGGTAAGATAGGACAGTTGAGACATTTGTCCTGGGTTCAGAATGTATCCCTTTACTCAGAAGTCCTCCTTGTTATATGTGCATATTCTTACTGATCTTCCCAACCTTGGACGTAAAATCATCTACAGACCTTTATTATCATTTTTACCCTTTAGTTTTGAACTGCTTCCTTATTTCCAGACCCGGGCCCAGAAAGTACTTGAGGACTGATTTTAAAGGGAGTATATCCTGTGGTTATTAACTTTTCTACATAAACTTATTAATTAATATCACTGACTGAAAGCAAAATTACCAAAGAGAAGTCCCTTTAAGTCTCTAAGCCAAATAAAAAAGACATGTCTTGTACATCTTTGCATTTTTACCAAGTAATGAGTTCCAATCCAAAAAGAAAATGTTAATTCATTATACTCCCAAATAGAAAAGCACTGAGAACCATAGAAATATTAGCCTTTATAGTAATGCAGTTTCTATATTTTTCTCTATGTGCCTCCATTATAACTCCCTGTGTCCTCACAGTTTCTTTTCCTGCCTTAAGAATAGTTTATTTTGTGCCTTAAAGATTAGCTGGTTTTATTCTGGCACCAGTAGTGAGAGCACTGGTTTCTCTTTTTCCCTGAAGGTCAACTATTATAATGTGTTAAGTTGCCACTGGCTGTAGGCCTAAGAGTTTGAGACTACAGTTGATTCTGGGTCAGGCTTCAAGAAGGATGACTTTTTACTGTTGTTCAGGGAGTATAGATATTTGGGTTGGAAACTGACTCTTCTACTTCCTTTTAGTATAAAAAGAAAGCTTATTGATTACACCATAACTCTGTTGCTTGCAGTGGTGCTGACTGGCGAGTGTGTGTGTCTCAAACTGAAATGACCTCACTGAGTAATCTGGCATGG
Organism: Neotragus pygmaeus; assembly: GCA_006410875.1. Taxonomy (NCBI): domain Eukaryota; kingdom Metazoa; phylum Chordata; class Mammalia; order Artiodactyla; family Bovidae; genus Neotragus; species Neotragus pygmaeus. The sequence continues at coordinate 60,497 of SJYV01022228.1, read as the reverse complement.
AAAAAATGGACTAAACAGAGAATCCTGTCCATTTAACAAGCAGAAAAAAATATGCAGCTGTGTATTTGAGATCATAGAAAAGCAGTGGGAGAGATGGTCTCTCAGGGCATTGGGAAGGAGGTAAAATAGAGAGAGGAGGGAGAGCTAGAATCTGGAGTAGAGATATAGTAATTGTTAGCAGTGTCCTTCCATGAAGTACTGGCTAAAATTAATGTGGAGTGTACTCACTGTCTGCTATACCCATCAATGTTAGTATATAGTGTCTGCCTTTACCTAAGAGATCTCTGATGCACCAAAAGAGCCTTTAGGTTTACATAGCACAAGCTCCTAGCAGTGTCTGAGAATAAATAATTATCCATTTGAAAGTTGAAGCTGCCTTTTTAGATCAAGTTATTAATTTACTGTGATTCTAGTTGATGAACAATAAACAGACATTTGTTTACTACCTTTTGGCGTGTGTTGCTGGTATGTAGTGTTTAAAATGTGCCTGACAGCAACTACAGCTAGATTTTATCCCCATGGCCTTTACTTGTACAGTTTAAATTCCTAAATTTAAGTATTTACCGAAAGTACCTGCAGATCAGTATTCGGTATGTAGCAGTTCCAAGGGCTGTTCCATTTAAGAATTAATGGGAAATGAAAATATAGGCAGACTCCAGTTTATAAACTCAATAAACAATTACCCTAGTAGACAGACAGCAAGAGAACTTGACGTTCACATTCTTCTTACCACTTAATATTGTGTGGTCTCTGCCTCAGGAGCATTACCATCACCCAGGGCCTTGTTAGAAGCAGGATCCTCAGAGGATTCTATATACATTTAAAGCTTAAGAAGCCCTTGCTCTACTCTACCCCAATAGAGGAATTTAGAATTCCTGGATGGTGCCACCTTATCAAAGTGGAGAAGGGACAAGATTGTAGAGTTGTATGAGCAGAGGCTCTGGAGCCAGACTGTTTTGCTTTGGATTTCAGCTGTGATACTTATTGGCTGTGCAACCTTGGGTAAGTTGCTTAACCTTCCCCACCCTCCAGTTGTAAAATGAGAATAGTACTACCTCTTGGATTTTTGTGAGGGCTAAATGAGTTTAAAATTTATCAAGAATTTAGAACTGTGTCTGCCCACAGTAAAAAGTAGGTGTTAGCTGCTGTTGTCATCGTCATTGTCATCATCATCACAGAAGTGCAGCTGTAGTGAGAAACCCTACCCCCTTCATGTTTGGAAGAGCTATGTCCTACTAATAAACCAAAAAATGCATTTTTCCATGGAAATAGTAGTAGAAATGGCTGTTAGGTATCATTTAAACAATACTTTTAGTTCTATACTTCTGGTACATTATGTGCACCAGAAAGTAAAGAAATGTTTCAAATTCTAGGCACTAACAAACTGCCTTATGGAGCAGAACCCATTAGTAAGTTGCAAACTGCATGTGTTAAAAATTTTTAGTTAAGTTAGATATTTGATAGCCAAGTACAGTATTAATGAAATATAAAAATCAATGAAGAATCTTTGAAACATATTTATTCTTCTAAGGGAAAGCAGTTTAAGAAAATTTCCTAGTTCCTTCCATTGTTGCCATTGTCTCTTCTTCATCTAATAACCTGTTGTATTATTTCTCATACTAGAGTAAATTCAGTCTGAATTTGTTAAATGCATTTGTTACAAAAATTGCTTTTTCATGAAGCAAGGCGCTAGGGATTAGTAATTTGTAGTAATCCTCACTGAACATCAGATTTAGATATATGGAAGGGAATGAACTAGAATGGTTAGTGTTTCAGTACCCCTTCTTTTGCATGATATAAAGATATGGAAAAAGATTTCAACTTCAGCACATTAGGACTCTTTCTCCTGATTTTTCTCCTGGCTGAGATGAAAACAGCCTGACAGTAGACATAGAGCAATGGAAAAAAAATTGCATAAATCCTTGGAGATGTGGAATGTGCTGATATCAGAGCTGATAGTCTCTTAAGGCCAGAATTCCTGAAAAAGGAAAAATTGCTTTTAAGTGGTAGGTCATTTTCTCACCTACTTTGAAGCCTGCTGGGTTAAATATGAGAGTTCAAAGTAAGGGTAGCCAGCAAACCAATGAACTGGAATCTGATTCTGCTTATCTGAAAGGCGCTTCTTTATTTAAGAGCAGCACTGCCCTCTCCTTAGAGAACCAATCTTCATCTACTCTGACTCCTTTCATTCCTCTCTTGCAAGAAAAGCTTTCTTCTTAGTAAGCCTTGGGAGGGCGTTATTATAACAGTGAAAAGACTGAAGATGGTGTTTGGAAATTTCATTAACTTACAGATAAATTCAGGCTTATGGCATGTGACTTTAGTGCTTTTGTGTCTGAATATAAAAATCCCTAGTTGGGTTTTAACTAAACGGGGCAGCATTTGCAATGTTGGCAGATAAGATGTTCTGGGTAAAGACAGAAATTAAAAAGATTTCCAGATAAATTATTTGTTCCACTAAGGCAAAACTTGGTTAAATTTTGTTTCACTGAACACATATTGTAGCTGTGCTAGGGTGGGAATGGGCCCCGTTTCCACATATTTCTACTAATCTTTATGTGGGAAAATGTGGTTGGACATGCCAGTGATGAATTTCTGAGCAACTCATAATTGGCTGGCTTCACTGTAACTAGGGCCTAACAATCTGCTTGATTAATTCTTTAAGGACTACATTAGCCAAGTTGCATGATTTCCAAAGATATAGAAGGTCAGATGTTACACTAACAAAAGACCTCTCTATAGAATGTCTCACTGGGATTTCTTCAGTCCCTTCCCCAAAATAATTAACATTTCTGTCCCTAAATTACATTTTAAAGAGTAATAAGCAGATATAAATGCCAAGTGTCTTTTACTGAATAGTAACGAGAACTTTTGAGAAGGTNCCAGCACTGCATCCCCACCTCTCCTCTGATCACCTTCCAAGGTAGGGGCCACTGTACTTCTGAGAAGGTTGAGACACACACAGAAAAATCTCCCTGGCATCCCCGACTCCGTCCCCACCCCCACCACTGCCGACAGCATCCGTGTGGCCGCCTGCAGGCTGGGCTGGGGCCTGCAGTCCCACCGTCTCGCCCACCCCTGTGGGCCTTGTGCTGGCTCCCACCACCTCTCCCCTGCTCTGCGGGGTCACATCCACCAACAGGCTTCTCTGTCTTTAAACAGACTTCACAGGACCCTGCTCCTGTCCGCCAGCACGCCGGTCCTCCTCCCGGCGGAGCGTCTGTCCCGGACCACCTCCCGCCCCAACCTTTCTCACATCCACTTCCGGCAGAGTGTCCCCACCATCACGTTGGAGCCGCTCTTGTTCGGGACATCAGTTATCTGCGTGCTGCTGATGCCGTTCTCCGTCCTCGCCTGGACCAGCAGGAACGCTCCAAGGATGTCTCAGTCCTTGCCGGGACCGATGAAAGCGCTCCAGGGACAGATGCTCATCTGCTTACTGCTTCTTCCTCGTGACGACACTCACTCGCATTTGGCCTCCAGGGTGCTGTGGCCGGCCAGCGGATGGCTCTCCTGTCTCGCTGGGTGGTCTGCATTTCCTGGGCGGGCCTCCCTCTCCTGTGCTTCCTCCTTGGGGTGCAGAGCCTTAGACGCAGGCCTCACNTCGCATTTGGCCTCCAGGGTGCTGTGGCCGGCTGGCGGATGGCTCTCCTGTCTCGCTGGGTGGTCTGCATTTCCTGGGCGGGCCTCCCTCTCCTGTGCTTCCTTCTTGGGGTGCAGAGCCTTAGACGCAGGCCTCACCCCTCTTCCCTTCTTTTTGGTTTGCTTCACCTCTTGATAATTCGTCTCACAGCCTGGAATATCATCCGTATCCTGATGATGCTCAGATTTTATCTCCAGCGTGAATCTCTCCTCTGGCACCCAGACTTGGTTTAGGCTCAGCATCTCCGGTCAGATCTGAAAGACATCTCAGAGTCATCACATCTAAAGCTAAGCCCTGCCTTCTACCCAGACCCACTCAGTCAGACGTCCTCACATTTCAGTGGTTGGTATTGCTGGCCTTGAGCTGCTCAGACCTTAAAACCTCCCTCTCTGATTTCTCCACATCCACATCCAACGCATAGCAGATACTGATGGTTACATTTTTAAACTCGCTATATCTAGCCTTTAGATCTGACTTCCAGGTTACAGAGAGCTACAGAGGAAGAGGTGAAACTAAGTCACGAGGAAAGGGCCAGACAAATCCAGAAAGTGGACTGTTCTGCGGGACAGTTGACTCGGTCTGTTCAGCAAGAAAGGGGTGAACGGTTCTAGATCAGAGAGGCCGGACAGACAGACACTGACCGGACATGTCGGATGGCTCTTCTTGGGAGACCTACCATGGCCAGCAGCGTGGACACCCCCAAGGACGTTGTACCAGGCGGTAGCCGACCAGCTACCAGGAGGCCAGACTCCACCCTTGACGTCTGGGAGGTGTCTGAGGTGGTCAGACTCACGGAGCGGTGGCTGCCAGGGACTGGGATTTGGGGAAATGGGGAGTTGCTATTCTGCAAGTATAGAGTTTCCGTTCCACGCGATGCACAAGCCCTGGGTCTGCCGTGCTGTGCTGCACCTGCGGCTAACAGGACTGAACTCCGACCTTGAATGTCTCTTGAGTTAAGTGTTCTTACCACAGCTTCAAAAACAAAAGCAAGTGCAGTGCATGACTCTTGGGTTTTGTTTGAACAAAGACACCTCAAGGATGTAATGGAGGAAGTCTGAATGTAGACTGAATATCAGATGGTATTCTGGGAGCGTTTCTTTGTTATGTNTGGACCTAATATATTAAGGACAGAGGAGCCAAGCTACAGTCCAGAGGTCACCAAGGGTTGGACTGAACAACTTAGCTGAGCAACTGAAAGATGTAGCGATAGAACAACAACCTAAAATTTAACAACACTTTGAGGAGTCATTCTGTTTGCCGTGAACAGAATAGCAGCATACAGTTGCCAAACTTCAAACAAAGCTAAGTCTACCCAGCCCTAAGGGAAGAGTCTCTTTGATGATTACATGGAAAACTGAGGCAACAGAGATGATCAAACTGGATTATCAAGCCCCAGACTGGAAGGAAATTTGGCTGTGCACACATCTTCAGTTAACCAAGTCATCTGCTAGGCTGCCTTTAACTGAGTGCTTTGTAAACACAACATCCAAGAAGAATGATAAAAGGCAGCATGAGGTAGCAACAAATCTTTGATCTCTGACACTAATTTCTTTTATCTTTTAAAACAATATTCATTTATCTGTTTGTCTGCATTGGATCTTAGTTGTAACACATGGGATCTTTTCTTTGGGGCACTTGGACTCTAGTTCCCTAACCAGGGATCGAACCCTGGCTCCCTGTATTGGGAGCGCGAAGTGTTAGCCACTGGAAGTCTTAGTCTCCCGCCACCAAGAAGGTCCTAATTTTCTATCATCTTAAAAGTGGGCTCGCGCCTAACTTGCTGGGTTATTAAGAGAATATTTTCATAATGTTTTGGCTTGCAATTAGCATTCATTGAATATTCACCAAATAGATGATCTCACAGTACTAGCTCAAAGGACATTTTTGAAGCTCGTAAAGGAAATCTAAATATTCAATATGTTGGTTTAGAGAGGCACTTTTTGTTAACTCTTTGAAACAAACTAGTTTATTCAAATTGCTTAACCCACTAAATTGGCTGAACATGCCCTGGGCATTATATCCCAGCTAAGCGGATTTGAACTGGCTTCCCTGGTAGATCAGTAGAAAAGAATCCACCTGCAAGGCAGGAGACCTAGGTTCAGTCCCTGGGTGGGAAGATCCCCTGGAGAAGAGAATGGCAACCCACTCGAGTATTCTTTCCTGGGAAGTGCCATGGACAGAGGAGGCTACATAGTCCATGGGGTCATGAAACAACAAGAGAATTTGAAGTTGCTGAGAAGGGAGATTCACTGTGAGAGGCCCTTAAAATGGGGTGGGGTAAAGAGAAGCAATAGGGAGAGAGAGCAAGTGTTTAGAAAACTGAAAGACTGAGCCCAAATATCTTCCAGATAGTCTGGTCTATAGTCTGAGTCACAGAGCAAAACAAGCTCTTGAGATGTGACTTCCTGAAAAACATTATGACCCAGGGGAAAGAACAGACCCAGTGCACAGCTGTAGATTTGGGGTTTTGAGTCTATCACACGGAGACACTCTGCCATACAGTGCTTCTTTCCTTTCAGAGAGTTAATACCTAGGCTGATTTCTTTAGACCAAATTATAAATTATTTTGACATATTCTGTTTTTGTGTATCTGAGAAACTCGTATTGATTTTAAATACCAAATTTACTACTCGTGATTTAAAATAAGAATAAAAGTTCTTTGCTCATATTTCCAGTCCAAACTTTTTCCCTGGACTAACAAGTAGGTAGTTGATGCCCAGAGAGTCAGCCTGTGCTCGTCAATTATTTACTGTGAAGCATTTACATTACGTGTCANTACTACTCGTGATTTAAAATAAGAATAAAAGTTCTTTGCTCATATTTCCAGTCCAAACTTTTTCCCTGGACTAACAAATAGTTGATGCCCAGAGAGTCAGCCTGTGCTCGTCAATTATTTACTGTGAAGCATTTACGTTACGTGTCAGCTGAAGGTTTATGCTGTCCACATAAACCTCTGCAGTATTTTGTGTCGTGTATCATAAACTATTAGGTCGATTATTTTACAGGTATGAAACTGTTTATTTTCCATATTTTCTCAGTGCTTTAGAATGCGATGGGGCAGTGTCTTTAATTCAAGGTTAAATTTGTTGGTATAGCTTAGATAAAAATTGGTGGTTTTCTGGAAAATTTTCCACCAGAAGGGGTATAGTCATGTCATAGTTCTTTCCGTCTGCACATTTCAACTTGATGTGTTTTGTAAGTTTCATATCTGCACATGTTTTGTGGATGGGGGAAGAAAGAAGCTTGAGAAACCTATGTCACTGGAGACTCCAAAGGTCTCCCTTTCTTATTTTTACTTGTGAGGTCCACGTGCCCGCTTCAGCGATGAAAACCAGGAGACAGAGTTACTGCAGTGGACCATCAAGAAGCATTGCTTAACTGTAAAACACCCTCACCAAACCATCGCTTTTGCACAGCATCTAGAGACAAGAACATGTGGAGCATAACAGAGCCAATGAGTGTCAACGTCAACAGCAATAATATAAACGAAAGACCTCATTCTCCCAACGGTATGGTCTTAGCTCAATTGGGCTATATTTTATTCTCCAGAATTTAAAGTTTTGTTTTAAATTCTGCACATCACAGCCATACTAAATATCCCCTTAGACAAGACGCAGAGCTGCTGAGTAAGACCCCTGCAAGTCAGCAATGCTTTTTCATAAGACCAACATCCATAATTTATATCTGCATACAATTAGCCTGTTTACAGTTATACATTTCTGCTTCCTTTTATGTGAAATATTCCACAGGATACCTGGTAATGCATTCAGAATAACCTTTTTAAAATAAAGACTCCGGGACCAAACAGTTTATAAAATCCAATACCTTAATAAATACTTTATATGAATAAAAAAGTGGTTTTTTAATCAGAACAGTATATTCGGATTAGAGCTAGCCCTTCTTGCCTCCCAGGCCAATGGCCTGGCACCCTATGGATCTTTATTTTTTTAATATAGTCAGGAAAAAATGAACTACTGCACCTCTCGATGACTTCATTTACATACAAATAGCACATCCTTTCTCTTATCCATCATTAGATCACTATAAGGATAATTTTTATGATCTTGGCTGAGTCAAGCCCTTGTATTCACATGAAGCAAGAAGACATGCAGTCAGTTATCTAGAAACGGAGTGTTCATGATGAAAATTTTTAATTCCTTCAATGCATTTAGCCCAATAAGTGGATTTCACTGATGGAAAATGTATGCAGTAGAAAGGGCATTTTATAAATTCACATAAGCTCAGCAGTTTACCAGCTGGTCTAGATGACTAGGTGCCCAGGGAGTAAGCTAATAAGTAAACCATTCAGCAGTAACTTCAGGGAAACCATCCTTTTCTCCCTTTTCATTGGGTAACTAGAATGGCAAAGACCTGAGACATAAGGACTCCTGAAGGTCAGGATAAGTAGCAGCTGGGTAGCAGATAGCTAGAGGTTAGACACACACACTCACAATTCTTTCTTTACCTGATGATGAGCTGAACTGTTAATTATTCTAAACAAAATTCTTATTGACCAAACTTCAGGTAAATGTCTCTCCTTCCCCAGGTAACTGAACTTTAGCCCAACCTCAAATGAGAACGGGATAGCCTTGGGATAAAACTTCTCTGATCTTCTATCTGGCTATGCCACCTTTCATCTATCCCATTTCTCACATTCAGTTCTCTCTAGCTTTGTTTACGTCTCTCTATAAAATGACAACAACAAAGGAAGCTCTTTTTGCTTAACTTCTGACATACTTGCAGACCATTAGGTCACATGAGGTCTCAGTCCTCACCCTATTTGTAATAGTCCCTCTCTTCCTCTTGCCATAATCATTTTGAAAAAAGGTCTCTTCTAAGTCCAGATTTGTTTGTCCTTTTTCCTTAAGACAAATAAAGCTCCTACCTGACACTAAACCGGGATTNGTCTTTCCCAACATCAGGGTCTTTTCCAAGGAGTCAGTTCTTCACATCAGGTGGCCAGAGTATTGGAGTTTCAGCTTCAACATCAGCCCTTCCAATGAATATTCAGGACTGATTTCCTTTAGGATGAACTGGTTGGATCTCCTTGCAGTCCAAGGGACTCTCAAGAGTCTTCTCCAACACCCCAGTTCAAAAGCATCAATTCTTTGGCACTCAGCTTTCTTTATAGTCCAATTCTCACATCCATACATGATTACTGGAAAAACCATAGCTTTGACTAGACCTTTGTCTGATTTGATGGACTTTTGTTTGCAAAGTAATGTCTCTTGCTTTTTAATATGCTGTCTAAGTTGGTCATAATTTTTCTTCCAAGGAATGAGCGTCTTTTAATTTCATGGCTGCAGTCACCATCTGCAGTGATTTTGGAGCCCCCCAAAATAAAATCTGACACTGTTTCATCTATTTGCCATGAAGTGATGGGATCAGATGCCATGATCTTACTTTTCTGAATGTTGAGCTTTAAGCCAACTTTTTCACTCTCTTCTTTAACTTTCATCAAGAGGCTCTTTAGTTCTTCTTTGCTTTCTGCCATAAGGGTGGTATCATCTGCATATATGAGGTTATTGATATTTCTTCTGGCAGTCTTGATTCCAGCTTATGCTTCATCCAGCCCAGCGTTTCTCATTATATACTCTGCATATAAGTTAAATAAGTAGGGTGACAATATACAGCCTTGACGTACTCCTTTCCCAGCTTGGAACCAGTCTGTTGTTCCATGTCCAGTTCTAGCTGTTGCTTCCTGATCTGCATACAGATTTCTGAAGAGGTAGGTCAGGTGGTCTGGTATTCCCATTTCTTTCAGAATTTTCCACAGTTTGTGGTGATTCACATATTCAAAGACTTTGGCATAGTCAATAAAGCAGAAATAGATGTTTTTCTGGAACTCTCTTGTTTTTTGATAATCCAGCGGATGTTGGCAATTTGATCTCTGGTTCCTCTGCCTTTTCTAAAACCAGCTTGAACATCTGGAAGTTCACGGTTCACATACTGTTGAAAGCCTACCATACTCATTAATTTTTATCTTTGTTTTCTATATCCTCTCATTCCTAATAATGACAGATTAATAAGAGCTAAGGACCATCCTGGTTTAGAAAATGAAACAGTATGATGCCATTGTGAAACAGAATGGGACAGCGAAGAGTCAGTACTAAAATTATGTGCCTCTGTGGACATGTGAGAAAGAAGGGCAAAGAACCACTCAGAATTTCCCAGAGCCCACTGTTCATGTCAAAGCTGCACCCTGCAGTGACTGATTCTCAAAATATATCAGGTTAATTAAGAAAAATTAAAGGATATTGGGTTAAGGTACTAAAATAAGCTGCCTTTTCCCTCTCTTCCAAGCTAAATTTTGCTGATCAATTCTGAATCCTGGACAATTCTACCTTTTAATAAGGGGAACTGTCAAGATTTTCTAAGCAACTGAAAAAGACTTCCTGTATTTATTGGGTTCAGTCAGTATATGTACTAACTGGACAATTGATATAACCCTGGAATACATATTAAAATATTTTTAAAAACAGGCACAGAAGCTGTCCTTGGGGAATTTATACTGTTAGGCATGTAATCATTAGATGTGGTAAAATGATGACAGTCTTTTGAGTAGAAGAGGAGGCCTAAGGTTGTACTGGAGGGTCGAGGAGTATACTGACTTAACTCAGTGAGGCAGCAGGAGAAAGTGGAATGATTTGAACCGACTTAAAGGCAGAAGACTGAAGATCCAGCTTTGGAGTTTACTTGTAATTGTTACTTCTCTAGTAATTTATCTGAGTTTGCTATATCTGCTGGAATAAGAGGAAATTATTATTCTTTGGTAGGTGAACAAAACATACATCTCCAGATAATGAGTTAAATGCCTCATGGCATTTTCCAGTTCAGAAGTCTAATTTGTAACACACCTCCTTACCAGCAGGTGTATTCATGTTTCTGGGTTGTAAGGAGCCCACTCTTATCCATTCATCTGTGTTCCCATTTATATTAGGCTGTGTCTGCTAACCTTAGGTCTCTAGAGAAAGACTTAAGTAGACTTAAGGCCCCCTGAATTCCTATGGACTACCTCCTACTCCTATAGGACTTCAACAAACATAATGAACACTTACAACAAAAAAAAACTTTTATCTTTTTCATAGTATTTAGAGTAATAATATCACATTTGGTCTCAAGTTCCATATTGAATTATTTTTTTTAAACATTGCTTTTGAGCAGTAACTTTTCCCTGGTTGCTTAGCCAGTCATACAAGTTGAGACTTCTTTTTCTATGCCTGTTTTATAATAGCTGCTCTGGGAGAACAGATGAAAAATAATAAGTTAGATATTTTATGGGTATTGAAATCCCTTCCATTCAGAAATGTAAATAAAATAACCAGCATGAGCAATCAGCTTATGTCAGATTCCATGGGTTTATGTTACATAGGGAAATTATAGTGCAACCTGAAACACACTTCTTAATGAATTCATAGTGGTGTCACAGTTGAATGTAAACCCTTGAGCTTTTCTATTGTGAAGAATTTCACAAATCACCTTTTATAAACTGTTTAGGGGAGGAGGAAAAAACTAAGATGATACCAACAAATGCTATCACTGTTAAGTGGTTGCTTCCCTTCCAGCACTAAATTGTGCCAGTTAAGTAAAGCAGAAGGTTAATACATTGCTCACCTTTTTGGTTATTCAGTGTTCATAAATATATATATATGCACACACACACACACACACAAATGTATATATGTATACACACACATTTCAATATTCTGTTTTTGAAAGTGGCACCAGAAAAGTGCTGTGGAAGAACAGGGTTGTCCTTATGGTTTTTATCCTCAGAATATAGCAGAGTTCAGTTAAAAAATGGCAGAAGCCCAATAAATAACTCTGTTTTTACCTTCAACAAGTGCAAGAAGCCAGAGACCTAATTTGAAGATTATGAAATGAGAATTTGTATCTTATCTTTGGTTGTTGCTCTAGCAGCCTGTTGCTGTTGTTCAGTCGCTCAGTTGTGTACGACTCTGTGACCCCATGGAGTGCAGCATGCCAGGCTCCTCTGTCCACTGTTTTCTGGAGTTGGCTCACATTCATGTCCATTGAATCGTGATCCATCTCATCCTGTTACCCTCTTCTTCTCCTGTCCTCAGTCTTTCCCAGCAACAAGGTCTTTTCCAGTGAGTCAGCTCTTACCAGGTGGCCAAAGTATTGGATCTTCAGCGTCAGTCCTTCCAATGAATATTCAGGGTTGATCTCCTTTAGGATTGACTGGTTTGATAGCTTTCAGTCCAAGGGGACTCTCAAGAGTCTTCTCTAGCGCCACANCTCTTACCAGGTGGCCAAAGTATTGGATCTTCAGCGTCAGTCCTTCCAATGAATATTCAGGGTTGATCTCCTTTAGGATTGACTGGTTTGATAGCTTTCAGTCCAAGGGGACTCTCAAGAGTCTTCTCTAGCGCCACAATATGAAAGCCTCAGTTCTTCAGCACTCAGCATTCTTTATGGTCCAGCTCTCACCAGAACCATCCTGTCACTCAGTGAATTGATTTTGTAGTCCCTAAAACTGTTTCATAGCTCTCCTCCTTTCCACTATGACCTCAGCTCACTCAGCTCTAATGAATGTGCTAGCCTCAAAAGTCCAATATGCCAAATGCAGTATAGGAGACCAGTCAAGTTTGAGAGTCAAGGAAAGAAGCATGTATTTTCTATTTTTAAAGAATTTCATAAGTGTTTGGCTTGATTTACACCAAGTTCTAGGCCTGTAAGCCTACATTAATGCATCACAGTTCTGGATAGGATATTTGATAACTCTTATTTAGCCCAGAATCTCAAATGATAGGGAGCTAGAGTGAGCAATATTTAGCATTTTGTTGGGCTTCACAGTGTAGCTCTCTTCTAGTCCCTCTGTCGGTAACAAATGGACTCATCCTTGTGTTTTCCCATAGCTGCCCTGGTGTTTACTGACATAGATCAAGATGCTGTGTGGCTCTGTAGGGAACTCTGAGCCATTTGACAATCTGGGCACATGTAGTCACCTCACATTATTTAAGCCCTGATCTCAGCATTCTAATTTCTCTGTATTCCCCAGTGTATATACTATGTACTTGCTTGAAATTCCTTATATATTGCTTGCACATTCTTGCTTCTAAGTTTCAGCATAAACCAGTTCCTTCTACTTAGAATGCTTTCCTCTGTCTGTTCTCAACCAAAACATACTGTATCTTCCAGAAATCCTGCTCAAAAGCCACCTCCTTTAGAAAGACTGATTAATCTCATTCACTTGATTACTTTATTCTGAGAATTCTGTTTCTCAGTCTGTTGCTTAAACTGTTTTGTTTCTTTGTGGTTATTGATTCCATACATTGTCACTCAGTAAGCCTAATGGTTCTAGGAATGATGTGCCTCCTGCCTCCCCATCCTTGTGTACATTATATTAATTCATAGAGACTTTAAGGGCCTATTGACAACCTTTCAATTTCCCCTGAGTTCTAGTCCACTTTCCATACCCTTTCCCTTTCTTCATAGTTACAGTCCTAGAGAAACGGGGCACGTGTTCAGGGTTTGGCCTCCACCTTACCATGTGTGTGGCAACCTGTTGAATAGGTTCCTACAGTTGGGCAAGATTTAACCCTTTGGTTTGACAGTCCCCGCATTCTATTCAAACACATTTCAAAAAGTAGATGTGAAACCAGGAGTAGAGAAATTTCCACTGAAAGCTAAGTTAGCTCTTTATACAAGACTTCTGAAGCTGCTGTCGTCAGCAGCTCACTCGACACTCTCCTGCTCTGCCTCTTTTCCAGGAGTCAGGGTTAGTTTAAGAAAAAGCCTCTTGCTAGAAGCCATGACCTCGTACTTTTATCCCCTCCATCTGGTGTGTGGCCTCATGGGGCTGTGCTGCTATGCAGGAGGTGAGCAATGGAATTCTTTAGATGATGACTTCTGAGCCCACATGCAGAGGCAGTGGGGGTGGGAAGTAGGGAGAACAGTGAGCGCCAAGATCGATGGACCAAAAAGTAAGATTTGCCCTGGAAGGAATCTTAACTATAGGTAGATTGTTTTCATGAGGTGTTCTTCCCCTAGCTCAAGTTGGAGCCCGGGTCAGGGAGCTGCAGCATCCCAGATCTATGAATGATGAATGTTGTATTCCTGCAGTTTTCCCTTCTGCCTTCACAGTTGGGGTACAGGAGTGGGATAGGTAGGGTATGTAAGGGCTTATGCTGTCTCTAATGGAATGCATTCCAGGGTTGAACAGGGAAGGGTTCCTCTTGCACACATTATCTCTTAGAGCTGCTTTGTCTCACAGTCTCGGACCTAAACAGAAGTCTGATTTTGAATAAGTGTGGGAGGAGGGATTGAGGGCAGCAGCAAAAGTTTTTGATCAAGTGAAAATCTGTCTTCTGCCACATCTTTTAAGGGTTTCTCTGCAGGGTAGATACTCCTTGCCTTGGTATAGATAAATAGCTTGTCTTGGTTCGAGGTCTCAGGATTTTTACTAGGCTGTGAGTAGGCATCTGATCTGGAATAAGACCATTTGTGTGTGTGTGGTTTTTTTGTTTGTTTTTTTGTTTGTTTAGCACTCTCATTCCCTGTTCTTACTTACCTAGCCCAGGAGTTGACAGTAGTTTAAAAAAGATAGAAGTCTTAAAGGAAATTCTAATACATACTTTAAAAGCCCAAAGCCTTAATAACTTCCTTTCATGGCTTCTCATGACTACTGCTCCATCTACACATTTAGCATCTTTAAGAGGACTAGATAAAACTAAAACAAAAGATGAACTGTTGATCTGTAAAAGGAAAAAGGAGAACAGAAAGAATTAGAAACCAGAGCTGATTATACATGGGTCGCCTAAATGTAGTATAGTGATCATTTGGTGGTGGTTGTGTTAGTGACAGAAATGGCAAAAAAGGGATTCATTGATGAGATTAAGGAAGGCCTAAGCTGTTGCTTTTGTAAATTCTGCTCATGTATACTCTCCTAGGATANAGTTGCTTACATGTTGATAATTTAAAAATGTTCCTTGGTTACAGCTGAACACCCTGTTGTTGATATAATTTTTGAAGTGTTTGATTGAAATCTAGTTGCTTTTTTTTTTTTGTCGGGGAGGAGGAACCCGAATGTAGCTATGTGTATGTGCTGTATTTGTGCATTTTGTGTGTATATACCTTCATGATTGTGTGCAGGCTGATAGGGCAAAGAGAGAAAAGGAAACATCTCTTTCTTGTTTTCCAACACTGCTTCAAAGACGCCCAACCCCCATAGTAGCAGGCAGTTCCCAAGTGGAGGGCGGAGGCAGAGGCCTCACCAAGGCCATCAATAACCAGGTGTGAGCTACAGGTCTCTGTGTAATGTGAAGCTCTCCCGTATTTCATTTCTGCACCCAGGGAGCAGCTCTGCAGGATTGCTTACGGAGAGCTCTGTGTCTGGCACCTCTCTCCACAAGGCCCAGGCGCCCAGGGTCCCACCGACCTGTCCAGGAATGTATTACATTGTTCACTGGTGCTGTAATTTGGCTGCTGGAGCTAGGCCTCCCAGGGATGAGAAACATACTCTCTCCGGCTTCCTCCCTTGGGCTTCTGCCCTATGACCACTGAGGGCATTTAAATAAAACCTCAGAAAGGCTGAGAAAAAAAAAAATCCTTGTTATCTTTCTTATAATAAGGTCCTGAGTGGGTCTGAGAATTTGGCGAAGAACTTAGTGGCTGATGTGCTTACTAAGGGGAGGTGAGAGAACTGAGAAGAAAGTCCTCTCTGTAACAGGGAGGAGAAATGAGGCCATGAGTGGTCATGAGACTTTGCAAGTAGATCCTCAGGGCCAGGATATGTTTGATTCTTTGAAATAATCTGAAGTCCATGATTTCATATTTCTATATGAATACTCTCATGTAGAGTATGGATTCATGCTATTAGTCAAGCCCAGCAATAATACACCTTGGCTTTTATCTGCAGGAGTATGTTAAGGCTGGCATTCTTACTTTTACATAAGAGAAACTGGCTACAGGCTGTGCAGGTAAGGTGTTAAGTCATGTGCCTTCTCTAAAAGATTCTAAGATCCTTAAAGGATAATGTCTTTTAAGTTAACTTTGTATCCAAATAGTGTTTTCTACAATGCATTATACCTAAATATTAAAAGTCAAAAGAAATGAAGACCAACAGGAAGGAGTGAAAGACAAGAGGCAGGCTAAGAGACTGCTGATCTAAGGGACAGGCCCCTATTAAACAGAAGAGAGATGGGCAGGGGCTGGCGGGTGGCGGATGGGATTAAAGGCAGTAAGTGAGTACCAGCAGGACTAACTGAGGCTCTGACTGCATCAAATAAAGTTCTCATTTTGCTGCTTGTTCCAAATAAATTAGTTTGTTTGTACAGTGCAGAATGGATGCCAGTTGTATAAAGCCAGTCAGGATGCAGAGGCAAACTAAGGAATAAGAGGAAAAATTAATTGCTTGGCCATCATTCCTTTCTGGAGCCACATTAGCCTCTGTAATAGGGCTTACATGGGCCTTTTCCCCCTCACTATCCACCACACTTTTCAGCCCCCTCACTGTCTGGACAGCTTGCTCTCCTCAACCATTTATAGGAAATTGCAAAACTTGATCTTTATGAACTAGAACTTGGAGCCCAGGGAAAAGCACATAGCAGTATGAGATGCCTGAAGAGGTCCACTTCCTTTCCCAGAGTAAGAAGCAAAGAGAAAATAAGATAACAGAGCACAGGTAGATTTAGCTCAGGTTAGTTTCCCATGGAAGGCCTAGGCTATCATTTATATGGTAACCTGGATATTCTTAACGAGAGCTGAAGCTGACTGAGACCTGAGAGCCCTTCCCAGTGGCCCAGCAGACCAGATAGCACCCCTCTGTATTTCATTCAGCTCTGTTCTTGAGTCCAGCCTGTCTGTGACCCTTACCTTTCCACTACCTTAAAGCCTTCTTCCTCTTAATCCCAGCTCAAGATGTCAGAAACTCTTTTCCCCTCCTTCCCCCTCCCTAATCCCACCATTGGCTCATCAGTTATCCAGTTGACTCCATTCTGCAAGGAAGACATTCCCCTGGCCTGACTCACTCAGTCCTATTTCTCCACAAGAATCCCCTCACCACAGACCACAAGGGCCCTGACTAGCTCATGTTTTGTGTTAATGGATGTGAAACCGGAGCAAACCCCCTCACCAAAAGAAAAACCACCCTCAACTCTCCCACACAGGTCTCAGCAGGTTACACAAATATTAGTCCTATCATCCAAATAAATCTGCCCCCACGGCCCAAAGCTATGGCTCCCCCATCCTCTTGCTGCCTGTGCAGAGAAAGCTGCTCCACAAACATGTGAGGACCCCAAGGGGTGCCAGAGAGGAATTAGGGAAAGGGGTGTGTGTGTGCTGCATTCCGAATTCCCTGTGTAGTCTCCTTAATCTGCAGCCTGCTGTCAATACCTTACAGTACTGAAGATTCTGAGAAGTCAGGATGGGCTAGACCAGTTTGGGGCTTTGGTAAGAGGGTCTATTAGCTGGATTTGGGGACAGAATTAAAACTCAATATCTGAGATAAGTTTACACTCTCATTTTAGAGATGAGAAGATAGAGGCTCAGAGAATTTGGGAATCTTGCTCAAAATATCATAACTGGTACAGCTGAGATTTTAGCCTAGGTATATCATAAATGCAAATTTCTACACCACTCTGCTCCCTTAAAAATATCAACAGGCAAGAGACAACCACTGTCCAAGTCACATAAAAATAGAACATCGTGATTTTGAGGACTCTGTGTCCTACTCTCCTCTGGCTTACTAAGCCTGCTATCTCTGGAGATGCCACTACTGCAAGCTTAGTTAGGCAGTGGGTAGTAGCTTAGAAGGAACTGTGCTATTTAGGCCAAATGTGGATTGAAGAATGATAATCACCAACACTTGGAGAGTCACTAAATAAAGATTTGTTGAATAAATGACGAAAGGCTGCTTTCTAAGCTGTTTGGCCCCAAATCCCAGCTCTCCTTCCCTCTGTAACCACTGGTTTCTGCTCCCAGCTTCAAAGGCTAGAATCTTCTCCTAAAAATTGCTAAAGCCAGAGATCTTTACCTGCCTAGTTTACACTGATGCCTCATGTGGCCCTTGAGATCAGTCTTGTTACCCTCTCCCACCCTCAATGAGTCACGTTGTCTTTTATTTAGTGTTTCCCAAACCTGGATGACCACCAGAATAATGCATGGAAAGTTTTAAAAAAGTACAAATCCAAAGAGTAACCAAATTACTCTTTCTTAGGAATATTCTAGGGTGTTCTAATGATCTGTTAGGCTGACACTGCATGCCATTCAGTTTATACAGGCAGCAAGGGAGCAAAAGAGGCAGTGCTGGCTGATACAGGTTAAAAAGGAAAGATTGGAAGAGAATGTATGTTTGTATAGTTATATAATTATTTTTCTCCTACAAAACACAGCAGTTTACAAACATATGAGCATGAAAATGGAACCTTGTCCACTATGCTAACTCATATCTAGCAATCCCAGGCTCTTGATAATGAGAGAATGTTGCAGAATTTCTTTTGGGGTACCAGGCAGTTAGCTCACACTGACCCAGGGAAAAGATATGTGGTTTCATCTCTGTCATCTACCCTCGGCCAGGTAGGAAAAGAAGTTCTCTCCAGGTACCCTTTCTCTTGCACACACAAGAAGTATCAGGAAGCCAATGCCAGGGAAGGGAAGAATGAGCCTTGACCGTGTGCTTTAGTGCAAGTCATCGCTCTGAAGACTCCTGCCTCTTCCACTCTCCCTTCTAGCCTCCACAGAGTGGGGAGTTAGGGAGCTGCTCGGTTTGTTTTTCTTTTTATAATACATCCCCTGTCAACTCCTTCCCAGGGCTAAGGAACCAGCTAGGACACCAGGGTCCCTCTGGAGTGTTCTCCAAGTCCTTAAATAGAGGCTGTCGCAGCCCAGGGTTGAGAGTGGAGGAAGGTGTGCATGCAAAGATCTTGTGCTTTTGAATCAGGAGGTTTGAAGTGGAGGGATGAGTGAGGTATTTTTATGTTCAGGTCTGATCCAGCCACTCTGCCTTCTTGGGGGCCTTGCAAGTATGGACGTCCACAGTGTTTCTGCACTCCTTGCACCGCACAGCACAGCACCAGTGGAATTTGCACTCACACTGGGTGACACGGGTAACTCGAGTTGTGTCATACCCTCGGCCACAGCACATGATTTCACAACCGTCTGTCCCTTTAGATGTCTTGCTACAGACTCGGCCTGCAGTGCCTAGGGAACCTGGGTTGAGGAAGAGAGAGTGAGAACCAAGTTACCTCTTACTTCAGCTGCTCTGGGTTCCCTTACCCACATCCTCATGAGGAAACCATAAAGAATCTCGTTTCCTGAAAATATACCCACTAGCCAAAATGACCATCTCATTGCCCTCTGCACCAGGCCTATTTCCTCCCACCATCAAGGCTTCCCAAAGACCACTGACTTTTCCTGCAGTGCACTCCCTACCAATACATATCTCCATATTCCCTTCAAAACTTAGCCTGAAAATGTCATAACTTAAAGCTGGGTGAAGGTTCTCTACTTGATGTGTGAAATTTTATATAATAAAAAGTTAAAAAACTTAGCCTATAATTTATCTTTTCTAAGAAGTCTTGCTACAACTTAGTTTATATTTCATTAAGTTGTACTATATGAGAAAGTAAAATTAAAAGCATAGACCCAATGTAAAATTATCTAGGATTAAAACCCAGTTCTACACTTCTTAGCTATGAGGTCTAGCAAGTTAGTTAATAGCACCTAACTCAGTAGATGAAGTGTGTGTGTGAAAGTTGCTCAGTTGTGTCCAACTCTTTGTGACCCCATGGACTGTATAGTCCATGGAATTCTCCAGGCCAGAACACTGGAGTGGGTAGCCTTTCCCCTCTCCAGGGGATCTTCCCAACCTAGGGATCAAACCCAGGTCTCCTGCATTGCAGGCAGATTCTTTACCAGCTGAACCACAAGGGAAGCCCAAGAATATCTAATCATCTGAGGGGACAAGCATTCCTGGCAGGAGACTTCTCCCTAAGGAATTCCTAAAGAATATCCCTTGCTTTACCCCTTATGGTAGGAACTCTTGAAGGGTATGGATGGTGTTACTCCCCTTGTAGAGAATGCTCACAACCTCATTCTGACTGATTTTTGCTAAAGAGATCCTGCCAACAGATCACAAAATCCTAGAATTTTGGATAGGATGGATCCTAGAGAATATCTACTTTAGCCCTTTCCTGGAGATGGGAAAGTGACTAGCCTGGGGGTTCAAAAAGGGTATAATAACTTAACTGGTTTCTATTAGTAGTCTCCACATGCCACTAAATATGGATAGAAAATACTAGTACTTCTATATTTTTTTATCTCATCAATTTAAAATATCTGCTTTGTATGTTTTATGATGTACATGTTAGTACAGTGAAACATAGACATAAGTAAATATACATGTATTGGATGTACATGCTCAAATTTTTCTTAATCCCATAGGAGTATACAAACCAAAACATTAGGGACCACTGCTCTAGAGTGTCGAGTGACTGGATCTACTTTATATGTTTTTCACCTAACTCCAGGAGTTAGGTCCTAACTATCTTATACACCAGAAGCCTCTTCAATACTCTGGAGCTGAGCTGGCCTATGTAGTAGCCATTAGCCAATTGTGATCATTTAGATTTAAGTTAATTAAAATTAGGGTTTCCCCAACCTAGATGTCCATCAGCAGATGAATGGATAAGAAAGCTGTGGTACATGTACACAATGGAATATTACTTAGCCATTAAAAAGAATGCATTTGATTCGGTTCTAATGAGGTGGGTGAAATTGGAGCCTATTATACAGAGTGAAGTAAGTCAGAAAGAAAAACACATATATTTGGAATTTAGAAAGATAGTAATGATGACCCTATATGCGAGACAGCAAAAGAGACACAGATGTATAGAACAGCCTTTTGGACTCTGGGAGAAGGCGAGGGTGGGATGAATTGAGGGAATAGCATTGAAACATGTATATTATCATATGTGAAATAGATTGCCAGTCCAAGTTCGATGCATGAGACAGAGTGCTCAGAGCTGGTACACTGGGATGACCCTAAGGGATGGGAGGGGGAGGGAGGTGGGAGGGAGGGTCAGGATGGGGAACACATGTACACCCTTGGCTGGTTCATGTCAATGTATGGCAGAAACCACCACAATATTGTAAAGTAATTAGCTTCCAATTAAGATTAAAAAAAAAAAACTCATGGAACTACAAAAAAAAAAAAACAAATTAGGGCTTCCCTGGTGACTCAGTCAGTAAAGAATCTACCTGCAATTCAGGAAACCCAGGTTCGATCCCTGGGTCAAGAAGGTGCCCTGAAGAAGGAAATGGCAATCCACTCCAGTGTTCTTATCTGGAAAATTCCATGGATAGAGGAGCCTGGCGGGCTAAGTTCATGGGGTCACAAAGAGTTGGGACACAAGGTAGTGACTAAACCACAATTAAAAGCACGTAAATTTTAATATTTAGTTCCTCAGTCACACTAGCTATATTTCACCTGCTCAGTAATCACACATAAGTAAATGGCTACTGTATTGAAGAGCACAGATGTCGAGCATTTCTATCATCACAGAAAGTTCAATAGGACTGTACTGCTTTAGAGGGAAATCCTGGATCCATACTCCCTTCTGGGATGACTTGTACCCTTTAAATTCCAGGCCCCACTCTGGGTTTTATGAGATCTAATTTTATGCCTCTGAGAACACCCCACACACATATGAATCACCTTCCCTCCTGACTCCAAAGATCCTTCTCCAAAGGTACATTTTAGGATGATAGCATAGGTTTACACCTGGGTGATGTATAACTATTTCTAGGCATTTATAGAGTAACCCTCTAATTATGGCACATGGGAAGAAAACAAACTTGGTGATAGGAAATCATGACAGATGACTCCACCCTTATGGCAGAAAGCGAATAAGAACTAAAGAGCCTCTTTATGAACTTGAAAGAGGAGAGTGAAAAAGTTGACTTAAAACTCAACTTTAAAGAAACTAAGGTCATGGCATATGGTCCCATCACTTCACGGCAAATACATGGAGAAACAATGGAAACAGTGACAGACTTTATTTTGGGGGGCTCCAAAATCACTGCAGATGGTGACTGCAGCCATGAAATTAAAAGACTTATTCCTTTGAAGAAAAGCTATGACCAACCTAGACATTGTATTAAAAAGCAGAGACGTTACTTTGCCAAAAAAGGTCGTCTAGTCAAGGCTATTGGAGAAGGCAATGGCACCCCACTCCAGTATTCTTGCCTGGAAAATCCCATGGACAGAGGAGCCTGGTGGGCTGCAGTCCATGGGGTCGCTAAGAGTCGGACACGACTGAGCAACTTCACTTTCACTTTTCACTTTCATGCATTGGAGAAGGAAATGGTAACCCACTCTAGTGTTCTTGCCTGGAGAATCCCAGGGACAGGGGAGCCTGGTGGGCTGCCATCTATGGGGTTGCACAGAGTTGGACACAACTGAAGCGACTTAGCAGCAGCAGCAGTCAAGGCTGTGGTTTACGGGCATGNGAAAATCCCATGGACAGAGGAGCCTGGTGGGCTGCAGTCCATGGGGTCGCTAAGAGTCGGACACGACTGAGCAACTTCACTTTCACTTTTCACTTTCATGCATTGGAGAAGGAAATGGTAACCCACTCTAGTGTTCTTGCCTGGAGAATCCCAGGGACAGGGGAGCCTGGTGGGCTGCCATCTATGGGGTTGCACAGAGTTGGACACAACTGAAGCGACTTAGCAGCAGCAGCAGTCAAGGCTGTGGTTTTTCCAGTGGTCATGTATGGATGTGAGAGTTGGTCTGTAAAGAAAGTTGAGCACCAAAGAATTGATACTTTTGAACTGTGGTGTTGGAGAAGACTCTTGAGAGTCTCCTGGACTGCAAGGAGATCCAACCAGTCAGTCCTAAAGGAGATCAGTCCTGAATATTCACTGGAAGGACTGATGTTAAAGCTGAAACTCCAATACTCTGGCCACCTGATGTGAAGAACTGACTCCTTGGAAAAGACCCTGATGTTGGGAAAGACTGAAGGCAGGAGGAGAAGGGGACGACAGAGTATAAGATGGTTGGATGGCATCACTGACTCGGTGGACATGAGTTTGAGCAAGCTCCAGGAGTTGGTGATGGACAAGGAAGCCTGGCATGCTGTAGTCCATGAGGTCACAAAGAGTTGGACACGACTGAGTAACTGAACTGAACTGACAGGAAATCACTAGGAGAATCAGAAGTGCTTCCTCAACCTTTTTTCTCCTGCAAGTGAAAGTGTTAGTCACTCAAGTCATTTCTGATGCTTTGTGACCCCATGGACTATAGCCTGCCAGGCTCCTCTGTCCAAGGGATTCTCCAGGCAAGAATACTGGAGTGGATAGCCACTCCCTTTTCCAGTAGATGTTCTCAATGCAGGGATCAAACCCGGGTCTCCTACACTGCAGGCAGATTCTTTACAGTCTGAGTCAACAGGGAAGCCTCTAGCACCCTTCAAAGTACACAGGCTACTTTTCTCTGTGACTTGGGTAGAGCTCCACCCTGTTTCTATGCCCAGTTTTGCTCCTAGCTAATTGCCTCTCCAGGAATGACAGTGATAGGTGAAAACAAATAGTGTGGAAGACAGCTAAGGTTTTGGCTTCCCCTTACTGAAGTCCTGACTGCTAATACTGCAGAGATGAGCCTGAGAGCCGTAAGAATAACCAGGGGAAGAGCAGTTCTGTTCCACTGCAGGTTGTACTTAGTTTAACCCATCTGAAGCTGAAATACAAGCCATGATGGTNCCATGGGGCGGGGCATGGGGGGGTGTTGGCTGGAGCCTTTTAGCACTTTGGCTGTAATCAGACTGGAGCCAGGCGGTGGGCGGGCTGACAGCCGTCCTGGGCGGGTGGCCCAGGTTCTGTGTGAGGCCACTGGGTGTGCTGCTGGGATCCTGGGTGGTCACTGACCAGCCTAACCCCAAGGGAGGGTGGTCCCACATTGCCCCCGGCGCCGCCCGCCCCATCTCCCTGTATCAGATAGGCTACGCTGAGCTCTCTTTCCCCACCACCTGTTCTGGGCCCCAGAACAATCTGGAAGTGAGATTTGCTTCCAATAGAACAATTTGCAGAGCCTGCTCTCTGCCTCCCTCCCAGTCTGCCTTCCTTGGTTCACTCTGCCTCTTGCCCAGTCTCTCTTCCGAGTCTCCATCTCTCTGGGTCTGTCTCTCTCTGGCTCATATTTCTGTCATTCTGTGTCTGTTCCTCTTGGTATTTGTCTTCATTTGTCTGTGTATCTTTATCTAGCAGTCTTCCCTCTTCGGTCGGAAGCTGTCTCCCTATCCATGTCTGTCACTCAGCTCGTGATACCTCTGTCTCTCCATCTTTCTCTCTAAGAATCTGTATAACTGTCTCCTTCTTAAGCTT
Organism: Neotragus pygmaeus; assembly: GCA_006410875.1. NCBI lineage: Eukaryota > Metazoa > Chordata > Mammalia > Artiodactyla > Bovidae > Neotragus > Neotragus pygmaeus. The sequence goes on along the minus strand of SJYV01022228.1, from coordinate 36,511 downwards.
CGTTCACTTGCCTCATCTCTCTATGTCTTTTCTGATTCTCTCTCTCGCTCTGTGTCTGTGTTCCTATTTTTCTCGGTGTGTATCATTTCTCTTTGTGTCTGTCTCTCTCCTGCCCTCTGCTTCACACCTTCTTCTGCAGTCCCTCCAACACAGTAAATACCAAGAGTACTGAAAGAAATCAGTTTTTCCCCCCAGCTCAACAATATGCATGACTCTGTAAGGCACTTTGCCACTCCTGGCCTCAGTTTCCTCACTGGTGAAACACGTACGGTAGATATCTAGTTCCCCTCTGTCAGTCTTTATCTTTCTGCCTTTATCTCTGGTTTCTTGCAGCACAGCCCATCCTGCCTTCTGAGGGTTCTGCTTCTCTGCTATCTAAACTTCGCCCTGAAGTTAGGACTTCAGCCTCCTCAGATCCTGTCAGCCAGCAGGCCCCCAGAGGAGGATCCCTCACTTCTTCACCCTCTTGAACACCAGGGTAGACAAGGTCCCTTTCTGGGGCCATGTCTGGTATACAAACCAGATTAGCTCATCTCTCTAATCCTCTTGGTGCTGGGGCCTCTGCCAGGCAGGGACACCCACAGCGAAGAGCACGTGTGTGAGTGTGTGTGTGTGTTCTTGCATACGCGCAGATTCTTGGAGAAGGCAGAACCAAGGTTCTCTTCCTTCTGTTACTCCCTCCTGCCTGAAAAGCCCAAATTAAGCCCTTTTGTATAAGAAACCTCATCTGGCTTGAACCAAATCAGGGCTTTCATAATCCCAGTCGGTTCCTCTCCTTCCCTGCCCCCATCTCTTTTTTTCTCTTACGGCCTCTTTAGGGCTCGAGAAATCATCCCAGCCATCCCCCTGTTCCTGAACAGCACAGAACCCACCCCTTCTACACATATATATTCTTCTCTAGTCATTTTCTGAGAAGGGTCTTTCCATCCCTTCTGTAAAAGTCTGGGTGTCTGGTCAAGGAGCAGGATGTTCGGGGGAGGAGGGGAGGCAAGTAGGTAGTCCTTGGATTTCACACTTGAAGTCAGAGGCCTCCAGCCCCCTCTCTGAAATTTCATTTGGAGAGGGCTTTCTTGGCTGATAAGATCAAAGCATTCCCTCTGCCAAATCATTACCTTATTTTCGAGGCAATTATAGAACTTATTGTATCAATTAGTCTGGTCTCCAGCTGCAGCCGTTTATCTCTGTCTCTCTTGGTGCACTTGCGGAAGAAAGGGTCTGCCCAGCCCCGCGCAGCCAGCCAGGCCGGGGAGGGGAGGGCTAGGGCCGCGGCCCTGGGAGCTGTCCGGCTGCTTTCAGCGGGGAAGGGGTAGGTGGAGAACCTAGCTGGTGCGCTTTTGAGGTTTGGAAATCCGGCCAGCTCCTCCTTGCGCGCCCAGCCAGTGCCCCAGGCGCGCTCTTTCCCGCGACCGCCACACCTGCACGCCCGATGTGGCCCAGAAGGACGCGCCAACACAACCTGGCGCGGGGATGAGAGCCATCAGGCCAGACCAGGGCGCGGGCTCCGCGGAGGAAAACGCTGAGCGGGAGCCAAGATGCAGGCCCCTTCCTGACTCTCGGGTGGGTGACTCATTCTGTGAGCCGTGCGCCCCGCAGTGGCGTTCTCTGGAAAGGCGTGGTGGCGTGAGTTTCGCCTCGGTGGAGACTCGTGCGTTTAAAACTGGAAGAAAATCTTAACAGGGGATGGGTGGCACGGAGAAGTAGGTGCCCCATGGGTGCGGGGAGCGTGGCCTGCTTTGCCTCCGCCCCGTCTGCAGCCTCTTCCTAAAGAAGAACCATGCCCACACCCCGGTGCTGGGGTCAGGTGGGGGTCTCTTAGAAAAGTGTTTCTTTGAAAATTTTGGTACTTCTTGATAACTTCAAAATTATCCAGGACCCCAAAGAGCTTTTATTTATGTGAATTCTATCTATTTATATTAAAAATTAAAATGAACGCAAGTGCCAAGTTGAAAGAGATCCCAGTGGCCAAGGGTTTGCCTTGTGGCTCAGCTGGTAAAGAGTCGGCCTGCAATGAGGGAGACACGGTTTTGATCCCTGGGTTCTCAGGAAGATTCCCCTGAAGAAGGGAACAGCTACCCACTCCAGTATTATGGCGTGGAGAATTCCATGGACTGTATATGGTTCCAGGACACGACTGAGTGACTTTCACCAGTGGCCAAAGCAGGACAATTTGAGCAACAGAGTAGTTTTAGATTGTAACCCAAAGTATAAAATATGCATGAGTCCATACTGATATAAATAAATGATTGAATAAATATATTGGGAGAAGAGACAGATCTCCCAAACAGAATTCCAAATAATTTACTTTGCTTCCTTAAGGGAGGTGGTGTGCCTGGTGACTCAGATGGTAAAGAATCTGCCTGCAATGCAGGAGACACAGGTTCCCTCCCTGGGTTGGGAAGATCCCCTGGAGAAGGAAATAGCAACACACTCCAGTATTCTTGCCTAGAGAATTCCCATGGAGAGAGGAGCCTGACGGGCTACAGTCCACGGGGTGGCAAAGACTGGAATAGGACTGAGTGACTAACATCTCAGGTTGTGACTTCCTTCCAGAGTACGGAACAAAAAAAGAGGGTGTGTGGGGGTTAGGGGACAGGGAGTGGAGGAGGGAGTAACTTTACAGTGGAGAAACCCGACAAACCTCAGTCAGGTATCAAGATCAGCATCAGCAGTGATAAGTTGTGTTGTTAGTTGTATCCTGGATACATATGATGAAAATGACACCACCTCTGTGGTTTTCCTCCCCTTAACCCACACTTTCTTGTTTATTTATTTGGCATGTGGGATCTTAAGTTGCAGCATGTGGTGTGAGATCTAGTTCTCTGACCAGGGCCCCCTGCATTGGGAGCACAGAGTTTTAGCAACTGGACCACCAGGGAAGTCCCCGTGCTTTCTAAGAAACACATCAGACCAATTCCATCAGAGGGACATTCTACGACATACCTGACCAGTAAGTACTCCTCAACTGTCAAGGTCATTCAGAAACAGGGAGAGTCTCCTGGACTTCCCCAGTGATCCAGTGGTTAAGACTGTGCTCCCAATGCAGGGGGCAGGGAAGTTCCATCTGTTGAAGGGGAACTAAAATTCCACATGTCTCATGGCCAAAAAATGTAAACAAACAAAAACTAAGGAACATCTGAGAAACTGTCATGGCCAAGAGGTACCTAAGAAGTCATGACAACTAAGCGTACTGTTGTATCCTGGTTGGGATCCTGGAAAAGATAAAGGACATTAGGGGAAAACTGAGGAAGTTTGAATAAGGTATAAGGTATGGATTTGAGTAAATAATAATAATATGTCAATATTAGTTAATTAATTTTGACAAATGCATCACACATTTGTAATGTGAGATGTTAATAATAGGGGAAACTGAATGTGAGGAAATGGGCACTCTGTACTATCTTTGTAATTTTTCTACAACTATAAAACTTCTAAAAATAGAGTTTATTTTAAATGATTATAATATTTATATATTTTAATTTAAAATTAATAATAAACCCAATACTTGCTAATATTAATGTCATGTTTTTATGAAAAATAACTATTGGGTTGGCCAAAAATTTCATTTGGGATTTTCTGTAAGATGTTATGGAAAAACCCAAGTGAACTTTGGGGCCAACCCAATATAATTTTCAAAATAAAAACAGAAGAATGGTATTATGTAACATTTTTGCAACTATCTTTAAGATCTGGCTTAATAGCAGGATTCTCATATTTGCTTCTATGTTCAACCAGTTGTGATATCACAACCAGTTGTGATATTGCATGTCTTATAGCATCTGGAAAACTCCACGTACACTTAAGAAAGGTCGAATAACATCTTAATATTATTATGAACCTCTTTGAGAACTGCCACCTTAGTGATTCCATCCATCCCTGTGACTCTAGATTCCTGATTCAAAATCCCTAGCTTTGAAACATCTCTATTGAGTTCTCTGGCCACATTTGTCACTATGCCCTTGCCTTCCCCTCACCCTCAATTATATGCCCTTTCGACACTTCGCAGTCCATGTCAGCATGAGCACATCATTCCTCTAGTCATTGTAGCTCTGTGAAGTTAATGTGCAGAACACTTCTCCCATCCCGTGGTGCAAAATCACTGAGTAATGGGACAGCTGCCTCTCTCGTTTTTCCCAGACAGCTAAGTGTCACAAACCCTAAAATACCAAAATGCATAATAAATGATTGTTGGATGACTGTAGATGATTCCAGAATCAGAGCTCTTTCCTTCTGATGAAGTCTCCCTCTTGCCCCTGCATATCAGCCCGAGTTTCCACTGTGGACGATAACAGTCTGCGATTTAGTAAGTTTGATGTCCACTTTGAATTAGCAAAGATTAATTTCTCTCATTGCGATAGCCAGGCCAAAATACCCAATTTGGACAAGGGATACACCTTGAGGGCAGATTCCTGACTTCAGAAATTAGGTTTGGGGCATTCAGTTTCAGCAGAGATGTTTCCATCCACAGAATGCTATACAAACCACAAAGGCTGCCATCCTCTCACCCAAATAATGAGCATTGTTGGTCCACTTGACAAATAGCCTTTGGGGTTCAGTCTCCCAAATGACCCAGATACCACCATCATTTTTTGAGTTGTCTTATATACTTTTGTGCCTCAGATTTTATTATGTGGTTTTCTTTCAATGTCTCTCCCATATGCTGTTCTGTTCCCAGAGCCTCTGCCCTCTAGCAGTTCTTAGACCCTCTTCCCTGAGCTATTGGAGAAACCTCCACTGGATATGCTCAGGAGTTTCTGTGTCACCATTCAGGTGGTGGGAAACTAATGAAGGTTATTAATGGTGGAGCAGTGTGATAAAGGCAGACACCTGGGGAGAGGAGTCTGACTGCAGGCTGAGTTCAGTTATATTCTTACTGATTTTCCGCCTGCTAGATTTAGCCATTTTCTGGTAGAGAGGTGTCTGAAGTCTTCTGTAGTGCTGGATCCATCTCCATCTATTTCTCTTTGCAGTTCCATCCATTTTTCCTGCATGTGTATTTCCTTTTCCCCTGTTCAGTTAGGCTTTGAAAAAACACCAGTAGTTTAGGCTCAAGTGAAATAGTTTCTCCCCAGGGCAGGCGATGTTAAAAAATGCTCTGAGGGGTGTAAACCAGATGGTAAAGTAGGAAGACCCTAAGCTCACCTCCTCCTCTGCTGCTGCTAAGTCGCTTCAGTCGTGTCTGACTCTGTGTGACCCCACAGATGGCAGCCCATTGGGCTCCATCATCCCTGGGATTCTCCAGGCAAGAACACTGGAGTGGGTTGCCATTTCCTTCTCCAATGCATGAAAGTGAAAAGTGAAAGTGAAGTCGCTCAGTCGTGTCTGACTCAGTGACCCCATGGACTGCAGCCTACCAGGCTCCTCCATCCATGGGAGTTTCCAGGCAAGAGTACTGGAGTGGGATGCCATTGCCTTCTCCGCCTCCTCCTCTGGGCACACCAAAATTAAAACTATTTGCAGAACAACTGTCGATAAGAATGACCTGAAGACTGGCGAAAAAGATCTTCTGCAACTAAAGGTATAAAGAAGGAGCCACAACCAGATGGGTAGAAGGGGCAGAGACACAGTATAGTCAAGACCCACACCCCCAGGTTGGTGACCCACAAGTAGGAAGATAATCACAACTGCAGAGTTTCTCTCCAAGGAGTGAGGGGTTCAAGCACTGTATCAGGCTCCTCAGCCTGGGGGTCCTGCACTGGGAAGATGAACCCTGCAGAACACTTGGCTTTGAATGTCAGCGGGGCTTGCTTTCGGGAGAGCCAGCGGGTAACAGAGAATTCTCTCTTAAAGAGCACATACGATGTCTCACACACTCCGAGACCAAGAGCGGAAGTGGTCATTTGAAAGAAGCCTGAGTTAGACACACTTGCTAGTCTCGGAGAGCCTCCTGCTGAGCCTCCCTCTTGGAGAAGCAGGAGGGAACTGGAGCTCACTCGGGGGACATAGACACTGTGGCAGGCGTTTGGGGGAGCTCATTCTACTCCAAGGACACTGGAGCTGGCAAGCACCGTTTTGGAATCCTCCTTCTAGCTTATTAGTGCTGGGACCTGCCCCCACCCAGCAGCCTGTTGGCTCCAGACTTGGATGAAAANGTTTTTTTTTTTTCCTTATACAAATTCTTGAGCTTTGTTCTGGGTCATAGTTATTTAGAAATAGTTTACCCTTTTGAGTCTTGTAAACTTTTAAGGCAGGAGCAGAACAGCATTTAGTTTAGGGCTAATTTTGGCCCACTATAGAGACAAAAACCTTCTAATTGAATACTCTATCTCATGTTCCATGAATTATGAGATTTGTCATTATGGTTAGTGAGAACAAAAACTACTCATTGTCTCTTGAGAGCTCTGAGTATTGTTCCCTCTGATCCTTTGGGTGGTTCTCTCATTGGCCTTTAGTCCTTTCCTCACATCCATATATTGATTAGTACTCAGTTGAAGATCCAGAGAAAGCCTTTGAAGATCTCTGGACATCCCTCTCATTGCAGCTGTCTTATCTTCTCTCCCAGCTATCAGCTTCATCTCCTCTACTTAGGGAGATTGGCAGGCATACCTTGATCCCCTTTTCACTGTACAGTCAATCAGAGGATTTACTTCATTTGTTTTCCATCTCTATTCTTTGTTGCCTGATATCTAATCTCTTAAAAATTGTTGTTTGATATATTTTGCCCAGTGTTTAGTTGTTTTAGATGGGAAAATAATTAATAGTTGCTGTTATTCCATCTTGGTCAGAAGCAGAATTCTCTAAAAATTAAAAAAACATATTTTGTTTCCATACTCTAATTATATCTTCATATTTATGATGTATTTTTACTTGTATATATGCATTGTTGAATATTTTCCTGACAAAAGGGAAATTTTGTTTTGACTAGCACTGATGAGCTATTAATTGCCCATCTATAATTTTACACATCCAATAACTGGAGGAATTTTCTAGAGACCAACTTCTGACTTCATACATTTAAAACATTGTCCTCCATTTCAGACTTTACTTTTAGAATCAGGTGCTACAAGATATGGGCTTTCCTGGTGGTGCAGATGGTAAAGAATCTGCCAGCAATGTGGGAGACCCATAGCAATATAATCTTGGATTCTTCTCCTTCATGGCATTATGCCTGCAAGGTGAGGAAGCACAGTGACAGGACCACTCCTGGAAGCCATTTCTACACTAGGATAACTAGCAAAAACTCAACTGTACGTGAAAGTGACTGCAAACCACATAAATATATTTTACTCAGAAATAACTCATTATTCAACTTACCTTTTAGCTGAATTCTCAAAATGCTTTGGTCACCACTCCAAGATTACCCAATAGAGACGAAAGTGTGATAGAGATGCCAGAGTAAAAAGAGACAGCAGTCTTAACTGATGACGTTTAAAATATCTTACTTTAGCAAATTTTATAAAAACGTTTGACCAATGAACACATTGCTTGGGCTCTTTAGGTCTGGAGCGGGCTGTACCAATGATAGCCCTTAAAGCTTAACTTCATGGTAAATCTGCGTCTGCTCAAGATGCTGCTTCAGTTCAGGCTCCCTGTGGCTGACCAAAGTGAAGTGAAGTCACTCAGTCGTGTCTGAATCTTTTCGACCCCATGGACTGTAGCCTACCAGGCTCCTCCATCCATGGGATTTTCCAGGCAAGAGTACTGGAGTNCCCTGTGGCTGACCAAAGTGAAGTGAAGTCACTCAGTCGTGTCTGAATCTTTTCGACCCCATGGACTGTAGCCTACCAGGCTCCTCCATCCATGGGATTTTCCAGGCAAGAGTACTGGAGTGGGTTGTCATTTCCTTTTCAGAGGATCTTCCTGATCCAGGGATCGAACCCAGGTCTCCCACATTATAGGCAGCTGCATTGTAGGCTTTACCATCTGAGCCACCAGGGAAATCCCAAACAGAGTCGAAATTCTTTCCCTTGGCAGATCTTGCCTTTTCCTGAACTCACTTACTTTTCCAGATCTGCACTTCCATCCCAGAGTTCCCACCATGCAGGCTGGCAACTTGGTGCATTGCATATGTTGTTCTCATTACCTGGAATACTCTTCGCTGACTTCATCTCCTGGGAGCAGCTACCCCCTCCTTCAAGACCAGGATGAGTGTCATTTCCTCTATGAGGCCATTCCTGACTCCTCTGGGGATTAATTGTGTCAACACAGCATATTCCTATTTTTAGTTTATTTATTTTTCAAGCTTTATTCTTTGAAGGAAGAATGGAGAGTTGTGAGCTAGTACTCCTGGGTACAATATCCTCCTGAAAGGCCCTCAGTAGGGCTGTTTTATACAGAGAAGGCAATGGCAACCCACTGTAGTATTCTTGCCTGGAAAATCCCATGGACAGAGCCTGGTAGGCTGCAGTCGATGGGGAGTCAGACACCACTGAGCGACTTCACTTTTACTTTTCACTTTCATGCATTGGAGATGGAAATGGCAACCCGCTCCAGTGTTCTTGCCTCGAGAATCCCAGGGACGGGGGAGCCTGGTGGGCTGCAGTCTATGGGGTTGCACAGAGTCGGACACGACTGAAGCGACTTAGCAGCAGCAGGGCTGTTTTATAAGGATTTTGTCAGTAGAGAGAGGAGAAAGTTCTGACAAGTCTGGTGCAGCTGTGCTCTCCCAGAACCCACTGGCGCTCTCGCAGCGCCTGGGTGCACATCTCTGCATGTGGCCTACTGGCACCATCTTGAATCATGCTGTATGTGTCGGGGGAGGCGTCTCTGCACATGGGCCACGGAGCTGAAGTGTTGAGCCCAGTATTTCACATGAACGCAGGTCTGAAGTGCCAGCCAGTGGCAGGGTCAGCACTCTAGGAGCAAGTGAAACCAGTGTCAGGACTTCCTGAAGTTCAGATTCTTTATTTCTCATACCGAAGAAATTCAGCAAGAGGCAAAGTGAGAGGTAAGAAATAGATTTGCTGAGAGACACACTCTGTAGAAGAGCGTGTGCCATCTCAGGTGAGAGGCCCTGGGAGATACACCTTCCATAGAATGTGGTACCTGCGAAAAGACTTGAGAGCCGCTTCCTATTTTTATCATAGTCCGCATGATACCATGTTTTGTACTGTCTCTCCCACCATCATTTTAAACCCCTAAGGCCTTGTAACTTAATTATTTCTCTATCCTAGTGCCTAACTCAGTGAGTTCTACTTAGTAGGAGCTAGTGCGTGGATGTTTGAACAAGTGAAATCTCTTTCTTTTCCTCCCACATAGTGCTGGCTCTTGCTCACTTGTTTGGCTTAATATTTATTCCCCCCATCCCCCCCCCATAAACTGTATAGAGGAGCAAGACATTTCTGAAGCATAATTAAAGGGACGAATGAATATACAAGTATGTATTGATAGAGTCATCCTGACCCCTGTGTAACAGAGAGTTTATGGAGCACCTACTATTAGGAGGCATTATTAGTATTATTAGGAGGTAATCAGGAGGAGATTACCTACTATTAGGAGCCACGTTGGTCACTCAGATTGTAAAGAGTCTGCCCACAATGCAGGAGACCCAGATTCCATCCCTTGGTGGGCAAGATCCCCTGGAGAAGGGACTGGCAAACCACTCCAGTATTTTTGCCTGGAGAATCCCGTGGACAGAAGAACCTGGTGGGCTTCAGACCGTGGGGTCGCATAGTCGCACATGACTGAGCAACTAACACGTGTATAGGTACTATTAGGTACTACATAATACTAGGAACGATCCTTTCTGCGTGCTTTGTGTGTTGTTTGGTCGCTAAGTTATGTCCGCCTCTTTTGCAACCCCAATGGACTGTAAACCTGCCAAGCTCCTCTGTCCATGGGATTTTCCAGGCAAGAATACTGAAGTGGGTTGCCATTGCCTTCTCTAGGGGATCTTCCTTACCTAGGGATCAAAGTCGCGTCGCCTGCATTGGCAAGCAGGTTCTTTACTACTGAGCCACCAGGGAAGCCCTTTTGAGTGCTTACTTATGCCTTAACTGGTTTGGAGTTTCTTAGTCAAGGCACACAGCAACCCCACGAGGCCATTTCTGTTGTTGACTACCCGTCTAGGAATTTGGGCTTCCACGCCTAAGGCGGGGACTGGTGATTGAGCTGCAGGAGGCGGCAGGGTGCGCACGTGGGGAAGGGACACAATCTTGCCCACGCCAGCCAGTCTGAAGCGGGTCCCTTCCAGAACGCTGACCGGTCCTTTCCTAGGGAAGTGGGTGTGTAGCCAGACTTGGGTGCAGAGAGAATCTTAGCGACTGAAACACAAGGGGGCGCTAGCTATTCAGCTTTCCAATGAAGAGCGAGGCTGCCCGTGGCAACCTCTCAGCTTCCCTTCTAGACCCTTTCGCCGGTTGCTCCATTCCCCAAAAGTGAAGTCGCTCTGTCGTGTCCCCATGGACTGTAGCCTGCCAGGCTCCTCTGTCTATGAGATTTTCCAGGAAAGAGTACTGGAGTGGGTTGCCATTTCCTTCTCCAGAGGATCTTCCAGGGATCCAACCTGGGCCTCCTGCATTGTAGGCAGACGCTTTACTGTCTGAGCCACCAGGGAAATCCATACCCCAGTGGTTGCAAATAATCTGCCTGCACTAACGGTGTCCTTTGTACTTTCGCGCTTAGTGTCAGAAAACCTCAAAGGAAGTTTCTCATAGCTTCATTACAGTGATGCTGAAATGAAGGCTAGCAAGGTTAATTCTTGCTCAAGGTTACACAGAGGATGGCAAATCCTTGTTCTGAACTTTTCCTGCTGCTCCTAACTTCCCATCCCCAGGTCCTACATACCTATACGTACACCCCTATCAGTACGACCCTGTATCCCTCTGCTTTCTGTTTATTTAAATCCTGAACTTCTTAGGCACTTGAGGCCCCGCCACCCATTTGGGGAACTTGCTGCCCGGCAGTACTCTGGGATGTCACATGGCCAAGGGTTACCTCATCAGAGTGTAAATTCCAGCCTTTAGCGTGAGGCTTTACACAGAGTCAGTGCTTAATAAACATAAGCTGTGTCAATGTCAGGCAGGCACAGCAAATGTCCGGGGGTGGGGTGGGGTTGTGTGTGTGTGTGTGTGTGTGTGTGTGTGTGTGTGTGTGTGTGTGTAGCTCAGGGTCTGCATAGAGCCAGCAACAACAAACACTCATTAAAAATATGTGAATGAGGATTTAATAGTTTAACATTTCTACTTTGTTCTACCTCTTGTTTGTACCCAGCTGGGACTGACAACTCCCAGAAGGTAAGGATGAGGAATGTGGGTGTGTGTGTTGGGGGCGGGAGAGGAGGCGGTATTGGGAGAAACCAAAGAGGCATAGGGCAGGGAGCAGAGCTTTCCCATGCTGAGAATAAGGCTCACATAGAGAATGAGAAAGGGAGAGAGAGAGATGCCAAGATCTAAGTCAGAGCGGAAGGAAAATGAGCCCTGAATAGGAGCCTTGTGTGTGGCCCTGTGGTGCTGACTCACCAAGACTTGGGAGAGCAAAACACACTAGGGATGAAGGGGCCTGTGTGCTGTGGCCACCAGTCTGCCACCCCAAGGACACCCTGTCTGCCCTGAGGCCCAGATGGTCTCAAGAGGTTTTGATTTGGGTTAGGTGGGCTGGGGGTCGGGGGGGCCACTATAAGGGAGATGGGGAAGTCTTTGGAGAATACAGAAGACCCTTCCTGGGAGAGCTGTGGGTCTGAGTTCAGGTGGGCAGGAGGAGCAGGGGAAGGAGGTGTCTTTCCCCAAATACTCAGTGGCAGTCTCCTCCACAGGCAGGTGTGGCAGGTCAGACTCACAAGCCGGGAGAGGTAGGTGCTCGTGGCTTGAGTGGCTTCCTGTCCATACCGGAGGGAGAAGCCATGCCCTGTGAGTAAGTGCTTCCCGGAGCTGATGCTACAGATGGGGGCATGGCCTGGGAGTAGAAGCTCTGCAATCCTCCCCACTCCCAGCCTCACCTCGGCTGTCGAACCGGTTCACAGACATGAGGACGGGATTTTGTGGCAGCTAGGATGGCAGGTGGCCCTAGGCCAGTAGGTGGAGGGCAAAGCCCTGGTGGACAGGATCAAAGGTCAGACATTGTAGAGAAACAGGCGAGAGGAGGAAAGAGCGCCTGAGGGAGCAGCCGGGGCTGGGCTAGGAATTCTGGTCCCAGGTCGGCTCAGGAAAGGAGCAGATGGCTGAAGCAGAAAGGGGGAGCTAGACTGACTCTTTAGACCTAGCCTTGTTCTCCCCATCTGCAGTACAAAGGAGCTAGAGTCAATGGGCTCTCAGCTTCCTTCTCACTCTAACATTTGATGACGCCATGTGTCATCCCTCTCTCCTCCCCACCAAAGCCTCTTCTCTTTCAGTGTCCTGTTTCTAGCTCAAAGTCTCAGAAGAAAGCTAACAAACTGGGGATTCATACTTAAATGTATTACTGTCCACAAACTAATATTCTGAACTTCCCAAAGGTATTACATATTAAAAAAATTATTATTTACTTATTTGGCTGCATCGGGTCTTAGTTGCAGGATCTTTGACCTTCCTCGTGGCATGCAGGATCTAGTTCCCTAAGGATTGAACCCGGGCCCCTGCACTGCGAGTGCAGGGTCTTAGTCACTGGAAATCCCAAATGTCCTACATACTTTCTACTATAGTATGGCCACTGGAAGGAGAGTGGACTTGAAGGCCTAATGAATGAAGGTTTGAATCCAGCTGTGCCCGACTCTCAGCCCAGTTGAGTTGTAGGACCTTGAGCAATGTCCTGGGCCTCAGTAGGCCTTCATTACTTTATGGGTCAAGCAGGAATAACCTGCCTCTTTCAGTAGTTGTGTTGATTAAATGAAGTGACACATGTAATATACATGATTGACAGCTTGGTACCAAATAAAATACTCAGAAAATGTGTCCGCCCACATTTAGGGGACTTAGTCACGACCAGAAAGAACAGAGTCTGAGATTAAGGTGCAGGAGGCTTACCAGGAGCTTCCTGGTGGCTGAGAAGGTAAAGAATCTGCCTGCACTGCAGGAGACCTGTGTTTGATCCCTGGGTTGAGAAGATCCCCTGGAGGAGGGCGTGGCGACCCACTCCAGTATTCTTGCCTGGAGAATCGAGAATCCCCATGGACAGAGGAACTTGGCAGTGTACAGTCCTTGGGGGTCTCAGAGTCTGACACAACTGAGCAACTGAACACACACAGGCTTATCAGAGAGAACCCTTGGAATCCACAGGAAGGAAGAGGGGAGGGAGGAAAAAGAAGAGGTGGGGACAGGTGAGCTGCAGCAGTCTCAACGGAGGGCTCAGTCAGCCCTACAGGGAGTTTAGAAGCTTGGATGACCCTTTAGAGCTCTCTTGATGTGGGACAAGGGGGCCAGGTCTTTATGCTCCGTATCAGTCTTTGGATGTGGACTGCCCATGAAAGATGTAACCTTGGTGTCAAATTCCTTTCCAGAAGGCTTACAGCCAAGAGCTGTTTCCTGTCAGCATTTCCCGCAGCTAGGAAAATAAATTCTTCGTTCCTGAAGGGGGACCTGCGTGTTTGCCATGCTGAGTTAATTAGTAGGACTCTTGTCAGATTAAGTAGGTGACTCCTCAGGGATAAGGCCAGTCTTGCTGCTACACTTCCCAGTAATTTTTCCAAGCCAGCCATTTCACTGTGGTGTGGGCAGAGCCACGCGAACTTCCCAGTGCCCCTCCAGTCTTAACAGCAGCACAGACGTTCACACCACTGAGAGAAGAGGAGAAACTGCTTTCACATCCCTCCAAGGGAAGCGGTCACTTGCAAGTATCCCAGGACCCATTGGATTCTGTTCAAACCTTGTCATTCCCCTTTTGCTTATGGAGACTTAGAGGGTAGGAGGGGACATTTACGGGTAATGTGGTACTTTGGCAGAAGGTCCTTTCTCAGCTTGGCTTTTACACGTTCCTAGGTCTTCTCTACAGGTTGAGAATGTTTTTGCAGACTGCTGTGGTCTGGGAGCTCTGTCAGTCTCTCTGAAACAGGACTCAGCTTTCATCCAAAGACCAAGACAAGCCAACTGAAACATATTGGAAACACAGGGAGATAGTGTGGAAATCCAGGTAAATAATGCTTTGGAGACAGGAGAAAAGGCATTTGCTTCTTCTCTAGTTAACTTTTTCCGCCCACAAGCAGCTGTTTCTGCTAGGACCGCCTTTGCTGCTGCTGCTGCTGCTAAGTCGCTTCAGTCGTGTCCGACTCTGTGCGACCCCACAGATGGCAGCCCATTGGGCTCCGCCATCCCTGGGATTCTCCAGGCAAGAACACTGGAGTGGGTTGCCATTTCCTTCTCCAATGCATGAAAGTGAAAAGTGAAAGTGAAGTCGCTCAGTCGTGTCTGACTCAGCGACCCCATGGACTGCAGCCTACCAGGCTCCTCCATCCAGGGGAGTTTCCAGGCAATGGAGTGGGNTTCTCCAATGCATGAAAGTGAAAAGTGAAAGTGAAGTCGCTCAGTCGTATCTGACTCTTATTGACCCCATGGACTGCAGCCCACCAGGCTCCTCCGTCCATGGGATTTTCCAGGCAAGAGTACTGGAGTGGGATGCCATTGCCTTCTCCGTCGGAGTCAGACTATAAGCACCTTTTTAAGCAAGCAGCCAGATTCATCTAGCTTCTTCTTTCCCTTTCTGCTCTTGTCTTTTCCTTTAATATCCGCTCACTTTTCCTATACTCAGGTAATATGTAACCAATACTTCACTTCTGGTTTCAGTAGCCTATGTAAAGTAATGGGATCACCTTTAGTACTGGGAGTTCAAACTCCCCTGGTTGGTGCCTCTCTCTTGATGAGGAACCCAGGATGGGACATACATGTCTGCTCCCTCTGGTCACCGCTTCCCCTCTTCAGGACCACACTGTTTCTCCCCGGCACTGGGGATGGCTTCCCACTGCTCCCCATCTCTCCCATCACAGCTCGCATAGTTGTGGTCTGTGGGTAGGTTGCTGTTTGTGGAGTTCTCAAACAGTGCTGCCTATGCCGCATACATTACCACATGTAAAACAGGTAGCTAGTGGAAAGTTGCTGTATAAAAAGGAACTCAACCTAGTGCTCTGCGACAGCCCAGAGTGGTGGGATGGGGACGTGCTGTGGAAGGGAGGTAAAGACGGAGGGCACACATGCATACTTACGGCTGATTACATGTTGATGGCAGAAACCAACACAGCACTGTAAAACAATTATCCTCCAATTTAAAAAAATACTATTTTCAACTCACCAAAATGGTTTCAAAATCAGTGGCTTGACCCACAGTTTGAAACACATTACTTAAAATTCAGTATTTTTAGACATTACCATCTTGGTAAGAGTTTTCTCTGACCACCCACATCTTCAAAAACACACACACACACACACACGTTGTCTCCGACCACCCACACCTTAAAATNCACACACACACACACTGACAAGGGGAAAAAATGGCTACAAGAAGTACTTACTGAAAAATGGATATAACCAGTAATTGGCTTAAATGCTAGGAATGTAGATATGTAAACAACCACACTGCGTGAACATCTTTTGTACATCAAAGGATTTTCAAGTGCTTTTATCTGGCTACACTTGCATTTGCTAACAGTGTAGCAGCAATAGCACTGGACTAAGAGACCAGAGTCACGAGTCATCTGTAAAATGAGAGGGCTGGACAAGATCAGGCATTCTTATCTTACAGTACAGGATTTATGGATGGCTTCAGGGTCTCTGGACGCCATGAAGCCAGCAACTGAATTTTGCACATAAGCATATACATTTTTATGGGGACAGCGTCCAGCTATTCTTAAGATCCTCAAAAGGTCCAGAACCCCCAAATGATTTAAAAATTATAGACTGGACTATTGTGAAGGCTTTGCTCAGCTTCAAGATTCTAAAGAAAACCAATGTCCCATGTCCTTTTGGGGTCTAACCTGGATGGGTTGTGTATCTTCGTTTGTTTTTTTGAAGCCAAGAACCAGTGGTCCCTTTTTAACAATCTGCTCCTTCCCCAACAAAATGAGCCCTGTTGTGCAACATTCTTCATTTGGTACAAACAAGACTACTTTTGCCCAGACTGTATGATTTAAGTTGTTTTAATGTAGTCTGCTATAAAAATGGATGAAGATCTCTGCACGGTACATTTGGTTTTACAGATGTTAATAACTAGTTAGTGCTTGCGCTATGTGCTGCACGTCATTATGATATTATGATCTGTTGACCAGGAACAGCTCTCAAAACATGGGTTAAGACCAGAACTGTGAATCATGGAACTTTCACTTAGCACACACACAGTCTACGGCAAACTTAAATACTAATCTATAATGCCTAACTGGATTATTTGATCCATTGCAGTATTGTGCTTGTTTATCTCAGAAGATAGGCAACTAGCAAAAATACACATTTCTTTTGCACTTCCCCACCCCCATATTACACTGTAAAAGTAATACATTATTCAGTGCACTTTCTAAGAAATAAACTTCCTTATAGTATCTCTCTCTCTATATATATATCTATGCCAAAACAAAAGAAGAGCACAATGCAACTTGTAAGATTACCATTTAAAGCAAGAGAGGTAACAATACTCTGGGATTATAGCCCCCTCTCCTGTTTAGAGAAGTTCCAGTTCGTGGGACAATGCACGGGAATAAACTTTAATGCATGACTGCTCCGGGAAGTTTAAGATAACCTCTTTATCATTTGGTAGACATGCTAGGGCATTACCAGTGTTTTCATTTTTCCTCGATGCATTGGCTTTAGTCAAACCATAAGCTGTGCAGACACCAGTGTACTCCAGAGTGATTTATCTTGATTTCCATCACCTGCTTTTCTCCCATCAACTCATATTGGGTTATGAGGAAATAGGTTTAAATCATAACAGGAGGTTGTGCTGTGTCACGCAGTCGAGTCCGACTCTTTGTGACTCCATGGATTGTAGCCCGCCAGGCACTTCTGTCCAAAGGGATTCTTCAGGCAAGAATACTGGAGTAGGTTGCCATGCTCTCCTCCAGGGGATCTTCCTAACTCAGGGATCGAACCCAGGTCTCCAGCATTGCAGGCAGATTCTTTACCAACTGAGCCACCAGGGAAGCCCTGGCTGCTGGCTAAGTGTTGACTAGAACAATGTATGTGAGATCTCTCCATCCTTGTGGACACAAAATCAGGTAACCACCATGTCTGAGGTGGACAGTCATTATACTCTAGGGAGTTTGCTGGTTGTGCTAGCCAACAAATTGGAAAGTTTGGAGGCTTTTGTCCACACAAACTCACTGTGATGGAAATGACACAAATTTCTAGAATTAAAAAGGCTGCAGCTTGGCACCTTGTGAGCTAAATCCAGCTGCAGAAATGTTTAGCAGTATTTTAAAATATTTTGATCAGTTCTTGATATTTAAAAATGAGAATGTTTCTCCTGAAAATTTGGATTTCATAAAACTCTTAGGAGCTGGTAACCCTGCTCTAGCAGGACTGCATAGCAGCAAGCAGCTGAAGCGGCACAGGAGGTGCCCTTTTCAGCGGGGCATGGGCACTTCACTTTGCTAGGGCTCTCAGTGCTCCCCGCTGTTAGACGTCATTTGAGTGAGTGACTGACTTGTTTTTCTCATTTGTATGACCAGTTGAGCTTTGTGACAATGGGTTGGTTTGGCCTTGTCTTCATGATAGACCTGATTTCATGTGAAATTTCCCCCTCCCCATGGACAAGATTCTTTGACTGGGTCCCAGCTACATCTAGTTGCTTTGGTAGGTAATCTTAACATGCATTTCTACTCATCCTTTACACTATATTGCAAACTCCAAAGATACAATCACACTAATATTTATGTGTTTAAGTGTGTGTATGTTAAACACGTAAAGGGGTGTGTATTTATACAGATATATGTATATTTTCATTTAGGTAAAAGTTAATTTGGCTCCACAGATACGGACACCAAGTGCTGGCAGTTTGGAGAATAAGTGTAGAACAATTGGCTAAAACCTGTATAATTCTGACATAATATTACAAAGACGGTGAACTTTAAGTTATTGCTTTTGGATTACAGAATAAAGGTCTCATTCTGTTGCAAAACTTTTACACAGAATGAGTAACCATTTCCTATTCAAGTAATAGCAATCGGAATCAGAAGTTCCTTAGAAAACAGTAGATGCCTGAAGACATTTTTGAAGGAGATGTGATTTCATTCTATTCAAGAACTTATGCAGGAAACTGGGAGTGATGAAATTTTTCCAAAGTACAAGAAAATCAGCATCCCAACTGCTTAATGTTCAGGAGGGTTTTTCAAGGGCTCTATAAAGCTCACTTTGTGGTGAGTTTTCATTCACCTTTAGCTTTCCCATTCTACTTATGCAGCCTTATTTCTGAACACAAAGCTTGTATTAAAACAGTAAAAGAGGATTAAAAGCAGTGTTGGTTTTTAACATTCAGAATTCACAGAGGATCTCATTTTTTTTTTTGCAGGATCCATTCTGTGCTTTTGCTGCAGAATCACATTCATATGGCAGTCTAATTTCAGGCACTTTTAAAGCATGTTCATCTGGAATAAAAAAATCTGCATGAACCACTTCTGCATAATTCAAAATGAGTGTTGAGTGATTCGAGTCTCCAGACAGACAGCAAATCACCACCTGGTACTCAGTTAGCTTTCTCCATCATAACGTGATGGTGACTGTGAAGCTTAGGTGTCTTTGAGGTGCCCTTCTAGCTTTAGCACAAAGATGGCAATCATAAAATTCCAAACTACTTAGTTTCTACTTAGAAAATACAAAAAGGTGAAATACACTAAATGTATTATAAGACGGCTTCAGCTAAGATCAAAATAAATAACATGATCTGACTCAATGGTTTGACTCTTGAGCTCCTGGACGAAATCTGATGGAATGTCAAACGCAGAGACTCCCTCCTAGGCACTAGCTGTTGGTAGGCAAAAGTATCTCAACATCCTTGCCATTGGCGACAACAGCATTAGAAGAGCAGCTGCTGCCAAGGTCTTCTGCAGTGGTCACAGAGGATGCCTGGGAGTGAGTTTTGGTCAGGGGCGTGGTAGTGGATGGAGAGGGAGTGAGGCCAGGCTTTTTGGGTGGGATGGGTGGAGGGTTTCCTCGCTCAGCTCTGGGGATGGTAGGGGACTTGATCCCTGGAGACAGGGGGCTCAGAGGACTGGACACTTTCCCTGGAGTAGGTGAATGGCTGGTGTCACCTCTCGCATTGGCAGTGCTGGCCAGATTTCGGTAGTCTGTGCCAAAGGGAGAGCTGTTAGGAGACACGGGCTTTATTGGTCCTTGTTGGTTAGTGAATCTGGAGAGCACCTGAGTGACCGTGTTTCGGGCCAGCTGCTTGGCAGCAGAGTTGTCTATGAGGGTCGGGGACAGATCCCTGGATGGAGGGCTCTGCAGCCCACTGGCTTGTTGGTCCTGATCTGCTTGGGACTGAAATTTGTGCCGAGCTGCATGGAACCGCTGGTTGATCCCTACTTGGTAGGATGACTGGTAGCCAGGGCTGCTAGCTGATGACCCCAGTAAGCGCTTAGTTAGTACTGGTGACGAGCAAGGAGAGGAGGTGAGAGAGGAAGAGGCAGTGCTGCTGGGAGATGGTGAGCTCCCGCTGGAAGGCAGATGACTAGGCGCTGGGCCTGGGGTCTCTATTGCCACAGGACACCCGCCATTCTCCACTGCTTTTTCTTGGGCCAGTTCCCCAGGGTTCTCTCGTGGAGGCACTTGGTTTTCTGCATTGCTGCCTGCAGTCAACTCCTTGGTCGTCTGCATTTCTGGGTCAAAGTGTCCATTGGTTTTTGCGTAAGAGTAAGCGGGAGCGGTGGGACCAGGCAGCGCGCTGGCCGTCACCTTGGCTGTGCTGCCCCCATGTGTCTTCTCTGCCTGGAAACTCTCTGTTTGGCAAAATACAGACACTAGCACGGGTGGCTCAGTTACCGTGCCTTTAGACATGGTTACTGGTTTCTTCACCTGCTCGCTGGGGCCACCTTGCTGGTGCAAAGCCTCTAGATTCTTCACCACCTTCTTCAAACTCTCCATCTCTTCTTTCAGAGTTCTGGTCCGGTTCTCTTCTCGGTTCAGCTTTGCTCTTAGTTGTTCCCTTTCAATGTCAAACTCAGATAACTGCTTCTCCACCTGGGCCTCCGTCTGCAAGCCCCGCTTCCTCTCGGCAGCCAGCTCTTCCTCCAGCTTGCTCACTCGGCTCTTCTCCTTCTCCAGTTTCAGGCTCAGCTCTCCTGCCTTCTGGCCTTCCTCCGCGGCCTTGCTGGTGGCCTTCTTGCACTCACGGACCAGCATGGAGGACAGCTGCTTGTGGCGGGAGCGCTCCTCTTCCAGCTGACTGGAGAGTTTCTTCTGCTCTTTTTCAAACTTTTTCACTTGGGACTTTTCAAATTCCAACTGCAAAAGAATGCCACCACACATCTAGATTAGAGTAAGGAAACAAAGAGACACTGACAACTGTTACATGCCATGTGCTCACATCAAATATTTCTTAAGTATTACAACACCTAATGTAAAAATGTACACACGACGACTTAATCTTGCTTTGATGATTTAGGAGGCACTTCTAGTTCTCACTGTCTCAGGGTTATTAGTGGGAATCTGAATTGTCATTGTGTTCTAGGTCTATGGAAAGTTCAGAGGATTAGAACCAATCAAAACAGAAAGCAGAAAGCCATATAAACTGGATTTTGTGATGAATGCTGATGAAAACAAAACCTTTAAAGCTTCAGTAATAATTCTTTCTGCTCTTACAAACAAACAAACATAAGTAGCTGCATATGAATCATTCTTCTACACAAATGCCACTGGCTTTAACCATCATCCCAACCCTACTTAAAGAACAAAATGAGAGGGAAAGGGTTCAAGGAACCCTATTAGTCAGTGTTTTTCAAACTCTGAGACCCATGAATGGATGGGGAAACCATTTAGTGAGCCATTAAGAATTTGAACAAATGAAACTGAAGTGAAAATATTAATGTGTATTATAAGCAGTAAGGGTTATATATGATTTCATGAGATTTTTGTTTCAAGCATATGTATATGTGATGTAAAATGTATTTTTTACTAGGAGTCCTAAGTCAAAAAAGTTTTGATAGTTCAAAGTTACTGTTGCCCAAAGTGTGTTCTATGGAATGATGGTCCATAGTGAATGATCTATGTTAACAGATTTTATGAAAACATAGATTTGCTAATCACAGATTACCCTATATTAATCTTGAAGACTCACAGCATGCTTTGGCATACTACAAACTCTACACAATTGACGTTAGAAACCTCTTTGTGTGTTAGTCGCTCAGTCGTGTCTGACTCTTTGTGACTTCATGGTTTGTAGCCTGCCCATGGAATTCTCCAGGCATGAACACTGGATCAAACGTGAACACCTGGGATCAAACCCAGGTCTCCTGCACTGCAGGCAGGTTCTTTACCATCTGAGTCACCAGGGAAGCCTCTTTAACTTTGTTTAATACAGTAATCCTCAGAGTTATCTGACCACAAAGCCCTTTTTTTTTGAGTAACACCAATTTATACCCTGCAGAATAATCTTCAGGAAATGCTACTCTAGGTAAATGATGCTCCGAGCCCTTCCACCTTAACTACCTGTTGAGTCAGCCGCTCTCGCTCCTTCTCCAGCATGTAGGTGACATCATCGCCTTCGGCTGTGTCCTGTGCATGCCTCTGTCTTTCTTCTTCAAGGTCTAGGATTACCTTTAAAGAATTAAAAAAATCATTTCCAAATATAGGGAGTCACACTTAGAATACAATGTAACAGTAAGTGCCTATCTAGGCATCCAAGATCATATTCCATAGATAAATAAGTAAGTAAATCCTAGTCAGGGCCATCAAGTGCACACTGTCTAGAAGGGTGAAAGATAAATTCTAGAAAAAATACAATATGTACTTTACCTCACACAAAGTGGCATGTAAACAGAAAGAGGAACTCATTAGCTATAGGGACTGAAAAGGTTTCAGAGAATTAATAAGTTTGTTGGGATTAGGGGACAGGTGAAGTAAGGCAGATTCATGGAAAGTTGAAAGCTGAGGCTTTCCCCGTGATGCTCAAATCACTGGAGGTACCAGAGAGTGAAGCCTGAAATTAAACATTTCAAATAGGTGACATCCTAACTGTACCTTGCTTAATTAATATATACATCTTATATACAGTTAGATAAGAGGTAAAAAGATTCTGTAGACTTCATCCTGCATACGAGAAGGCTTAACTATTGAGATCTGAAGTGGAGATTTTTCATAAGGCCTTTTAACTAACTGTCTACCCATTCCACTTACCTTGGTGCCAAGCAATTAAGCCCAACGTTAAGGAGAGTGCAGGTTTAAAGGGGCACTTCCCCACATAATCCTGCCTACCACTGCATGATACTCCAATAATTATGGATATCTCCGTAGCTCCTGCTCCTGACTCAGAGGCGGGCTGGCCCAGGCCTCCCCAGGCCAGAGCATGGTCACCCCATGGCCATTGTTCGTCTTCACTGACAACTGTTACGAATGGAGGAAGAAGACTTTCTGGGACTCCTCTTTAAATACAAAAATGAAAATATTCTGGTGTATTTCCTTCTGGTTAAAAAAAGATTTTGGCTTCTCCTCTCCAGAGAGGCTTCTAAAATTATAGAAATGGGATGAAAAGAAAAAAAAAAAAACTAAAAAGAGAGACTTTGGCAGACAAATTTTTAATATTCTGAAGAAAGAAAGAGGCTGGAGGGATGGTAGCTACTTGGTATGAGGGAGGAAGCTGTTTTGCCCTGTAGGACCCCAAAGACATTAGGGGTATCTGCAGGTGGCAGATACTGCAGAGAAGAGGATGGAAGACAAGGGAACTAGTTCCAGGTGTGTATTTTCAAGAGTTATCTGTCCCTTCAACCCGATTCCTGTACACAGAATGCCCAGCCAGGCACCTACTGCCCAGGAATACACCAGATGTTTATACTCTAAAGAGACAGAATGCAACAGTCTCCAGATTTGGTAATAACAGATATGACAGAGAATAAAGGTGAGGAAAGAGGATTATTTTTATTTTGGGAAGATGGCAGGGTGAAGAGGAAAGGGAAGTGGGGTGCTAACAAAATCCACATCTATAATAAAAGGAAGTAAATATAAGTGTCTAAAATTGATAAAGTGAGAGAGCAATATATTAGTTAGAAGTATGGAAAAAATATATGGAAGTTAGCTAATAAAATAAAACATTAAAAGAAAAGTGGTTGTCTCTAATATTGAGGAGAGGGAATGGGAAGAGGTAGACTCAGTTCAGTTCAGTCACTCAGGCCTGTCCGACTCTTTGCGACCCCATGAATCGCAGCACACCAGGCCTGCCTGTCCATCACCAACTGCCAGAGTTCACTCAGACTCACGCCCATCGAGTCAGTGANGGCTGCTCAGCCTCCAGGAAGTGCCTGGGCTGGGTCTGGACCTACACACGTGGCCTCAGAGGGGCTGTGCGGGGTCTGAGCCTCTCTGGGAGCTCAGGTACCCTTACTGCCTGACCAGCCATCCTGGAGTCTGGTGTGGAGGTGGCTTCCATCCTCCAGCAGGCAGTTGCTCACTTGCTTTTCAAAAAGCAATATCCACGAAGACGGGAAACAGATACTGCCACGGCCCACACCAACTCTGGGGAGGAAGGAGAAACTACGNTGACCAGCCATCCTGGAGTCTGGTGTGGAGGTGGCTTCCATCCTCCAGCAGGCAGTTGCTCACTTGCTTTTCAAAAAGCAATATCCACGAAGACGGGAAACAGATACTGCCACGGCCCACACCAACTCTGGGGAGGAAGGAGAAACTACGGCCTGCCAGCCCTGGGGTGCGGTGGCGAGCCCTGAACGGCAACTTGAAAGCAAACTGACCTTGTAGGGTTCACGTGTCTGCGGCCTTAACAATTCTGCCAAATTCAGAGTCAAGTTCAACATCAGAGAGGTGCGGGCCTCGGTCACCCCCAGTACACAGCCAGGATTTTCCTGTGTGGCCTTTTCGGCAATTACCAGTGGACATAAATAATGCCCTGGCTTTGAGTTGGTGCTTGAAAAATACTGTTGGATTTCAGTTATAAGGAAACATGTTGGCCCACAAGCTGCTCTTACCCATTTTCTGGGAACCCTGGCCGCTAACCCCACAGCNGGAGTGAGTTTTGGTCAGGGGCGTGGTAGTGGATGGAGAGGGAGTGAGGCCAGGCTTTTTGGGTGGGATGGGTGGAGGGTTTCCTCGCTCAGCTCTGGGGATGGTAGGGGACTTGATCCCTGGAGACAGGGGGCTCAGAGGACTGGACACTTTCCCTGGAGTAGGTGAATGGCTGGTGTCACCTCTCGCATTGGCAGTGCTGGCCAGATTTCGGTAGTCTGTGCCAAAGGGAGAGCTGTTAGGAGACACGGGCTTTATTGGTCCTTGTTGGTTAGTGAATCTGGAGAGCACCTGAGTGACCGTGTTTCGGGCCAGCTGCTTGGCAGCAGAGTTGTCTATGAGGGTCGGGGACAGATCCCTGGATGGAGGGCTCTGCAGCCCACTGGCTTGTTGGTCCTGATCTGCTTGGGACTGAAATTTGTGCCGAGCTGCATGGAACCGCTGGTTGATCCCTACTTGGTAGGATGACTGGTAGCCAGGGCTGCTAGCTGATGACCCCAGTAAGCGCTTAGTTAGTACTGGTGACGAGCAAGGAGAGGAGGTGAGAGAGGAAGAGGCAGTGCTGCTGGGAGATGGTGAGCTCCCGCTGGAAGGCAGATGACTAGGCGCTGGGCCTGGGGTCTCTATTGCCACAGGACACCCGCCATTCTCCACTGCTTTTTCTTGGGCCAGTTCCCCAGGGTTCTCTCGTGGAGGCACTTGGTTTTCTGCATTGCTGCCTGCAGTCAACTCCTTGGTCGTCTGCATTTCTGGGTCAAAGTGTCCATTGGTTTTTGCGTAAGAGTAAGCGGGAGCGGTGGGACCAGGCAGCGCGCTGGCCGTCACCTTGGCTGTGCTGCCCCCATGTGTCTTCTCTGCCTGGAAACTCTCTGTTTGGCAAAATACAGACACTAGCACGGGTGGCTCAGTTACCGTGCCTTTAGACATGGTTACTGGTTTCTTCACCTGCTCGCTGGGGCCACCTTGCTGGTGCAAAGCCTCTAGATTCTTCACCACCTTCTTCAAACTCTCCATCTCTTCTTTCAGAGTTCTGGTCCGGTTCTCTTCTCGGTTCAGCTTTGCTCTTAGTTGTTCCCTTTCAATGTCAAACTCAGATAACTGCTTCTCCACCTGGGCCTCCGTCTGCAAGCCCCGCTTCCTCTCGGCAGCCAGCTCTTCCTCCAGCTTGCTCACTCGGCTCTTCTCCTTCTCCAGTTTCAGGCTCAGCTCTCCTGCCTTCTGGCCTTCCTCCGCGGCCTTGCTGGTGGCCTTCTTGCACTCACGGACCAGCATGGAGGACAGCTGCTTGTGGCGGGAGCGCTCCTCTTCCAGCTGACTGGAGAGTTTCTTCTGCTCTTTTTCAAACTTTTTCACTTGGGACTTTTCAAATTCCAACTGCAAAAGAATGCCACCACACATCTAGATTAGAGTAAGGAAACAAAGAGACACTGACAACTGTTACATGCCATGTGCTCACATCAAATATTTCTTAAGTATTACAACACCTAATGTAAAAATGTACACACGACGACTTAATCTTGCTTTGATGATTTAGGAGGCACTTCTAGTTCTCACTGTCTCAGGGTTATTAGTGGGAATCTGAATTGTCATTGTGTTCTAGGTCTATGGAAAGTTCAGAGGATTAGAACCAATCAAAACAGAAAGCAGAAAGCCATATAAACTGGATTTTGTGATGAATGCTGATGAAAACAAAACCTTTAAAGCTTCAGTAATAATTCTTTCTGCTCTTACAAACAAACAAACATAAGTAGCTGCATATGAATCATTCTTCTACACAAATGCCACTGGCTTTAACCATCATCCCAACCCTACTTAAAGAACAAAATGAGAGGGAAAGGGTTCAAGGAACCCTATTAGTCAGTGTTTTTCAAACTCTGAGACCCATGAATGGATGGGGAAACCATTTAGTGAGCCATTAAGAATTTGAACAAATGAAACTGAAGTGAAAATATTAATGTGTATTATAAGCAGTAAGGGTTATATATGATTTCATGAGATTTTTGTTTCAAGCATATGTATATGTGATGTAAAATGTATTTTTTACTAGGAGTCCTAAGTCAAAAAAGTTTTGATAGTTCAAAGTTACTGTTGCCCAAAGTGTGTTCTATGGAATGATGGTCCATAGTGAATGATCTATGTTAACAGATTTTATGAAAACATAGATTTGCTAATCACAGATTACCCTATATTAATCTTGAAGACTCACAGCATGCTTTGGCATACTACAAACTCTACACAATTGACGTTAGAAACCTCTTTGTGTGTTAGTCGCTCAGTCGTGTCTGACTCTTTGTGACTTCATGGTTTGTAGCCTGCCCATGGAATTCTCCAGGCATGAACACTGGATCAAACGTGAACACCTGGGATCAAACCCAGGTCTCCTGCACTGCAGGCAGGTTCTTTACCATCTGAGTCACCAGGGAAGCCTCTTTAACTTTGTTTAATACAGTAATCCTCAGAGTTATCTGACCACAAAGCCCTTTTTTTTTGAGTAACACCAATTTATACCCTGCAGAATAATCTTCAGGAAATGCTACTCTAGGTAAATGATGCTCCGAGCCCTTCCACCTTAACTACCTGTTGAGTCAGCCGCTCTCGCTCCTTCTCCAGCATGTAGGTGACATCATCGCCTTCGGCTGTGTCCTGTGCATGCCTCTGTCTTTCTTCTTCAAGGTCTAGGATTACCTTTAAAGAATTAAAAAAATCATTTCCAAATATAGGGAGTCACACTTAGAATACAATGTAACAGTAAGTGCCTATCTAGGCATCCAAGATCATATTCCATAGATAAATAAGTAAGTAAATCCTAGTCAGGGCCATCAAGTGCACACTGTCTAGAAGGGTGAAAGATAAATTCTAGAAAAAATACAATATGTACTTTACCTCACACAAAGTGGCATGTAAACAGAAAGAGGAACTCATTAGCTATAGGGACTGAAAAGGTTTCAGAGAATTAATAAGTTTGTTGGGATTAGGGGACAGGTGAAGTAAGGCAGATTCATGGAAAGTTGAAAGCTGAGGCTTTCCCCGTGATGCTCAAATCACTGGAGGTACCAGAGAGTGAAGCCTGAAATTAAACATTTCAAATAGGTGACATCCTAACTGTACCTTGCTTAATTAATATATACATCTTATATACAGTTAGATAAGAGGTAAAAAGATTCTGTAGACTTCATCCTGCATACGAGAAGGCTTAACTATTGAGATCTGAAGTGGAGATTTTTCATAAGGCCTTTTAACTAACTGTCTACCCATTCCACTTACCTTGGTGCCAAGCAATTAAGCCCAACGTTAAGGAGAGTGCAGGTTTAAAGGGGCACTTCCCCACATAATCCTGCCTACCACTGCATGATACTCCAATAATTATGGATATCTCCGTAGCTCCTGCTCCTGACTCAGAGGCGGGCTGGCCCAGGCCTCCCCAGGCCAGAGCATGGTCACCCCATGGCCATTGTTCGTCTTCACTGACAACTGTTACGAATGGAGGAAGAAGACTTTCTGGGACTCCTCTTTAAATACAAAAATGAAAATATTCTGGTGTATTTCCTTCTGGTTAAAAAAAGATTTTGGCTTCTCCTCTCCAGAGAGGCTTCTAAAATTATAGAAATGGGATGAAAAGAAAAAAAAAAAAACTAAAAAGAGAGACTTTGGCAGACAAATTTTTAATATTCTGAAGAAAGAAAGAGGCTGGAGGGATGGTAGCTACTTGGTATGAGGGAGGAAGCTGTTTTGCCCTGTAGGACCCCAAAGACATTAGGGGTATCTGCAGGTGGCAGATACTGCAGAGAAGAGGATGGAAGACAAGGGAACTAGTTCCAGGTGTGTATTTTCAAGAGTTATCTGTCCCTTCAACCCGATTCCTGTACACAGAATGCCCAGCCAGGCACCTACTGCCCAGGAATACACCAGATGTTTATACTCTAAAGAGACAGAATGCAACAGTCTCCAGATTTGGTAATAACAGATATGACAGAGAATAAAGGTGAGGAAAGAGGATTATTTTTATTTTGGGAAGATGGCAGGGTGAAGAGGAAAGGGAAGTGGGGTGCTAACAAAATCCACATCTATAATAAAAGGAAGTAAATATAAGTGTCTAAAATTGATAAAGTGAGAGAGCAATATATTAGTTAGAAGTATGGAAAAAATATATGGAAGTTAGCTAACAAAATAAAACATTAAAAGAAAAGTGGTTGTCTCTAATATTGAGGAGAGGGAATGGGAAGAGGTAGACTCAGTTCAGTTCAGTCACTCAGGCCTGTCCGACTCTTTGCGACCCCATGAATCGCAGCACACCAGGCCTGCCTGTCCATCACCAACTGCCAGAGTTCACTCAGACTCACGCCCATCGAGTCAGTGACACCATCCAGCCATCTCATCCTCTGTCGTCCCCTTCTCCTCCTGCCCCCAAGCCCTCCCAGCATCAGGGTCTTTTCCAATGAGTCAACTCTTCGCATGAGGTGGCCAAAGTACTGGAGTTTCAGCTTTAGCATCATTCCTTCCAAAGAAATACCAGGGCTGATCTAAGCAGAGTAACCATGTAATTCACTGTTTAAATCACTAATATATCTAAGAGCCAAAGTCAGTATTGTTAACAATTCTGCCAAGGCACCAGGCTTAAACTGGAATTCTCTCAGGAAAACTGGGACTATATGCATGCTAATTATAAGCCTCTAGGTACTATGTGATGTCTAGCGAAGTCAATGTTCTACTTTGATAAAACACTTAAGAATAGATAGGCAGTGATTTAAAACATTTAATGCTACCTTACACTGAAATATAGTATTAGGAAATCTGGAAATTTTTAACTCTTCTTCTCCTCAATCACCTAGGACCATAAATTATCCCAACACTATTTCAACAGGCATGATAGCCAGCCAGCCCTTTAGTACCACTCAATTACTTTATGTATGAAGTGGAAAACAGGCTTGCCTCTATTAAATAAAGATGTTGTATAGATTTTCTTATAATATGTAAAAGCCCCCCAATTTAGGCAACTAACCCTAACTCATTGACATCTTTTAAACTGGAACATAAACGTCTTCCGATTACTTCAGTCTAAACCAGAGGTTAAACTTTTCTGGATCTTGGAGAACTCTGAGAATTCTAGTAAGGATAGGAAAAAAAAATCATTTTCTAGAAAATGCATAAATTTTGGCATTCATTGTATTTTCTGGGGGGTCATGGAACATCTGAGACCTATTTGTGGTTAAGAACTCCCATTCTGGCTTTTTGTTTGGACTCTGTGAAGGGAAAGAAAAATTGTGGGCAAGACCTAAGACCTTAAGCACTTTGTCAGATGCACTTTAAGCAGATGGCTCTCTAAAGCAGGTAACCATAAAGTAAACGAAGATCTATCAAACTGCAGCTGCTAACCCAATTTTTTTCTAAATAAAACACTTCCTAATAAATGCACTGATGTCCCCCCACCTTGTTGATATAAATCTAAACCAACAGTTCTTAAAAATACATATTCTAGCCAAGCATCTTTTCCAGGCCAAATGTGAGCTATAAATGACAAGCCAGGGAATAAAATCACAAGCACTAGAAGAATTCCAGTGAGATGAAGTAGAGGAAAGCACAGGTCCTATCTTAGATGCTGTAAGACCTGGAAACAGACAGACAGACACATACAGACACACATTCCTAATAGAGAACAGCTTTAAGGTAAACAACCGTAGGGACTGTTTATGGTTTCATGAGAGGTAAAATGCAATTAAACTCAAAACCAGAAATTTAATAAAAATAATCTATTGGCTTGTATGTTTACAGTCAGGTAAATTCTCTCTCTCTCTGATATAGTATTCCTCAAATACCCAAATACCTATTAATCTTTCTATTTATCACTTAAGTAAGCAAATAGAGAACACTCTGTTCAGCTACAAGGCTTGGTCAAGCCCCAGTTTGTTGCCAAAGTTTGGGTGATCAAGAGTTGAAAAAACAAACCAAGTGTTTTGGAGTGTCGTATCAAGAAGGAATGTCATCTAAAATAATGTGTCTAACATACTCCCTAAATTTAACATTTGGAATAACCTGCATTTTCTATCTCCTGGCCCCTAGTTAAGCTGATTTTTTTTTTTTTTGGACACCTGTGAGACCTTCCAGTTGAACTACCATGAGACCTGGCAGCTGTCAGAAAAGTATCAGGCACTATTTAGAAAGTGTCACAGGAGCCTGCGGGCTTGTGTCGGCGTCACCTACCTTGCGGTGCCGGCTCTCAGCAGCAGCCAGCTGCGACAGCATGCGCTCCTGCATGTTCTTGCACTGTTTCATCACCACCTTAAGAACGGAGAGCGGGTTCGTGCACACTGGCTGCTTCTCGCCATCATTCTTCTCTTTTAGGGTTTCAAAGTCTCTCTGAAGCGCCATTAAAGGATCACTGATGTTGTATTTTCCATAGCGTTCTTCAATGAAAGTATCTCTGTGTTGGGCCTGGGAAAGAAGGAAAAATAAGCATTTTGCTTTCAAATATTACTGAAGAGAGGATTTGCTAGCAGTTAGACATCAAAGGTGGTGGTGTTGGTATGAAGTAACCTGTGGACTACAAATCAGATGGGCCATCTAAGTATAGATACCCCATCAGCATAGGGGCACAGCATACCAACAAGAACAAATACTTACACAGGCTAATTACACGTTAGGTGCTGATCCGAGTGTTTAGATTCAGGTTACCTTACTTAAGTTTTACTTTGACTTTTCAAGTAGTGCTATCATTTCCATTTTGCAGATGAGTAAATTACTATGCAGAGGTCAAGTGACTTGCTTCAGGTTGCTCGGCTAGTAAGTTGTCAGAATTGGGATTTAAACCCAGGCAGCCTGGCTCTAAAGTCTGTGACCTGAACTGCCATGCTTACTGCCTCAGCTTATGAATGCTTATATTACCAATGGGCATATCTTATCTTTCCTTGCTGAGTTATGGCATTTGCATTTCTAAAATATGGTAAACATAAAATCTTTATGAGTTTACAGATTTAGAGACCTAACAAGGTGACCACAGGTAAGTAAAGGACGCTAAAAATAATTCTCCATTATAATCAAGGACTGGTTGTGATTTCTCCACACAGAACTTCACTCGACTGCAGATGGGTCAAGAGGGTGGAGGCTCTAGGCACTAGGATTACAGACAGAATCCCTCTACCCCCTCTTCCAGCCTCCGTCCAGCTGCTATCTTTCATCTCCATTCTGTCCCCTTCAGGGCCTGGGGAACTTGAGTAGGGAATGTGGACTGGTGCTTGGAGTCTGGCCTAGGGCTTTGGGCCTGGGCACCAAGTCAGGTCAGATGATCAGGAAGGCAGTCAAAGGAGATCCTTAAGCTACCCTCTTGTCCCTGCTAGGAAAAATTTGAAGTACTATTTCATTTGAGCATCATATAGTACGTGCAGGTGAACAAAGGACATTAACAATTATGTAAACAGACATTTAAATGTTTCCTAAGACATTTTAAAAAAAAAAAAAAAAAGAATTGTTCATAGAGGGTTGAGGACACTTCCTCAAAAGTCACAGCAAAGTACTGTATAATTTAAGCCTTCAAATGAAATCTAGTTACAAAACCTATTGTCATTTCTCAATTAAAAAAATTGTTTTATCAGGAGCTACATATATATTTTTACTACCACTACCAACAAATGGGAAAATACACAATTTTTACTACAACTAAAAGAAAAATACACAATTTAATGACCATGCTTAAAAAACAGAACAAAAACCCTCAAGAAAATACAGCAAACCATGGGTTTCTTTGACATAGAAACAGGTTTCAGTGCTGAACATGTGATGCCTCCTTCTTCAATAGAGACTGTCAAAGTTCAAGACTCAGGAATTAGCCTTGTGTTGCAAATTTGTATTGGTACTGGTTGGCAAATGCTCAAAGCAGAGTTAGAAGCCCTGGGTTTTACTTCTGGCTTGACTACAACCATCTTAAGCAATGACGTTATTGGAGTATTTGGATAATATCTGTATACTAGAAATCTGAAACTCATTTGTTGCTGTAAGTTACTGTTAACTAACCCCCTAACCTTATTACAAGTATGTATGTGTGCACATGTGAGCATGTAAATTAAAAGGCAGAATCCTATTTTGAGGTCCAAATTAAAAAGAAAATTCTCAGTAAAATTTCAAAATCAAGTCCATTTAGTATGGAGAAAGACAAGACCAATTCCAAAACTATTTATCATCATTACCATCATCATTTTGGTTCCACCTCACAGCATGCTGGATCTTAGTTCCCTGACCAGGGACTGAACGCATGCCCCCTGCACTGGGAGTTGGGAGTCTTAACCACTGGACTGCCAGGGAAGTCCTATTATTTTTAAAAAATCATGGCAAGAGTAGACAAAAAAGCCAATTTTAATTACATATATAAGAGCATTAATGTCAAACAAATGTGACTCATCAATGTTTTCATGAAGAATGTCTGTTTCTTTAAATTCAGGTATAAAAACATGAGATTGAAAAAAAAAAAAAAACCATGAGATTGATAACCCAGGATTCAATAAAAGTATCTATCTGTGGCTATTAACATCCTATGGCAAATCCTTATTTAGCAAAACAGACAAAGGAAGCAAGAGAGGGAAAAAAAACTCTTTAAGGAGTTGAAATCCCACTTTTCTGTCACATCTTTTATTCATGATTACTATTTCTGTAAGATTAGCTATAGAAAAGAAACGATTACTGGTACTGAAATTGGTTTAGTAGGGCAAAAAGGAAAGAGCGAACCTGAATATTTTTATGACCTTTTCCTTTTCAGAACACCATGGAGAAAGTGGTATGGGAGAGCAGAGCTGGAAGTACAATTCAAGACTGATATCAGATATGCTGAGAAGCTCCTCTCAGGTTTGAGTACATAGTTAACTCACCCTTAAAAACATGACTTTTTAAAACCCACACCGTTATTATCCTGTAGAATTAATAAGCATCACAGGGTTACAAGTAATGGATGCGGAGCTTCTGTGGTGAGGCCTCAGACTTCCCTGAGAATAGTTGTCAAGCTGTCTGTTTTCTCTTGAAGTACTTCACTGTAATTCCATAATCACTTGTACAGTAATTACCAGTTATATAAAATTGGTAGCTTCAATATAAGTGAAAAGAATCTGTGAAATAATCGAAAAAAGGTTCCTTATCATGAAACAATTCTCTTAAGTATATTTTAATAAGGGCCTGAATATGGGAAAAGTGAATTCTGTATTTATTATACCAAACAGTGGATTGGAAAATGAGATGGAATATAGTATTTTCCAACCAACTTAACGCATCAGTCAAGTGAACTGGATGAGTTACACACTTAACAACCTAAATAATAACAACAAAAATAAACAAAAATAGATGTTATGATTTGATAAATGAAAGAAGAGCTTTAGTGGAAGTATGAATGGTTACTTGGCTTCCTTGGTGGCTCACATGGTAAAGAGTCTGCCTGCACTGCGGGAGACCTGGGATTGATCCCTGGAGAAGGAAATGGCAACCCACTCCAGTATTCATCCTGGAAAATCCCATGAATGGAGAAGCCTGGCAGGGTGCAGTCCATAGAGTTGCAGAGTCAGACATGACTCAGTGACTTCACTTCACTTCACATGGTTATTTATTCCTATTTAACAAATTACCCCCAATTTAAATGTTTAGTGAACCGTTTTTAATCTCATACAGTTTCTGAGGGTCAGGAATCTTGGAGGGGTTGAGGACTGAGCTGGGTGGTTCTAGCTCAGGGTCTCATGACGTTGCAGTCAAGCTGCTGGCCAGGACTGCAGGCATCTGAAGGTACAAGTAGGGCTGAGGGATCCACTTCCAAGCTTGGTTGCTGGGTTAGGCCTTGTCCCCGAGCATTGCTGTCTTCCCACAGAGCAAGTGATGTGAGACAGTGAGAGACAGACAGACACAGGCACATCAAGATGGAAGTCCCACTCACTGTCTTATGACTCACCATCATTTCTGATGTGTTCTAGCAACCACACAGACCAATCCTGGTAAATATGGCCAGTGGGGACTACATAATGATGTGACTATCAGGAGCGGGATCATTCATTGAGGGCCATCTTCGAAGCTGGCTATCAAGGTGAATGACTAGACATGCTACCACTACTTTCACATTTCAAGTCAAAATTTAGACTTAAATAGCTATTCTAAAATCTGTCAAGGCTGAGCTTAATATTTTAATGATATCTCAGCTATTTTATAAGAACTTTAAAATGATCTAGATTTCACTTTTAGGGGGAAGAGATCAGGAGTGCTGCTAAAACCAGTCAGTTCCTTGCAATTTCATTATTTTCATTTTAGTGACAGTATGGATTTTAACTGAACACAAATTCCTACATTGTCAGAAAACACAATGATCTTTAATTCCAGATAACAATAAAAACTGATTAGACAGATTCAATAATAGAGGATATTACTACAGCAGACAAAACATACTAGTCATCTACTACTCATTTATTTTTACTATTACAGGCCGAATGAAACATGCCACTACTGAAAAAACCACATAATATCCTTGGATATGCCATGCTTGCTCTTCAAAAATTTCAGCTTTGCTATGATAAACTACAAAAAGAAATACGAAGGAGTTACCTTTTCTCTATAATAAATAATTATGCTAAATAATTATTATGTATGTATAACATGTATATGTGTACATAAATAATAGTTAATAATACATAAATAATAGTATACATTACATATATTTCAATCCTAAAATAAGAAATCAATCTCTTTATTCTTTGGATAATAATCACCAACATAAGAAGTGGTCCCAAACATAAAGGTGGAAGAATTATGGCCCATTTATTTAATTGAGGGCTTATATTCAAGTAGAAGGTTTTATTTTCAAGACTCAGGTTGACATCATAACTGCATTAGGATACGCATCTTTGCCATTCACCACCAATTCTGAAGTGACACTTATAAAAGTAATCAGCAATATAAACGTTATGCCTTTAACTATCTGTGCTAAGGATCAGAAAGACGAACAAGATGATTCCACATAATTTCTGTTAATGTTACCAAAAGCATGTGAAAAAGAATTCTTTTCACTCACAGTTTGATTCTATTAATTTTAAATCATTTATACTCTGGAGTCCCTAATAAACTATAAATAGCTGTCTGAGCACCTGGAAATAAAGCAACCATTCTGGATAAAGACGATAACAATATTATAAGTATACCCTTTATTCTGGAAGCTCCTTTCTATTTTCTGAAGGAAAACTGGATTTTACTGTTGGACAATACTGATAAAAAAGGATTTAGCCTCATTGGAATTATGCTTTAATTTTTGGACTATGGCACAAAATTTATCATGGAAACAAGGAGAAAATTTACATCACTTAACAAAATTTCTAATGTATTATCGAAAACCGAATACTCCTTCCACTCAACTATAAATGCTGTCTTCTCAAATCTGGGTTTCTATGTGTTTATCTTCTTTAGTACTTTTGGGCTCTAGAGTCTAACAGAGCTGAGACTGTATCCTGTCACTATTACTTTCTTTGTTACCTTTAGCAACGACCTTAACTTCTCTGTGCCTCAAATATACCTATAATTATAAAAATTAAATGACTAATGTAAAAATGCTTCCTCTTGTACTTGACACAAAGTAAGTACAATAAATATGAATTAATTTTTTCAATAGCTAAGTTTAGAATACTTTTTCCTCTATTTTAGAGTCAATGACTTAAACTCAACTCCACAGATTTACGATTCTTTAAAACTGGATCAGGCTAGGAAATCTTCATTAAAAGCAAAACAAAATTTACCAATCCCAGATAACTCAGAAGTAACACATCACTAAAAATATATCAGGAACCTGGATAATCAATAACATTCTATTTAGTTAGCAATCAATCTTGAACTAGTATTTGACATATTATATAATGTGGTCAATTGGTATTTATCTCTTGTGTTGTTATAAACATTTCTCACTTTCCTGTCTTTTATTTCATCCTTGCTAGATTTTAAGTTATTTGAAGGAAAAAGCACTTATCATACATCTCTCTTCCTACATTCTCTGTATTTTGCCTTAGGCCTAAGACATATAATAGACGTTTATTTTCCAGCCTCTTTCCTGATGTCTTAGCCTTTCTGTACTCATGATTTTAGTGAGATCACTATTTTTTTTTTTTTTTTGCTGTTAGTAAAATCTAGACTAGTTCCAAATAGGAAAAAGAGTATTCAAGGCTGTCTATTGTCACCCTGCTTATTTAACTTATATGCAGAGTACATCATGAGAAATGCTGGGCTGGAAGAGGCACAGGCTGGAATCAAGATTGCCAGGAGAAATATCAATAACCTCAGATATGCAGATGACACCACCCTTATGGCAGAAAGTGAGGAAGAACTAAACAGCCTCTTGATGAAAGTGAAAGAGGAGAGTGAAAGGTTGGCTTAAAGGTCAACATTCAGAAAATGAAGATCATGGCATCTGGTCCCATCACTTCATGACAAATAGATGGGGAAACAGTGGCTGACTTTATTTTGGGGGGCTCCAAAATCACTGCAGATGGTGACTGCAGCCATGAAATTAAAAGACACTTACTCCT
>SJYV01022227.1:0-21739 GCA_006410875.1 Neotragus pygmaeus | reverse complement strand
TTTTTTTTTTTTTTTGCTTTCCATCCTTAGGGACAGAAGCCATGGACAGAGGGGAACCCCCTCCAACACCGTCCTCGTCTTCTTCACCCACCTCCCCTTCACCCGCCCTGGGCAGACAGAGATCTGAAGTTGGGACGTTTCTTAGGAAGAAGAAGACTAGTGACGTCTACTTCGTGTCTCTCCTCTGGGCCATCGTTGGAGTCCAGATCTGGTCAAACCTGTGGATTGTACAGTTGCTGCCTGTGCCTATTGCAGGTAATTGGTTAGTGACGATCTTGTCTTGCCCTTGAGGATTTTTTTTTTCTTTAATTTGTGGATTTTTTTTTTTAATGTTTGAGATAGTTTTACTATCTTTTTAAATAAAAAGGGGGAGTAGGCTGTGAACATGATGGCCCCCCACAAAGTGTTTTACAACTGTAATTACCTTGGACTTATTCTCGAGACCATAGGAACTTTCTTCCTAGGACCTCTCCAGAGGTTTAAAAATGCTGATGAAGGAACTGTTGACCTGGCATGTAACACTGAGCTCATGGTTCAAAATAGTAAACTCTGAACTGTTAGAATACAAGGCCAGGGCTAAGGACCCAGAGCTCCCTGGAGTCAGGGAAATCATAGTGGCTGGGACCAATTATCTAGGGTCCAAACGTCAAGACAACCCTCACAGATAAGTAGCACTTCTTTCCAGTCCCTCCTTCTTAGTTGGCCTTTAACCCCTGTTTGTTTAACCCCTGTTTAAAGGGAAACCACACTACCCCCCAGCAGAGGGCTACCTTCAAATTATAGTTTGAGTAGTTCCCGCTGAAATCACGTAGTGTACAGCTGTTTGTAACAGCCCTGGTCTTTGAACTCTGGTGAAAGATTCAGATGTACAGAGCATCAAGAAGAGAAATAGAAATACAAATGAAAATGTTACCCTGTAGGGGTATAAAATTATGATGTGTATGGAATACCTTCTACTTGTCTGGTCAATACACATCAAACATCTAAGGAAAAGAATAAAATTGGCAAGAGCAGCTATAATAGCCAAAGAGACAAGGACAGGTCAGAGGTTGGTATGCTTTATCCTGGAATGGTACAGTGTCGGGGGCCAAGATTGTAGTCAGTGAAATCCTCATGATCAAGGTATCTAACGTTTATATGGGCTTTGAATCCCTGGACCCCTTTAAGGATTCAGACTTCACAGAGAAGGTGGGAGATAGATAGGTGGGGATTGTGTGGAAAGTGTCCCAGTTCTATCAATCTGTAATATTTCCATTAAACAAAAACAAAACCTATAATCTTTATTTTAGCACTAGCTTTCTTGTTTTAGGAAGGTTTTGTGAAACCGAGCCTGTTTGTAATCATCGTCTTTTGCGTGTATACATTTCTCACCCTCCTCACAGTCTGGGTACTCAAAAAGCTGGTTATTCACTTTGGCGTGGTGAACTTCCTGGAGAAGCGCTGCGCTGTGTGGTGGGGGGCGACGGAGCACTTCCTGAAGGAGCGGCAGCAAGCCCTGGCCCCGTGGCCAATCATCGGGCTCGGGAAATTCTTGTTAAAAGTTGATAGCAAGGTATTGTATTTTTATAACTTGAGCTGCTTTCAAATAGAGTTTATGTATTTCATTGTCTAAAAGATTCCATTTTATGGAATATTAGTATTTACGTTGTACTTGCTGGTAACACATTTAATGCCTAACTGATGAAATTTAGAGTGATGGATGGGATAGAGGTAGTTTGAATTAAGTGTTGTGTGAGTATTTTTACAACTTAAAAATGAGGGAAAAGGAGCACCTAGTTCAACTCTCATTTTATAAGGACCAAATTGAAATCTAGAGGGGTTAAGTGACTTGCCTAAAATTATATAGCCAGGTGTAGCTCAGTTCAGTGAATAATTCTCATGTGTCAGATAGCGTAAGTTTTAGGGAAAACAGGATGAATCCTGGAAAACTAGGTACAGAAACTCTGTTTTAGTGGAGAAACAGCAATCCATTAAAATTGAGAGGCTGTGCTAGTTTCAGAAGCTGATGTTAGGAGCATAGTCTCTGAATTCAAACTTTGGATTCAGACCCCAGTTCTGCTGCTTATTAGCTCTGTGATCTTGGATGAGTTTTGTAACCCTTCTGTGCCCATGAATAAAGTATAATAGCAAGTATATCTCACAGAGTGGTAGTGAGGGTTCAGTGAGTTTCTACATGTTCAGTTCCTAGACTGGGATCTGGTACACTGTAAGCTCTATAAACGTTAAGCCGTTGTTATAATTTGAGAGGCGAGGTGTGTACAGAATACAGTGGTAGTACTGAGCAAGAAATGACTCACTGTTGATGAGCAGTGGGAAAGGTGATACCAAAGCAAATTTTGAAGCACTGCAGGGAGTTTATTAGAGAGACATGGCAAGAAGAGCAGGTAAATGGAGCAGGGGGTACAAGGACTCCCGCAGAGTGAGTTCTTAGGGAGCAAAGTGGGATATGTGAAATGGTGATCAGTGGGCGGCACTGGAGAGTCAGGCAAGACTGGATCGAGAACACCTTTTTGTGTGCTGTGCTGTGCAAGCTGGACTATATCACAGGGCTAGTGACTACTTCTAACAGGTCCATCCATGGCTTAAGGTTGAAAAACACTGTTGGCTGAAGCAAATGTAGATAAAGACAAGAACAGTATCTGGAGTTCATGTGAGGGGGAGGAAGTCAAAGGAGGTGCAGGGGATACATATTTTTAATAGATTGCTCGGTTGTCTTCCAGAAAGTTTGCTAGTTTTAATTCCTCAGCAGCATATGAGAATGCCCATTTCTTTGAACTCTTGCCAGTACGCAATATTATGGTATAACTGAAAGTCCAGTTTAGTTTTGTAAAAAGAAGTATCTCGGTGTTGCTTTAATTTGAAAATTTTAAAAATAAAAGTTGAGTTGACCATTCTTTTATTTGCTTCTTGGCTGTTTATATTTTTCTTTTTTAATTTGCCTATTGTGTGTGTGTGTGTGTGTGTGTGTGTGTCTTTTGTGACCGTGATACGTGGCTTGTGGGAATCTTAGTTCCCTGACCAGGGATTGAACCTGGGCCCTTGG
Organism: Neotragus pygmaeus; assembly: GCA_006410875.1. Lineage (NCBI taxonomy): Eukaryota > Metazoa > Chordata > Mammalia > Artiodactyla > Bovidae > Neotragus > Neotragus pygmaeus. The sequence goes on along the minus strand of SJYV01022227.1, from coordinate 18,696 downwards.
CAGTGAAAAGTACAGAGTTCTAATCACTGGACCACCAGGGAATTCCCTGCCTATTGTGTTCTTATTAATTTTTTTTAATTTTTAAAATAAGAATCTAGGACTTCTCACAGATTTCAACATGTATATCACATCTCCCTGATTAAGGTGAAGTTTTATCTTGTTAGAGCAGATTTATCACTTCAAGCTGTTTAAAGAGGGTAACTCTTACACAGATAATTTCTTTGTTTTACCACTATCAGATGGCATAAAAACTAAGTCCTGTTTTTAGTGTTCCCATATACTTGTATCGGGAACACTTCATTTAGGACAACTGTACAGTTGGGTTGGTTGAAATTCCAGGGGCATCAAAAAGTGTTTGTTAAGGGACAGTCTTGTAAAAATTTGTCATTTTTATTCTAATTTATATGTCAGTCTGTTGTTCTTCAGGAAGAGAGACAGTAAAATGAATAAAACTAGCATTTTCTGTTATATATGATACATATCAGAATAAATGGGTATCACAAATTGAATATTTGTTCAGTTACAATTGATGCCAAAATTATGTTTTATGCAGTATAATATATCTGGGGTCCTGCTTTGGGGAATAAATCCATTGTCCGTGTTTCTATTTAATTTCAATTGATTGGACCAGTGTTGAAATGATCCATCTAGAAAAGGTTGTTCGAAGTGTGTGTCCAAACATGTACTAGGTGTGCTAGGAATAACTCTGTGAAGAGCATTTAGTCATTCAGATGAAATTAAGCTTTTTAGTCTTTATGTTTTTTATATCACTAATAATGCTTTAAATCCTATGTTTGCTGATTTTTTATTTTATGTGACTATTAACTAGCATTAGTTATTATAGTGCTAAATATTGTGAGGTGTAGATGAGGTAATGTCTATGTGAAAAAACAGCAGGATATTACATACAGTAGAAAAAATGCATGCCTAAAAAATGGGAAATGGAAGAAAATGCGCCTAATGTGATCAGAATCTTAAATATGTCTCCTTTTTGGCCTGGTGTTCACTGTTCCAGATGAGCACTGAAATGTTTTACTCTAGGAAATGTAAAATAATTGCTATTATAAAGCTGCAACTACAAAGTTCAATGAAAATGTAGTGTGTGAACAGGAGTTAGTTTACATAGGGACTGAAAATCCTTTTAATGCATGGTATGTGAAAAATCTTAATTACCTCTTTGATCTTTGGAATTTGGTATGAAAGTTTAAGCCTGTAAACATTCAGGTTATCTTTATGTACTTTTAATTATTGAATTTCGAACAAAGTTTGTGGTTATCATCATTTCAATCGTGTGTCTTAAAGGAATACAACATTTACTTGATTTCAAAACTTTGTTAATGCATTTCAGTTTTTTTCCCAATTTTTCCTTTGTCTGAGATAATTTCCTCCTCATGCTCTCAGTGACTCTCTCTTCTTTTCATACTATTACTGCATTCTCTAATGATATGCCACTGTTCTTATCTTCTCTCTCACCTTTACCCCTATCCTCAAGCTCTGGCACTGGCTAAATAAGAAGGTAAATGAACACCCGGATGTTGATTTTTACTATTGAATTCTGTAACTCCAATCCCCTCCCCCTCGCCCCCGTATCTCTGTTCTCACCCTGTTTCTGTTCATATGTCAGACTAAGTTTTTGTTTTTTAAAGTTCTAATTATAAGCTATGGAAGGTCGTGAAGCATTAATGTTGCCACAGTGCAATTTGCTAAAAACTTAATTAAAGCTGTTTATTTAGGATGTGGATGGTATCTCCTTGCCTGAGTGTGTTGATGTTCTGTCTCACGGTCCTTTTGTCCACAGTGACCCCCAGACCTTTTCAGCTCTATAATGTGGCCCAGCGTGATACCCTCGTCTCCTTTGATGTGCGAGAGCATTTTAGGCAAAAGTTACTGAAAAGGAAAGAACTCTTTATGGCTACTTTTTCTATAAATAACACCACAGTTTTTTAAAAAAGACTTGTGAAATATTTGTATGATTCTCTTGGCCCATAGTGTTTTTTGTCTTTTTTTTTGTAGCTGGTGTTTCAAAATTTTATTTTTTATCTCAAAAACGCTGTAGTCATGGCCTGTGACATCTAGTTTTTTGTATTTCCCGAAGTGTGAGGTTGTATCTGTGGTCAATGCCTCACATGATTGGCATGGAATTTTCAGTAACTTAAACGAAGCCTAATCCAGATAGATGTGGAGTACCGTACCTTTGATATATAGTACGAATATGGTAGTTCTGACAGTGTTATCAGATCCCTAGGGCAGATAGCAAAAGATGATATCATTCGTGGGTATTGTCATTAAACACAATAAGACCTTAAAAATCTTCAGTGAAAATATTATAGCAGGCCTTAAGAAAAATGTGTTCCTTCTTAGAAATAGTTGAAGATGAGGCTCTTGGGTGTAAAGATTAGAGTTTCATTCTTTCTGTTTAAAAAGAAAGGGGAGACTTATTGACAGTGCTTATTACACTTTTAAACTTTGGATTGAGAATTACCAGTGTGTAAAATCAGGATACACACATACCACTGTGACCACACACACACATGCAAACACACATACACAAATGGCTCTGTGTACCTCCGCTCTACAAAACAAACATGAGTAAATGAGTTCAGTCCTTGGCAAGTGACAGTGCTACAAAATAGGTTATATTTTCTTACTTTAATCAAAGTAGGTGGTCTTATGTATTTCCCCACTTTGTTTTTATTGAAATGAAATTGTTCTCGAGAAATGAGAGAGAGGAGAGCTAAAGTCATTAGGTTCAATCTGATTTAACTTTTGGTGACTTGAGTTAGGTTACCTAATTCCTAGCTAACTTAATTGTGAATTAGTTTTAAGAGATTCTGAAGGGATCAGGTAACCTTTTCCTTTTCTTTGATGATTCTGTGTAGCATAGGTAAAGTATTGGTATAGAGTTGGAGTAACTGCTGTAACTTCTGAGGGCCTAGGTCCCGGGAAAGCACATAAATAAGTTGAATTCTGTTTTGTTACATATTTTATCCAAGGGCAGAAAATGTGCAGCATTGGGTATTGGTATTCCAAGTTCAAGTGGAGTGAATTAGAAACTAATTCAAGAGAAGTGAGCGTGAGAAACAAGGCTGTGATGAATTGAAATGTAACTGTTTCTTGAGACTTAGTTGTTTTATTCCTCAGCATTTATTATTTGCACTGAGACTGCTAGAATTAGGTTAAGAGAAACACAGCAAAATAAAAACCTACACGTCCAGAATAATGAATAGAAAACTCAGTAGTGGAATGACAATTTCTTCACAACTTGACAAAGAAGGCGAGTCAGTTTAGAAGCCTCAGTAAATACTATGTATTTACTGACATTTCTACATTTTAAAAAATGCATGCCCTTTATTTATACTTAAAACATTCAGAATGTCATTTTAAAAGTACTCCCCTTCTACTTTTAGAAAATAAAATCTCAAACCTAAAATAAACTGGGAAATAAATGGAGCAGGGTGGGGATCAACAGGCAGTGTGGTTCCCCTTGCTTAAAGCAGAGCACAGCCTCATGGGACAGCGCTTCTGGCATTTCTTCACAAGATCTCTCCTTCATCCCCTTCCCCTTCTCCTTCGCTTCCTCTGACCACGTTTCTCTTTCTGTGTCTGTGAGTTGCAGTTTCCTTGTGAGTCTTGGGGGGTTCGTTTCCTCTATAAGTTTTCTGTCCTCTTTGATTATTTCCTCTTGATTGGTCCTTGTAGTTCTCCCCGTTTTTAAGTCTTTCCTATCTCTCTTTTCCTTTTTTTTTTTTCTCTTTTACTTTTGCTATCTTCCTTTTTGCCTGTTTTCTCACCTTATCTTAGCTGGCCATATGTAAATAGAAGCCTCCCCCGACCCCCAACATACACATACCTTTTGCTTGTGTATGGAACATCTTAAGCAATTTTATCTTGGAAATGCTCTGGGTTGGGTTCCAGACCAGAGCAGTAAAGTGAGTATTGCAGTAAGGCAAGTCACATGGTTTCTTTGGGTTCCCAGGACATATAGCATTTGTTTGTGCTATACTGTAGCCTGGACTTCCCTGATAGCTCAGTTGGTAAAGAACCTGCCTGCAATGCAGGAGACCTGGGTTAGATCCCTGGGTCAGGAAGATCTGCTGGAGAAGGGGAAGGCTACCCACTCCAGTATTCTGGCCTGGAGGCGTCCATGGACTGTATTATACAGGTCCATGGGGTCGCAAAGAGTCGGGCAGGCTAAGTGACTCACTTTCATATACTGTAGTCTATTGGGCTTAATAGGTGGCGCAGTGGTAAAAAGTTGGCGACTGAGTTGGACACAAGTAGTCTGTTAAGTGTGCAATAGCATTATGTCTCCGGAGAAGGCAATGGCACCCCACTCCAGTACTCTTGCCTGGAGAATCCAATGGATGGAGGAGCCTGGTGGGCTGCAGTCCATGGGGTTGCTAAGAGTCGGACACGACTTAGCGACTTCACTTTCACTTTTCACTTTCATGCATTGGAGAAGGAAATGGCAACCCACTCCGATGTTCTTGCCTGGAGAATCCCAGGGACGGGGGAGCCTGGTGGGCTGCTGTCTGTGGGGTCGCACAGAGTCGGATATGACAGAAGCGACTTAGCAGCAGCAGCAGCAGCAGCATTATGTCCCCAAAATTGTATAAACCATAATTAAAAACACTTTATTGCTAAAAAAAAAAGACTAAACATCATCTCAGCTCTCAGTGAGTTGTGGTAGTAACATCAAAAGTCACTGATTACAAATGACCATAGTAAATATCATAACAAAAAAGTTTGAAATATTGGGAGAAGTACCAAAATGTGATAGAGATACAAAATAAGCAGATGCTGTTGGAATAAACGGTGCCAATATACTTGATCAATGCAGGGTTGCCACAAACCTTCAATGTGTAAAAAAGCATGTTATTTACAAAGCACAATAAATTGAAATACAATAAAATGATTCCTGCCTGTATTTTAAGTTTTCAATAAAACATCTAACCCTCAGTATTATCTCTTGAAAACAAATTTTTATTTAGGTGTCTCTTATTCTAGTCCTTAGGTATATAGAGCTTGTGATAGGAAAATTCTACCCTGGCTTGAAAACAAAACTTTGACTTTCGTAATGTTGTTGTACATAATGTGTTTGTAAATATTCCATGTTTTATTTGTTAAAAATACTCAGACATCATTTTAGATACTTTCCAAATAAAAACATCTTTTATGTTAATGTATTTCAGGATGTGAATTTTCTAAAAAAAAAATTGAGGCTCCTAAGTTATTTTCAGAAGTCGTAATTTGTGAATACCAACCCAATCTTAATTCTGATATTTTCTTTATTTTGCCTATTCAAATATGGATTAACTGAGCTTTTACCACATGCTGTGCACTGTTAGGTTTTGGAGGTACAAAGAGGAATCATGCAACACTAGCTCTTTGCTCAGGAAACTCTCAAAAACTAGATGTTGAGTTAGTTTCTGATTGTGATACTTTTTACTTTCACCGATTTTAGAACTTACATTCAAAATATGACCTCTGACCTTCCATATCTTAGAAACCTGTTATTACTTTTTTTAATCTCTGCATTGTCTCTGATGCTTTGGTAGCATGCACTGAAAATTAACTCTTCTGTTTGAAAGCTGTAATTGTCGAGATAAAAATGCACTGTTTATCTTTGAGTTCACTGTAGCATCGATCTCTTGGTGACAGTGTCCTTCCTGAAAGATAAGGAGGCACAAGCTTATAATCTTTGAATAGAAAGTAAATGTTTTAGAAGACATGCTGTTTTAACCATCCTTCTTTGCTCTTGGATGTTTAGCTGTTTGGAGAGCATAATTCATATTTAAAAGAAGAGTAACTTACTCATCAGTGCTTATGTTGGGATGGAGGGGTGCATTGTGGTATTTCAATCATCAGTCTGTTTGTATTTTTGAAATGTTAATTGGTAGCTAGCTTTACATGGCAGGAATTCTAGAAATCTGTCCAGGTTAGATATTCTGAAAACAAAAGTTTTAGAAAATGTAGATTTGTGATTGTGAAAGATGAGAAAAGTTATACTCAAAATAGAATGTCTAGACAAAACTGAGCGACTTCACTTTCACTTTTCACTTTCATGCATTGGAGAAGGAAATGGCAACCCACACCAGTGTTCTTGCCTGGAGAATCCCAGGGACGGGGGAGCCTGGTGGGCTGCCGTCTATGGGGTCGCACAGAGTCAGACACGACTGAAGTGACTTAGCAGCACCAGCAGTGGCATTTTGGAAAAGCATAATTTTAATTATTGATTAAGAGATGACCACTGCATTAATGATTATTTTTTATTTATAGTCGATTATAATTGGTCATAAAGCTTATGGTTTAAAAAGAATAGAAATTTCAAGTGGATTTCTTATTTTATTATGAAATATTTCAAATATAAAAGGATAGAAGAGCACCCACATGCCTGGCTTCCACTGTGACAAAGTACTACCTGTGCAGCTGAAGTCTCTTGTGTACCCCTCCCTGATTGTGCATCCGTGTCCCAGACCTTTGCTTCCAGGGTAGCTATTATTCTGAAATTGGTATTTATCACTACCTTAACAATAGATGTTATTTGTAACCCTGATGACATTAGAGGAAGAAAAATATTTTGAATGTAATTTCCATTTTAATTTGCTCCTATTTTATCTGTATAGTTTAGGACATATCTGTATTGTAAGAGTCATCCTTTTTCTAAAGTCATATCTATTTGCTAATTGACAGTAGAAATTTGAGGTCACTAATGGATTGTCATTATTTAGCTTAGAATGTTTATCAGATCATAAATTCTAATTTAAAATGTCAACATACCACAGTATGAGAATCCAAGCATAGATTTAGGTTATATTCAAATTGATTGCCTTTTCTTAGAAGTGACAATAATAAGCTCTTGTCTATAACAACAATTAACACTGTTAGTTAATTTTCTAAAGTGGCTTATAGCTTTCACTGCTTTAATCATTATGCCATAGTTTCTGCAATGCTGAATATCCTGTTTTGTCTTCATGATGTTTGAATGCACATATGTTTCTATTAAGCTGTGCTTGAAAGATGACTAATTCTCTTTCTCATTTCTGTGCAGATGATCATCTGGTTGGAGAAGATGTTAGACAAAATAATTAGCATTTTCATCATATTTTTGTTAGTGATAGGAACACTTCTTTTAGCACTACTCCTGACTGCAAAGGTACAGTACAACAATTATTATCACCATTAATAAACTCTTTAACTGTTAGAATTTGTTGTATAGATAAGAAGCCAGCAGTCGCATGCATAGGAAATGTTACTTTGCTTATAAATCATTACAGCATTTAAAGTATTTATGATTTTTGTATTGCTGGTTTTGCCGTGAATTTGCCTAATGTATTGTTATCATTAAAATTTTATTATCATAAAAATCCTCTGAGGTAAATGGCAGATGAAAAATGGAGATACTGAGGGAAAAGTGGGTTCTTCTCTCAAAAGAACTATGGTCTGGTCCATGACTCCTAGCGTAGATCCTGTTCACTTGATCAGAATTTGATTCCTTCCTTCATGTCTCATTGTTCTTTCTGCTGATTTACCATTAAGATATTTCTCATTTTCCAGATCCTTCCAGCTTGCAGTTCCATTCCACCTTCTTAGTTTGGACTGCTATAACAGAATACGATACACCAAGCGACTTAAACAACAAACATCTATTTCTCATAGTTCTGGAGGCTGAGAGCCCCAGATGAAAGTGCGAGCGTGGTCAGCTTCTTGGTTAAGGCTCTGTTCCTGGTTTATAGGTGGCTGTTTTCTCCTTGTATTCTCACATGATAGGGAGAAAGAACGTCTCTGTATTTCTTTGTTTAAGGACACTAATCCCATCGTGTCTTCCATCAGGTCTTCCGTGGTGGCTCAGTGAAGAATCTGCCTGCAGTGCAGGAGACCTGGGTTCTATCCCTGGATTGGGAAGACCCGCTGGAGAAGGAAATGGCAACCCACTCCAATATTCTTGCCTGGAAAATGCTATTGACAGAGGACCCTGGTGGGCTGCAGCCCATGGGGTCACAAGAGTCGGACATGACTTAGCAACTAAACCACCACCACCAATCCCATCATGAGAGCTCCACCCTCATGACCTAATTACTTCCCAAAGGCCCTACCTCTTATAACTATCAACATTGGATGTTAGGCTTTCAATAGACGAATTTTGAGAGGATATAAAAAAATGTAGTCCTTATTACCCCTCGTTCATCAAAGAAAATCATTCTCCAAAGTTCAGCTAAATTTTTTGTCTCTTACTGGCTTTTTGAAAAACTTTTGTAGTCTGTCACAGTCTTTTTTATTTGGACCCTACTGAACTCTGCACCCCAGATTTTTATATGTTGTTTTCCAGAAATTGTGAAGCTTACCTGATATCCTGGATGTGAACCGTTTTCATATAGTGCTGTAGACATACAGTAGTACCTATTAGCAATAGATAATCTAATATGCAGCAATTTACTAAAGGATTACACTGTTTGCTACTATTTGACTTTCCACTTGGAAGTCCTATTCTTAGTCACTCTTAGCCTCAGTATGCCCTGATCTTATCATTTCCTTCTAACAACCTGCTCTCTCTGTACCTGTTTCAGTTAAATTGCAGTTTTTACCTTTTCTTTGGATTTTAATCATATATAGTCACTTATTTAGACTCTACAGACTTGAGAGGTCTGTCTTTGACCTTCCTCCATATGTTTTTCTAGTTCTTAGAGAAACCTTTCACCAGTATGTAATTCTTTTCCTTTTTTTCTTTTTCCTCTCCTATTCTACTTTCCCTTCTTTGTCCCTTTGTGTAGGGTCTTCTTGCCTGCCCATCTCAATTGTTTCATCTTTCTTTTTCTTTGTTCATTGCATGCTTCAGTGAGCTTTTGCTTCCCTGAACTTTGATAACAATTATTACTGAACCATTTCTTTGTAGTTTAGGACTCATGCAAACTGAGCTTTTGAAGGAAACTTACTGGTTATCTAGTTCATTCTCCTAGCCAATAAAAGCATTGTTCTCTAAAACACCACGACAATATCCATTTGAATATCTTAATAGATATCTCAGATATAACATGTCAGAACTGAATTCCAGACCCTCCCATGCTTGTCTATTCTTCTCATTTCAAGTGACAGCTTCATTCTGCTTGCTCAGGTGAAAAGCCTCAGGGTCATTCTTGACTACTTTTTTTCTTTTATTAATAGATGCATATCCAGTTTGTCAGAAAATCCTTTTTGCCTCCATGTTGCTAGTATGTTTGGGATAATAGCAGGGTTGAGGATGTTAGGTAATTCCTTTCTACCTAAAGCAAGAATTAAATGGTATAAAAATTATTATAAACACCATAAGGGCATTGAAAAATTATCAGTTAGGCAATAATTTGAGGAGTGTTTGCTTGTGGAAAACTGCTACTGCATCTGGTAAAAGCATGTAGTTTGTGGCTTTTTACTTGGAATTACTTATCCTCATCTGCCTTGTGTGGGCAGAAAAAAACCTACAAATTTTCTTATGGGTTGTGGTGGATTTGGTTTGGGACTGGCAGCAGAGAAGCTGTGAATTAGAGAGGTTCATGGAAGGGCTGAGATTAATAAATCACATTTTAGAATGGTATATGGGAGACCCTAAGGTATCCCGTGAATATTGAAAGCCTAGGGAGATTTACACATTTGTTGTACCTTTGATTACATTTCTCAAGTTTCACATATCTCAGGCTAGAAAGGATGAAGCTTCCTAGTGTGAAGTGTCTGAGCATAACTTTATGCCAAAGTTATTGGCTGACTGTTTAGCTATTCAGGTTCAGGGGAAACCCTTAGGGTTTTCAAAAAATAAAAAACACTGAGCAGAGACATTAATGACAGGGAAGACAAACTTTGCAGTTATTACAGGTAAGTTGTTTGTTTACTGAAACAAAATGACAGCTCTCAGAGTTACAAAACAATCTAGAGTTGCCTTGTTATGGATGGTGGCTGTTCAGTGCAGATCTCTTAACTGAAACTAAGATACCAAATTACTTGACGCTTAAAGCATTGTTCCTAGAGTAGTATAAAAGGTAAATGTTAAATTGAGTTTAATTTTTATTGATACTCTTTTCTTGTCCGTAATACAGGTACATCAAGAAAGTGTACACATGATTGAAGTCACAAGCAATTTGATTAATGAAACTCTAGCAAATCATCCTGAGTGGGCAAAGTAAGAATGCAATTTTGACAAAAATAGAGATGGATGGCCTAGGTTCTGTGTCTGTTTTCATGAAATGATCTTCATTGGTACAGTTACCTTGGAAGAGAGAAGAGTTTGCCAAAACTTTGTGAATGTTGTCGTTTTTGCATAAGAATGATATGTAATGGGACGGTGGATGTAATTTTGACAAACATAGAGATGGACGGCCTAGGTTCTATGTCTGTTTTTATGAAATGATCTTCATTGGTACAGTTATCTTTTAAGAGAAAATAGAGAAGAGTTTGCAAAACTTTGTTGAATGTTGTCATTTTTGCATAAGAATGACATGTAATGGGATGGAGGGGAGCAGAGGGGAAAGTCCGAATATTGAATTGAGTCTCACAGTTTACAACATGTCTTTGATTTAAGCTTTCCTCTACGTTATGTTGTTTGCTGAATAGATTATCGCCATTTTACAGATGAAGAAACAGGATCAGAGGTTAAGGGATTCAAGAAAATCCCCCCCATGGCAGAGTCAGCAGTGTTCCCATACTGTATCATTTTTTGTGGCAGAGTTGGCAGACTACGGCTCAGAACCAAATCCAACCACCTATTCCTGTAAAGATTTATTGGAACAGCCTTCACCTGTTCATGTCATGTTGTCTGTGGCTATTTGGAAGCTGCAGAAAAAAGCAGACAGAATTGAGTAGTTGTGATACAGATCATATGTCTCAAAAAGCCTAAAATATTTACGCCTTGGCCCTTAACAGAAAAAAAAAGTCTGCCAACGCCTGTAGGATCTCTTTGCCTACTTGTTTAATTTGGCTTCTGTGAGAGGGTTTTTTACGTCTTCATGGAGAGTGTTCCTAGGATTATGCTGTTCACCTAATTGAACTTGATGACAAACTGTATGGCCTCCTCTTTTATTTTTTTTTAACTACCCCCAGGGTAGTCAGTAATTTAAGTTAGGAAATACTCTGCAAGTTTTAGAATCGTAAATTGTAAATGATTGTTTAAAAAATTTAGTTACAGGGATTACTGGTGCAGTACACTATACCAGTTTTTCATTCTTCCTTTCTTCATTTTGAATTAGTTGGCTTCCTGAGGCTCAGGTTGTCCAAAGAGCCCTTAATTCTGCAGCCAACAACGTATATCAGTATGGACGAGAATGGATAACCCACAAGGTAAGGGAAGAGCCTATCTTCACAGATTTTTCTTTGCAGGGTCTTCATTGATAGTGACTTCTTGCTTTGATAAAGCAAAAATGGAGATTCTGTTTATAATTTCTGTTATTGAAATAGGCTTAAATCGATAAATCAACAGGCAACATAGGATGACATAAAACCATCTGGACAGTCCTATTGATAATTGCTGGTAGCCCGAACAATCCAAGAGGCTGGGCATTTGCTTCATGTTCAAAATAGATCTGATTCATTGTTTGTACGTTAGGGCAGAATGATCTCTAAGCTTGGCTGATCAAATATGGCTTTGTGGAGAAAAAATTATTAACATCTATTAAATTTTATTATCTGCTGATAACTGTACTTGACAGTTTCCAATTTGTTTCATTTAATCTTTCCAAGACACCTATAGTAGTCTGAATTATTTTACCCCCTTTATAGACAAGGAAACAGAAAAGTAAATTTACTTAAGTAAATTCCCAATGGTGATGTAATAAATTGCAGAGCTTGCTTTCAGACTGAAGACTAATTCTAAATCCTTTGCTCTTTCTACTATGATATGCTAGAAGTGTGTGCCCGGAACTAATTTAAGTGCTTTAATGTGGCACTTGAGATAAACTGTGAAGGAATGGAATGATAGATCCTGGACAAATAGAGAGAAGGAAGAGTGTATTTTAAGAAGGGGTATTTATGTGATCCAAGATATAGAGATAGGAGTGTACTTGAGGAGCTGAGTTTGACTGAAGTTTTGTGAAGGGGAAGCGAAAGGCAGAGGAAAAGACACAGCTCTTGTAGCTAAGGATCAGATTCCATGATACAGATTTGGAACATCAGTTTTTCCCTCTAGTTTTTCTTGTGGAAATGAAGGTAATTTGTAGTTTTAATGTATGAGTAATTAGGGTTATCTAGGAATTGCCAAAACTTGTTGCACTGAGATGTGTGCCAAAAAATTCCCTGTTTAAAATTCAAATTCAGAATCTAAAAAACAAAAGGTATCTTGGAAATTACACTGTGTATACATGCCTACTCAGTTGCTCAATTGTGTCTGATTCTTTGTGACCCCATGGACTGTGGCCTGCCAGGCTTCTCTGTCCATGGAATTTTCTAGGCAAGAATACTGGAGTGGGTTACCATTTCTTCCTCCAGGGGATCTTCCCGACCCAGGGATCAAGCCCGCATCTCTTGTATCTCCTGTACTGGCAGATGGATTCTTTACCACTGCGCCACCTCTTGGAAATGACACTATACATACAATAATCTGCTAACCTAAGGATAGAATCGTGGTCAAGTTAAAAGTTAGGAGAAAAATGTGTTACTGATTTTCCTGGGTTCATACCAGATAGCCAAATCCACTGTCACATGGAAGTTTTAAAGAAAATGTTTATTGCATAAACAAAAGATAAGTACAGTTGACCTTGAACAACGTGGTGGTTAGAGGTGCTGACCTTCGCTGCAGTTGAAAAGTCCCTGACTTTAGAGTTGGCTCTCGTTTACCTGGTTCTGCATTCTTAGGTTCAACCAACCACAGATCTTGCGCCACTGTAGTACATATTTAGTGAGAAACATTCATGTGTAAGTGGGCCTGCACTGTGCAAACCAGTGTTGGTCAGGGGCCCGCTGTGTGTGGGTACACATCTCAGAACTATCATGGAAGGGAGACCGGATATTGCAGACGACTGTTAGATGCTTAGATATATGTTTGCAGGACTTATTCTGTGGATAACCTAGCGTTTAACTCTTGAATTATCTGTTCAGGAGAAACTTTTATTCTGGAATTCTTAACTATTTGGGAAAATAATAAAGAGAATTTGGATAGCTGGAAGAATGTGCCTTAGATTTTAAAGTAAATTTTTAATTTCTTAGAGGAAAAAATAGGTTTGAAACCTTATACTCGAGAGTCTTTAAAATGGAAGACCGCAGAAGAGACATGATTTTCTATGAAAAGTTGTAAAATATTTGTGATCCTGATTTAGGAGGCACAGGGATAATATCTAAAAACAACCGTTGAATTGAATGGATAAATAAAATGTGGTATATCTGTATAATGGAATATTATTTGACCATAAAAAGGAAGTACTGGTACATTTTACCACATGGATGAACCTTGAAAACATTATACTAAGTCGAAGAAGCAGTCATAAAAGACCACACAAGTATGATTCCATTTATGTAAAATGTGTGAAAGAGGCTTATCTATAGAAACAGAGTAGAGTAGTGGTTTTCAAGGGTAGGGGGATTGGGAATAAATGGAAGAGTGATTGCTAATGAGTATGGAGTTAACTTCTGGGGGCTTGAGAATGTTCCAAAATCGATTGTGGCAATGATTGCTTAACTGTGAATTCAAAAAAACTGTTGAGTCATACACCTAAATGGGTGAATTGTAAGGTGTGTGAGTTATATCTCAGTAAATTTTTTTTTTTTTTGAAGAGTCATTGACATTGCAGACGTAGCTCAGATCTTATCCAGCTAAGAGTCATATAAGAATTGAATCCTAAGAACTACAGTGTAGAAAGGGCCAAAACTAGGTGGGGATGGAATGCCACACTCAGGAAAGAAAAAAAGTTTTTTATAGCCTGTGTTTCGGTATGAACAGAGAAGGTTACTTTCTGTCTGCTTCCAGCCTACTTTGTCAGCTGTATCTCCTACGTCCTCTGTTCGTTGTTATGGTTCTAATCAGACCCCCTAGTTTGCTCACCTCGGCATTCAGTGATCTCATTTTAACTTGATTACTTTCTTCAAGACCCTGTCTCCAAAGACAGTCACATTCTGGGGTCCTGGGGGTTAGGACTTTACATAAGAATTTAGAAGTAGAGGCCACCATTAAGCCTGTATTGTGGCCTAAGGGGAGAGTATAGTTTGAGGAGGACCAGATTTCCTGCACACTTAGGCTTTTGAAGGCTGGAGAAGTGAGCCAGCAGAGAAGATGGAGGAGGAGGAGCTCTGCATTGTACCCTGTATGTCAGCGAGGCCTACAGAAGAAAATGTTTCAAGAAAGACCTGGTTGTATCAGATGCTGCCAAGATTTCAAGCAAGGTCGGAACAGACATTCGCCTTCTGACTTACTCCTATTTTTGTAGATTAGGCTGTTTGCCTTAAGTTACACAGCTCTCAGACGGCATTCTGCTCTTAGTGTGGAATTATGTTTCATATACAAAGCTCATCTCGTACCACCAGCGGTACGTGTGCTTCAGTGATTTTTTTATAACAGCAGTGATGTGCCCGTTAAACTCAGTTCTCTGGCCCAGTCTTCCTTGTGACTTTTGATAATATAATGTTGCAGGCTGGTAATTGGGGTCTGTAGTATTCTGCTATGATTGATAGCACCACAAATTTGAAAAGAGTGTTTTATAGCATGCTGCAAAATTTTGCTGAACTCTCTTTTGAGATAGGCTTCCCGGGTGGCTCAATGGTAAAGAATCTGCTTGCCAGTGCAGGAGACGGCATGTTCGATCCCTGGGTCAAAAAGATCCCCTGGAGAAGGAAACGGCTACCCATTCCAGTATTCTTGCTTGGGAAATCCTATGGACAGAGGAGCCTCGCGGGCTACCATCCATCGGGTTGCAAGAGAGTCAGACATGACTTATAGATTAAACAGCAACAACTCCTTTCAGTTAATAGTTGTGGTATTTCAGTTATTCACCGTTGTGCTGGGAGTGAGACAGCTAAAGGAGATGTCAGATTGAAAGAGTGCTTTATTGCAGTAAAGGCCACTGTGCAAGCCGCCAAAGCTGGAGGCTGTCTGTGACCATTTTAGGCCTCTTCTGGTAAAAGGAGATCCCAGAGGCTGACAGAATGGGTCATAGGACTGTGAGAGTCTGACGATCATAATATATAAAAAACACAGTTAAAGTCAGTAGAGGACTTCATTAGTGATCCGCTTTAAAAACCCTCCTGCCAAGGCAGGGGACACGGGTTCCATCCCTGATCAGGGAAGATTCCACCTCTGTGGGCAGCTAAGCCCGTGGGCAGCTAAGCCCGTGCGCCGCAGCTACTCTAGCCTGCAAGCCTAGGGCTAGTGCTCTGCAGCAAGAGAAGGCCGCACACCACAGCTAGAGAGTGACCCCTGCTCGCCGCAACCATGAAGACCCAGCACAGCCAAAAACATTATGGATGAATAAATAAATAAAACTTTTTAAAAAAGACTAAATCCCCATGATTGTAAAATAAGTAGGGAGAGTTAGAATAGGGGTAATGGTGGTTTTTAATTATCGTGGATAATTTGCTCTGGTAGGTGTTCTTTATTCATAGGTTATATATGTTATAAGTGAAGTCACTCAGTCGTGTCCGACTCTTTGTGATCCCATGGACTGTAGCCTAGCTCCCTCCATGGGATTCTCCAGGCAAGAGTACTGGAGTGGGTTGGCATATATGAAAGACTATTAGACAACTTTTGACCCTAACTCTGCTACTTTTAATCCCAACTTTTAGCTGGATGACCTTGGGCCTATCATAGATTCTTTCTGTTTACTCGTTTTAAAAGAATAAAGGGTTAACTAAACCTTTTTCCATCTAACTTTTGTTGAGATTGTTGCAAAGTTCACAGAATGTAGGTGAGAGCCATTTGTAAACTAAAATACTATGCAAAGATGAATGGCTTTTATATTCACTAATTTGTCTTTGGTTTATGAATAAATCAAATGTAAGCGAAAACACTGAGCAGATATATTTGTATCTAATATGTCAAAAAACTGGTCCAGGTATCTATAAGATCAGCATTAAATGGTCAAAAGGCATGATTAGGTCACACAAAAGGAAATATACATTGAAAACCAACATGGAAAATGGTCACTGTCATCACTGAAGAAAAATAAAAATAATTATTACCATTTCACACCTATTAAATTATCTAATAATTTAGCAATTTATCAGTTCATGAGGTTTGGGAAAAATTGGTTCTTTCATACAACATTGGAAAGTATTAATTGGTATAGTGCTTATAGAAGACAGTTTAGCAGTGTTTCACCAGAGTCATTAAAATGCTTATTTCCTTTGATTCCTGTATGTTTATCTTAATGTTAGTAATAAAAAAGTTGCATAAGGATATTTATTGCAGTGTTACTTGTGACATTATAAATTGGGAACCATCTCTATGTCCTATGATCGATTTAAATAATAATAGAAAAACGTAGCTAATATGAAACCATTAAAAATAAAGATTAGTGTTGAAGAATAAAAATGAAATACTTCTGATGCAAAAGAAAATATAGAATTCTAAACTGTATCTGTGTAAGAATGCAGAAAGTTGCAGAGGGAAAAATGGCAGCAGTTATATTAAGTGGGGCAACAAACCATTGTCTTTTTAAAAGCATCTTTAAGGTTACCATATGGTTTTAATAACACGTAAAATGTGGGATGAGATACTATAATGAATAGCTTTCTCCAAGTTATCTTGTCTTAGTGTTTTTGATTTCCCAAACCCTGAAGCCAGTCTTAATTGGTCATAACTCTGAGTCCTGACATCTCTGGCTCAGACAGTAAGGAATCTGTCTGCAGTGCAAAAGACCCGAGTTCAATCCCTGGGTTGGGAAGATCCCTAGAGAAGGGAATGGCTACCACTCCCACATTCTTGCCTGGAGAACCCCATGGACAGAGGAGCCTGGTGGGCTACAGTCCATGGGGCCGCAGAGCCGGACACGACTAAGCAAGTAACACACACTGAGACCTAGCATCTCTTAGCATATTCAAAGGAAGATTTGTGTTTATAGCTAAGGTTCTAAAATTTTACCTAAAGTTGTGTGGTAATTCTAATGCTAGTGGTAAGTGTAACATGACACTTCCATATAATGGATGAGCACCACGGTCACTTGGAAAAGATTTTTCTCTGGGCAGATGAGATCAGAAAAGTCGGTAAGCATGGCTTTGTTCTCTTAAGACCTAAAGAAGTTTTTTTAGAGACCTAAGAACAAATAAAATAATAAAGAAGCAAAAAGACTGGAGAGAGAGTATTTACTGGAAATACTGGGTAGAGTTTAAGGAAAGAACAGCGTGGTTGGAGGCAGTTAAATAGTCTGGGACATTTTAGTTTGATTTGGAACAAATGTAGAGACCAGCATGTATTAATTTTACTGGATTGTTGCCTGAAACACTAACTCAGATTAAATCTGTATTCCTTCCAGCTTCATAAAATTCTCGGAGATAAGGTGAATAATACGGCCGTAATTGAAAAACAAGTACTAGAACTTTGGGATAGGCTGTATCATTCTTGGTTTGTAAAGGTAAGTTATTTTAGCTAAGGATTTCAGTTGTAAACTAATAGTGTCCTTTTATGGACTCATTCGGAAAAGGCAATGGCACCCCACTCCAGTACTCTTGCCTGGAAAATCCCATCGACGGAGGAGCTTGGTAGGCTGCAGACCATGGGGTTGCTAAGAGTCAGACATGACTGAGCAACTTTAATTTCACTTTTCACTTTCATGCACTGGAGAAGGAAATGGCAACCCACTCCAGTGTTCTTGCCTGGAGAATCCCAGGAATGGGGGAGTCTGGTGGGCTGACGTCTGTGGGGTCGCACAGAGTCGGACACGACTGAAACAACTTAGCAGTAGCAGCATGGACTCATTGACTAGGTCAGATTGTGTTAACACAATTTCATTTCTTGACATTTTTAAGCTGCAAGGTCTTAAACCTCAGGTCACTAAAAGTCAGCTTGAATTGATGATTAACCTCATGGTAGGACCATCAGTTTCTCTGTTATCAGTGTTCTATCTGCTTTTCATTATCCTCAAGTGTCTCATCCTCTTAACCAGATCTATGCAGTAGAAGTGTGATGCAAGCCGTATATATAATGTTAACTTTCTAGTGGCTGCATTAAAAAAAAAGAGAGAGAAAAAAAAAAGGATGGGTGAGATTCACTTTAATAATGTATTTTACTTAACACAGTATACCCAATATATGTCATTTCCATATGGAATGAATGAAAAAGTAATGAGATTTTATATTTTATATATAACATACACATATAAAATCTTTTTCCATTCTGAGCGTTAGACGTCTGGTTTATCTTTTACACTAAGAGCATATTTAGGTACTCAGTAGCCACAAGTGGGTAGTGGCTACTATTTGGGACAGTACAGCTCTGGACATTAAGAACCTTTTCTTTGAGGAAGTGAAAATAGATCCAAAAGTTTAGCGATGATTATTTTATTTATTTATTTGATTATTTTAAATAAACCTTTAGTGCTACTTGTGCTGATGTGTGTCATTTTTTTACTAAATATAAAACTGACGGTTTGAAAGCAGGTGGTCATGCCGGCCGTTCTGTACACTGTGTTGGCAGGGCCCTTGGGACTGCCATCAGGGACTGTGCTGTGGAAGATGCCCGTGCAGGGGGAGAGAGATCGAGTGGGGCAGAGTTAGCTTGGGTAACGAGGAGGAGGGTGCAATTGAACATTTGCATAT
>SJYV01022217.1:9464-23290 GCA_006410875.1 Neotragus pygmaeus | reverse complement strand
AACATCATACCAGCTAACGCAATCATTTTTTTAACAGTAAAAAGTTTTTTTAGGAACGACAAAGTTTCAATTGTTGGAATTGATTTCAGATTATGGTGGAATGCTCTAAAGGGAATATTACATAGTTCCCCAACTGATAATGAAAATTTATAATTATTGAGTTGAAAAGTAGTTTATTTAAAAGTTTTTATTATATAATAGTTTGAAAAACAAAATGGAAAGAAAGTTGTACATTTTGAAATATAACAATCAATGTGACTATTCTTATTTGCATAAGAAATTTGAGGAAAATTGTAATCTGAGTTGTTGATCTTGGTTGTTATATTTAAGTTTTAACTTTTCTATTTTAGATAATAAATAGAAATTTTGGATAATAACTAGAAATTACTTTATAACATAATAAATAGTAAGCACTTGATATTACAAGAAAAAAAAAGAATTAGATGTGTGTTAAAGTATTAAGAGAAATATTCACCAATAGGAATGTACTTAGTAATATGAGTTGTACCTTTGAGAATGATTAGTTTGTGTTATCTGTAACTTACCAGAATTTTTTAAAATAGCGTGAGAAAGTATAAACAAAATCTCCCAAAATTACTGAGGGTAATCACATTAAAAACCTTCTGCCTATGCTTGTTCAATCATGTCTGGCTCTTTGCACTCCCATGGACTGTAGCTCACCAGACTCCTCTGTCCATGAAATTTTCCAGACAAGAATATGGGAGTGGATTGCCATTTCCTAGTCCAGTGACTATTCCAGATCTAGGGATCAAAACCCTTGAACCTTACTCTCATGCATTGGCAAGCAGATTCTTTAACACTAGCACTACCTGGGAAGCTCCTAAACTTTTATCTGTATGTCTGTGCTCAGTCGCTCAGTCCTGTTCAATTCTTTGTGACTCTATGGACTGTAGTCCCCCAACCTCCTCTGTCCATGGGATTCTCCAGGCAAGAATATTGGAGTAAATTGCCATTTCCTCTTTCAGGGAATCGATTGTTTGGACCCAGGGGTCAAACCGGCATCTCCTGTGTCTTCTGCATTGGCAGTCAGATTCTTAAACCATTGAGCAACCTGGGAAGCCTGTTTATATTAATAATAAGCAGTAATTACTAAAGATAAACTTAAGTGGAAAGGAGTAAGGTGTAATTTTATTCTGTGAGCAGCTAGTGGCAGATATAGATGTTATTGAACAAGAGGAAGAAAATATAGGTTTGCCTTTTATCATTTTATTTTTATTTCATGTAAAAGTTCTGTGTTGAATGTCATTGTGGAATATTTTGTTCTCTGAGGACACTGTCCCCATGGCTGCATATTTCAGGACTTTTGCCAGAAGATTACATAAAAGATTCATAACTGAATTTAAATAACTTAATTCACTTAGGACTCGTGCTTATTCAGTTGGTTTCTTGTTTGGCACATAAAACAAACACTGAATTTGTAACTGACAGAAATTTTCACATAGTCTGGGGAGATTTGAATATCATGACTATCCAAACTAGAGAGAGTTCCTTATATTTCCCCAGATCTTGGAGTAGCAAATACCTTTCAAAGCAGCACAAATGCCTTGGTAGGAAAGTCTTGGCAACATGTTAGAAATGAAAAGATCAGATAAATCCGTGTCATCTCAGAACTGCCTGTAAGGTGATCATAGGTCCAAGAGTAAGAGTAACCAGAAGTCCATGTACAAGCTTGTGCAAACATAGTCTCCTTTACCTTCATCTCTCAAGATGTCCAGGGATTAACAACCAACTGAATCTGCCACATCTGTGATATTTAAGAGTCAAAAATTTTCTCTTATAAATAGTTTGACATGTCTTGCCATAGTTACAGAGATGTGAAGTTAGTTGAATTTTTATTAAAAGAAGCAAAAGTTTATAAATTTTAATTGATCCAGGGTACTGATGATGCTGGGTTTTGCACTCATAAATAGCAGGTGACTTAAAAATACATGAAATGAAGGACTTTTAGAAGCAGCCTTCAGTTGTGTATTATCTGCTGATACCATTAAGATCCTTGCACTGTTCAAAATGTTTAGTTCTCTAAAAGGCAAGAGAAGTACACAGGTAGCAGTCAGACAAACAATGTCAATTCATTTTTCAAGATATTTAGGGGCAAGGACAGTGCCTGAAGGTTCCAGAGTTGTGTAAGGCACCAACTAGAAGGCTGAAGACTGAAGAAAAGAGAAGTAGGTGGGCTGCAATTGCAGTTCTTTTCTGTATCTTGAGTCTGGTATTTCTATTTAATTATTCCAAGGATTTAATTTGTTGTTGGCACTTGGGTTATTGCTCAGTCATGTCTGACTCTTTGTGACCCCATGGACTGTATGTAGCCTGCCAGGCTCCTTTGTCCACATCCATGGAGTTTTCCAGGCAAGAATACTGGAGTGAGTTGCCATTCCTTTCTCCAGGGGATCTTCCCAACTCAAAGACTGAACCCAGGTCTCCTGCATTCCAGGCAGATTCTTTACCAGTTGAGCGATGAGGGAAGCCCAAATTGTTAATATTTGTTTAGTCTATTGTTACATATGTGATGCTCACATATTTGGAACAGCCCCCCCAGCTCATCCTGAAACATATTTTCAAACACAGTCTTCTTTCTCTTTAATGGAGCCTATAAACTCTGGGAGGTTTAATATGGGAAATGGGCCATGAGCAGCTCCCAGTTCTGTAGGAAGGGAATATGTTACAGCAATAAACTGACACCAAAGCATAGCCAGATAACTGGTATTTCTAAGGGAAATTATGTTTTCTCAAAAAAAAATTACGGATTGCCTTGAACAAAATTTGGAGAGAAATTCTCTCAGCCAGTGTTAGTGTATGCTCAGTTGGTGTTGGCTGAGGAACCACCACAGAGCAGCTATTGGTCCAAACCCAGAACTGTAGTCCTTAATCTCTGGTGTTAATATATTTCTCTCGGGTGTATCAATGAAGCATGAAGAGAAGGCACAAAGGAAAATATTCTCTGCCAGGCAAAGTGATAATTCATGTAGTACTTTTGATCTTAATGCAGGTGTTGTGTACATGCTGAGTGAAGAGGTGATTTAAAAGTCACTTAAAACATTTCTTCCACCAAATACAAAAGCCAACAAGAATCTCTGCAATTAGAAGCAGGGATATGGCAAAAGTAAGAGATGTCAGCTTACTTTTTTTTTTTTCAATTTTTTTTTTACTTTATTTCAGCTTACTTTTAAATTTTATTCCATTTATTATGGAATATTGGAGAAGGAAATGGCAACCTACTACAGTATTCTTGCCTGGAAAATCCCACGGACAGGGAAGCCTGGTGGGTAACAGTCCATGGGGTCGCAAAGAATCGGACATGACTGAGCGACTTCATTTTATTATGGAATATAAATTGGTCTAGGTGTAAGGGTAACTGTTGTTTAGTTGCAAAGTTGTGTCTGATTCTTTTGCAGCCCCATGGACTGCAGCCCACCAGGCTTCTCTGTCCATGAGATTTCCAAGGTAAGAGTACTAGAGTGAGTTGCCATTCCCTTCTCCAAGGAATCTTCCCCACCCAGGGATAGAACCAGCATCTCCTGCATTGCAGGTGGATTTTTTACCTCTGAGTCACCAGGGAAGTCCTTAAAGGTAAATATTATCTACATTTATTTCTATATTTCAGAGTCCTTCAGTTCTGTGGTTATTATATTCAATGGGATTTTGAATACAGTGTGAACATAGTGGGTGGCAAAACACATAGTTCTTACTGTGGTTTTGAAGGTTAGGAGACTCCTTCAAAATTCTAAACAGGAAATGGAGGAACAAGTCAATAAATGCCAGATATAAGTCAGAAACAGCAAACAGATGGATTCACCAGGAGAGAAAAGCACAAATGGTTTGATAAAAATACTTTCCAGAGAGATAGGCCACCTAAAATGACTACAATTCCTGACTCTCATGTGATGTGTTTCTAGAGCAACTCTCCATAACTCCAAGACCACCAAACAAANCAGATATAAGTCAGAAACAGCAAACAGAAGGATTCACCAGGAGAGAAAAGCACAAATGGTTTGATAAAAATACTTTCCAGAGAGATAGGCCACCTAAAATGACTACAATTCCTGACTCTCATGTGATGTGTTTCTAGAGCAACTCTCCATAACTCCAAGACCACCAAACAAAGAAATAGAATTTCCTTGGGTCTGGGTCAGGGAGACAGTAGAATTAAGTGAAAATATACCTGCAGTGTCAATAGAGTTTCAAGATAGGATTGGGCTAATACAATTCTAGCTTCATCTCATTTGTTAAGATGTATCAATCCAAATTAGATTTTGGTTTTAGAACAGAGAACAAGGAGTAAGGCAAGAAGTGAGCAGAGACACAGTGGAGAGGGCATTCCACTGTGAACATGTTTGCTTAAAGAGAGTGGGAAATTGTCAGATGAAGATTAGTAACATTGAAAGATATAATATTAAATGTTTTATAATTATAAATTTTGAATTAATGTATTTTAATTGGAGGGTAATTATGATGTTGTGGTGGTTTTTTGCCATACATCAAAAATATGTACATGTGTCCCCCCATCCTGAACCTCCCCACCTACCTCCCCACCTTACCTCTGTGGGTTGCCCCAGAGCACTGGCTTTGAGTGCCCTGCTTCATGCATCCAGTTTGCACTGGTCATCTCTTTTGCATATGGTAATGTACATGTTTCAGTGCTATTCTCTCAAATCATCCTACTCTTACCTTCTCCCACTGAGTCCAAAAGTCTGTTCTTTACATCTGTGTCTCCTTTCCTGCCCTGTATGTAGGATCATTGTTACCATCTTTCTAAATTCCATATATATGCATTAACATACAGTATTTGTCTTTCTGTTTCTGATTACTTCACTCTGTATAATAGGCTCCTTTTTCTTTAAATTATAAATTGATGTCACAGGATTTCAACGATTTCAAGAAAAAAAATCCTAAATAAGCAGAGAAGATGGTGTACTTGCAAAGTGTGAGAAATATCCATGTTATAAAGATGAATAGAGGAAGAGGTTCTTATAAAGGAGAAACCAGAAGGGCAGAACAAAAACCAGGAGTGTGGATATTGTGCAAACAATGCATCCAGAACAACATAAGCAGCAGGAGTGATGGACCAATTTGATCAATTGCAACAAAAGTTTCAAATAAAAAGGGCTACCCTTCATTGAAACTTAAGGAAATGACAGCTAAAATTGCCACATGATGTTTCAGTGAAGTGGTATGTTCAGAAGCCTTATCAAAAGCAACTGAGAAGGTTGAAAGTCTGGATGGAGTTACAGAAATATATTATAATCTAAGGACAGTAGTCAGACTGGATAATATATTTAATACTTACAGAGATGCTTATAACATCAGTGACTTGATCAAAAGGAGTCTGAGTCTTCCAGGCAGATGCACATCAGACTGAATGATACACATTAAGAATAATATTCTTCAGCTGTATAAAAAAACATATTTTCATTTAGTGAATTCAGTATGTGTCAAAATACTGTGTTGTGCACCAAAGTGGGAAATCAGTGACAATCACTTAAAGGTATAAACAATTGTAGAAAGCCATAAGAAAGACCTCAGAAAGGAATTTTCAATATATGATCCGTACTTTGCAGATTAAGTATAGGTTTGTCATAGCAGTGGAACAGAATCCTCAACTGCTTTGGCAAATTGATACAGAACGTCTATTTGTTTTCAGTTTATCCAGGGGAAAAGAAATCCTTCAAGCAGATAATTAAACAGTGCAAAATTTCAGTTAGTGATATGTGACATGTTCTTAGAAAACAGAATATCCTAAAATTAATTATTTCATTTTTCCTAGGGGAAAAATTGTGCTATAAAAGATCTATTCTGAAGTATATGCTATAAGGATAGTGTTCATTTTTAAATATCATAAAATTAGAAAAATTAGATATTACTTGGAGAGGATTATTTAAAGAAACCATAAAAAATGAAATATCTTTTATTCAAACACAGGTTATGACCATTCAGCAGACTGTAAAATCAATGTGATCATATTTGGATTTATTTATTTTAAAAATTGTAGTATAGTTGATATTAGTTTCAGATATACAGCTTAGTGGTTGATATCTTTATAGATTACATGTATAATATCAGAAAACAGCATCTGAGGATTAGTATTTTACTAAAATTGTTGTTGCAAAGCTATGTAAGTATATATATTTGTGTGTGTTTGCAGGTACAGTAAATTACAATATAAAGTGCATATCTCACCATATTTTGTGGTCAAAAATGTTTGAACACCAAGTTTCTAACCTATCAAGGGATATATCAACAGAGCTTATAGCATGAATAAATTAAAAATACTCACTTATTGGGCAATAGATAATACATGTAAGATATATTGTTTATCTTTTCTAGACAAAAGCTACTGTAAAACATTTTCTCACTGTCTTCTCAGATTGTACCTCCCTCTCAGCTTTACAGGAAGACTACAGAAGTCAGGACCCAGCAATGAGAAATCACACATCAGTATACAGTTTCATCCTCCAGGGATTAACAGATAACCTACAAATGCAGATTTTGACTTTTGTATTTCTACTCATCACATACATGTTGAATATAATTGGAAACCTGATCATCATAACCCTTATATTAGTGGATTCTCACCTTAAAACTGCAATGTACTTTTTTCTCCAAAATTTTTCCTTCTTAGAAATCTCATTCACTTCTGCCTGCATTCCTAGATTCTTGTACAGTANAATATAATTGGAAACCTGATCATCATAACCCTTATATTAGTGGATTCTCACCTTAAAACTGCAATGTACTTTTTTCTCCAAAATTTTTCCTTCTTAGAAATCTCATTCACTTCTGCCTGCATTCCTAGATTCTTGTACAGTATATTAACAGGAGACAGGACTATTACTTATAATGCTTGCCTGTCCCAACTATTTTTTACATATATGTTTGGTGTAACAGAATTCTTTCTCTTGGCCACCATGTCCTATGATCGTTATGTAGCCATCTGCAAACCCCTGCATTACATGACCACCATGAACCACAGATTCTGCAAAACGCTTATCTTCTGCTGTTGGATAACCACTTTCTTAATTGTTTTTCCACCATTTTGCTTAGGACTGAATCTGGAATTCTGTGACTCTGTCATTGATCACTTTTTTTGTGACTTTTATCCACTCCTAAAGATCTCATGCTCAGATCCATGGTTCATGGAAGAGATAACACTTGCTTGCTGTGTGTTGATATTTATCATGACTCTTACATGTGTTGTTCTGTCCTACATATGCATCATCAGAACAGTTCTAAGATTCCCCTCTGCTCAACAAAGGACAAAAGCTTTTTCCACCTGTTCTTCCCACTTTATTGTGCTTTCTATCACCTATGGCAGCTGCATCTTTGTCTATATCAAACCTTCATCAAAAGATGAAATGACTATTAATAAAGAAGTAGTAATACTTACGACTTCCATTTCCCCCATGTTAAACCCATTTATTTATACTCTGAGGAACAAACAAGTGAAACAAGCACTTAGTGATTTACTCAAAAGAATTCTACTGGTCTCAAAGAACTAAGAGAATGTTGAAGTCAGGTTCCCTAAACAATTTTCTTATGTGTATATCCTCTATTGTCTCTTCCTAAGTGAGATCTGGTCTTCCATTATGATTAAGTCATTTCTATTGTTCCCTTCCTTATAGAAATTCCAGATGTTCAAGCTGGGTTTAGAAAAGGGATGGGAACTGGAGATCAAATTGCCAACATTTGCTGGATCATAAAGAAACCAAGGGAATTCCAGAAAAGCATCTATCTCTATTTCATTGACTACACTAAAGTCTTTGACTGTGTGAATCATAACAAACTTTGGAAAATTCTTAAAGGGATGGGAATTCCAAAGCAGCTTACCTGTCTCCTGAAAAGCCTGTATGCAGGTCAGGAAGCAACAATCAGAACCATGTATGAAACAACCAACTGGTTCAGGATTGAGAAAAGAGTACAACAAGTCTGTTTATTGTCACCCTGTTTATTTAACTTATACATAGAGCATATCATGTGAAATGCCAGGATGGATGAGTTACAAGCTGGAATCAAGATTTCTGTGAGAAATATCAACAACCTCAGATATGAGGATGGCACCACTCTAATAGCAGAAAGCAAAGAGGAACTAAACAGCCTCTTGATGAGGGTGAAAGAGAGTGAAAAATCCAGCTTAAAATTCAATTTAAAAAAAAAAAGCTAAGATCATGACAAACCTAGATAGTGTGTTAAAAAGCAAAGACATCACTTTGCTTACAAAGATCCATACAGTCAAGGCAATGGTCTTTCCAGTTGTCAATGACCGATGTGAGAGCTGGACACTAAAGAAGGTAGAGCACCAAAGAATTGATGGTTTCTAATTGTGGTGCTGGAGAAGACTCTTGAGAGTCCCTTGGACTGCAAGGAGATCAAACCAATCAATCTTTAAAGAAATCAACCCTCAATACTCTTTGAAAGGACTGATGCTGAAGCTGAAGCTCCAACACTTCTACTACCTAATGCACATAGCTGACTCATTGGAAAAGACCCTGATGCTGGGAAAGATTGAAGGCAGAAGGAGAAGAGGGCCACAGAGGATGAGATGGTAGAATGGGATCACTAATTCAATTGACATGAACTTAGGCAAACTCTGGGAAATGATGAGGGACAGGGAAGCCAAGTTGTGGCAGTCCATGGGGTTGCAAAGTGTCAGACACGACTTGGTGACTGAACAACAATAGCTCCCTTATAAATCAAAGTCCTTGAGAATTGCAAACTTTATGAAAAAAAAATAAAGAAAATCTAAGGAAGTCCTCACTCTCAAACATTCTTTCACACTGCTGAAAATATTACATATAATTTTTCCAAAAGAAATACTCAGATGAGGAAAGAAAGAATATTAAAAAGAAAGAATACTATTTTCACTGGTAACAAGGAAAAAATCTTCAAAATTCTAAGGCAATATTTTAAAATAAGAAATAAATACAAAGAATTTAGAATTTCAAAAAAGCCTTTACCAATAAGGAAGCCTTATGTCACAATTTACATATTTATTGTATTTAAAAATCTGTATGCAGGTCAGGAAGCAACAGTTAGAACTGGATATGGAACAACAGACTGGTTCCAAATANCTGCCTCCCCAAATGCTGTTTCCAGCAGACGCTAGGACACACAGGCACCTGCCCTGGGGTGCTCCCGGCTGGAGGCCTACCCCCAGCACCCACCGTGCACACACCTGCCCCAGAGCCCACCCCTCTCCTGCTCATCACCTGCTGGACCTCTGTCCCCAAACCCAACAAGCCTCAGCCTGAGCACTGGCCCCCCCAGCCCAGCCCCTCTCCAAGTCCTCCCTGCAGGGTGCACAGCTCACCGCCTGCCTGACCTGCAGGATCCAGGATCCATCCCACCGCTACCTCTGCGGGTCCCCCACCTGGATGCCTGCAGGGTCTGCCCAAATGCAGCTTTCCCCAAGGAGCTTTCTCAATGCTGAGTGCTTATTGCGCACCAGGCTGCTGGGCTGGCCCGAGGACAGGAGTCAGGGCTCCTGCAAGCTGCCCCAAGCACACCAACTTAAAGGCACTGTGTTCTCTCTGTCTCTTTATTATTCGGTCCATAAGAATTTTCTGACTTACTGCCCTGTTAAGGTTCTTGACTCTCCTCTCAAACCTCCAAAAACAGATATGGAGGCTGCAGGCACCTGTGCTTTCCCCTGAGGCCTCAGCAACCCAGGGACCCCTGTTCCTAGAGGTGAGTCACCCGGATGTAGGTTGTCCAATTTAATCTCTGTGACCTCGAGGTCTCTGGCCAATTCCCACCTGGGTTCTGGGTCTGGGCTTCTCCTAGGGCCCACACGCTTTCCTGGCTCAGCAGTCTTGTCTGAGGCTGGTGATATTCAAACCCAGGCCTCCAGACCCCTAGTTCAGGGCCCACCAGCCATCACAAGCACTGGACTAGGAGTCAGCAGACCTGGGTTTGGGTCTCAGATCAGTGGATGTTCTCTTTAGATTTTAAGAATAAAAGGAAACCAGGCAGAATCATTGGATTTAGAGTGGCCTCTGCTCACCACGATAGTTAATGCACCTGACAGGTATCCCCTAGTAGCAAGTATACATAATCTTTAAAACTTGTCCGTGAGGTATATATCCAAGGTAACCTCCTTGTCGATTTCAGAAATAGTAACATGCAAGTAAAAGAACTGTGTGATCTGCAACCCGGAAACACCGGACTGTGTGTCCGGATCGCAAGAGCGTGAAGGAAGTTGGGCGAAGGCCTGAAGTTGTCATCTGACTCACGGAGAGGGAGAAAGCGCCTGGCCAAACCGAGTCTCAGCCGGACAGTCCGGACTTCACGAGGAGCTGGAGAAGAGCAAGTGGGAGTCTCTGACCCGGACGCTCCCGGGGAGGGGTCCCTGGCCGCGGCCAGTCCCAGGGATGCGGGAAAGCGGACGAGGAGTAGAGTAGGATTCTGCTCTTACTTAACCCACCCCCACCTCCCGCCGCCCAGCTACCTGCGTAGACCGGAGCCTAGCGCCCTCCCACTTGGCCTTCTCACATTCCCTCCCCTCCGCCAGGCGGTCCAGGCCCCGAGGCCTGCCAGAGCCGCGGCTTCCTGACCGCCCCCTCTGGCCACACCGCGCGCGATGTGGCCTCTCTCGCCCCGCGGCTCCAGGACGCGTCCAGGAACCTCCCCTCCGCACAGCTTTCCACGGCTCCCGCAAGTTTGCGCCCCGAGGTCCTGGCCACGCCCTTCGCCCCTCGCGCCGTGGGCCAGGAGGCCGGGAGCCCCAGGCCCACCGGCCGGAGGGCGCACAGACAGGGGGTGTGGGGGTGAAGACTCCCCCGAAGGGGCGTTCCACCGCTCGAGGAGTGTTACAATTAGATTCCAGCCTGCAGGCCTTGGAGGGTCCCGGCGCTCCACCTCCGTTAACCACGGCGCGTCCCCATTATGCAAGCAACGACCCTGAGCTTGGGCGGTGGAGTTGGGATCTAAACCCAGGCCCCAAGGATCCCAGGCTTCTGGTCCAGAGCGAGGGCACGCCACCTGCCGCCCCGCTGATCCGCGTCACGCACGCCGGGAAGTTCCCAGGCCGCGCCGGCCAGGGGCTCCCCGCACGAACCNGGGGACGACAGAGGATGAGATGGCTGGATGGCATCACTGACTCGATGGACTTGAGTCTGAGTGAACTCCGAGAGATGGTGATAAACAGGGAGGCCTGGCGTGCTGTAATTCATGGGATCGCAAAGAGTCGGACACGACTGAGCGACTGAACTGAACTGAACTGAATCAATGTAAAAGTTATTGTTAAATTGCCAATAAAACATAGATTAAAGAGAAAAATGCCTTTGTAATTTCTGCTAAGGATTAAAACCTGCGTTGAAGTTTTGTAAAAGAGACTGACANAGCGACTGAACTGAACTGAACTGAATCAATGTAAAAGTTATTGTTAAATTGCCAATAAAACATAGATTAAAGAGAAAAATGCCTTTGTAATTTCTGCTAAGGATTAAAACCTGCGTTGAAGTTTTGTAAAAGAGACTGACACTTTGTGTACACCTGTGGTGGATTCATGTCGATGTATGGCAAAGCCAATAGAGTATTGTAAAGTAAAATTAAAAAAATAAATTAATTAATTTTTTAAAATAAGAGAGAGACTGACACTATTGTACCTACTGAAATGTTAAGTCATAAAGACAAAGCAAAAATTCTAAGGAACCGCATAGGGCTAGATAAATAAATAAGCAGCAACCCAAATATGCAGGAGATGTAAAAATGTGCATACTAATGTCATTTAAATGATTTATTTTTGAAAATGAAAACTTAGTCATTCCAAGAGTTCAAAATATGCACCCAATTACAGCTCTCAAGAAAAGAACAGCATTTAATTACTTGTTAAATTCTTCACCATCTTGAATTTTCAGAATCAGCCTACTTTAATGTACTTTGACTTTTGCTCTCTTACTTGGCTTTATTTATTATGGCACCTGCAGGCAGGAATTTTCCACTCATTTCAGCTACACAATTCCAGGAACCTCCATTTTAAGTGACATTTCCACAAGAAATCTTTTGCTGAGATTGTCTTATTCCTCCTCCACCAACATGACCACCAAGACTGGATTAGTCTTACTCATCCACACCTGCCATCACTTATCTGCTGCTTTCATATCT
This sequence comes from Neotragus pygmaeus, assembly GCA_006410875.1. Classification (NCBI taxonomy): domain Eukaryota; kingdom Metazoa; phylum Chordata; class Mammalia; order Artiodactyla; family Bovidae; genus Neotragus; species Neotragus pygmaeus. The sequence continues at coordinate 11,170 of SJYV01022217.1, read as the reverse complement.
CTTATCAAACTACATTTTCATGTTTGCTTGTTCTTACTCTATTCTAAGTGGTAAATGCCTTGGAGAAGTTCATCCCATTTGTCAATTCTGGCACCTAGACAAATATTTGTTATGCGATAAATCATCTTCTGACATGGTGATTTGAATACTTCTAATAATGCAAAATGAGAAATTTTATAGGAATGTGAAAAATACAAAAGTAACATTAGGGATCTTTAAAGTTTATAATGAAATAGAATATAAACCAAAATTTATTAAAAATTGATAGTAAAAATTCATTATACTGATAAACCTGAAAATTACCCCACAAATTTTAGTCATAATTTGCACTGGAAAAACATGGAGAAATAAAAGTTAAAATAAGTAAACTATCATTAGCAAGTGACATAACTAGGATCCAAAACTATTTTTATTGATTTTGAATGGAGCTATTTTATCAAGTAACTGTACCTGCCTCAGCAGAGGCATCAAGAGAGATTCAAGGAAGAGCCCAAAGAATAATTACTAGTACTAAAATTGAGTAAGATGTGTCATAAACAAAATACAAGATAAGCCAATAGAGTATTGTAAAGTAAAATAAAGTAAAAAATTTTTTAATTAAAAATAAAATAAAATGTTAGGCTTTCCAACGTGGCTCAGTAGTGAAGTATCTGCCTGCCAATGCAGGAGACCCAGGAGACTCAGTAGACACAGGATTGATCCCGGGGTCAGGAAGATCCCCTGGAGAAGAAAATGGCAACCTGCTCCACTATTCTTTCCTGGAGAATCCCATGGACAGAGAAGACTGGAAGGCTAGAACCCATGGGATCACAAAGTGCACCTGACTGAGTGACTGAGCACAAAGTGTTTATACACATATATTAATACTTCTATGATAAATGATATTTAGTCAGTTCAGTTCAGTAGCTCAGTTTTGTCCAACTGTTTATGACCCCATGGACTGCAGCATGCTAGGCTTCCCTGTCCATCACCAACTCCCAGAGCTTGCTCAAACTCATGATTGGTCATTCCATCCAATCATCTCATCCTCAATCATCCCTTTCACCTCCTGCTTTCAATCTTTCCCAGCATCAGGGTCTTTTCCAATGAGTCAATTCTTCGCATCAGGTGGCCAAAGTACTGGCATTTCAGCTTCAGCAGTAGTCCTTCCAATGAATATTCAGGACTAATTTCCTTAGTATTGACTGGTTGGATCTCCTTGCAGGCCAAGGGACTCTCAAGAATCTTCTCCAACACCACAGTTCGAAAGCATTAGTTTATGTATAATATCATATAAGAAACTAATCACCAGTCTAGGTTCGATGCAGGATACAGGATGCTTGGGGCTGGTGCACTGGGATGACCCAGAGAGATGGTATGGGGAGGGAGGTGAAAGGGGGGTTCAGGATTGGGAATACATGTACACCCGTGGTGGATTCATGTTGATGTATGGCAAAACCAATACAGTATTGTAAAGTAAAATAAAGTTTTAAAAAAAAAATTTAAGCATTAGTTCTTCAGTGCTCAGCTTTCTTTATAGTCCAACTCTCACATCCATACATGACTACTGGAAAAACCATAGCTCTGACTAGATGGACCTTTGTTGGCAAAGTAATGTCTCTGCTTTTCAATATGCTATCTAGGTTGGTCATAGCTTTTCTTCCAAGGAGCAAATATCTTTTAATTTCATGGCTGCAGTCACCATCTGCAGTGATTTTGGAGGCCAA
>SJYV01022214.1:655106-672765 GCA_006410875.1 Neotragus pygmaeus | reverse complement strand
AATTCTTTTACATGTAGCTGTTCAGTTTTCCCAGCACCATTTATAGAAGGTCTTTTCTACCTTGTATATTCCTACCTTCTTTGTCATGAATTAGGTGATGATAGGTGAGTGGGCTTATCTCTGAACTTTCTATCCTGTTCTGTTGATCTATATTTTTGTTTTTGTACCAGTTTCATACACTTGATTACCATATCTTGGTAGTATAGCCTGATGTCAGGGAGCCTGATTCCTCCAACTCTTTTTCTTTTTCAAGATTGCTTTGGCTGTTTGGGGTCTTTTGTGTTTCCATTCAAGTTGTAAAATTTTCTGTTCTAATTCTGTGAAAAAATGCCCTTGGTAATTTGATAGGGATTGCATTGAATCTATAGATGGCTTTGGGAAATATAATCACGTTGACAATACTGATTTATTCCAGTCCAGTAACATGGTATATCTCTCCATCAGTATTATCTTTGATTTCTTTTATCAATATCTTATTGTTTTCTGAGTACAAGTCTTTTTGCCTCCTTTGGTAGATTTATTCATAGTATTTTATTCTTTTTTTTGGCAGTGGTAAATAGAATTTTTCTTTGATTTCTCTTTCTGATCTTTCATTGTTAGTGTATAGAAATGTAAGAGATTTCTATGTGTTAATTTTATATCCTGCAACTTTACCAAATTTATTAATATCTAGTAGTTTTCTGGTAGCATTTTTATGATTATGTATAGTATCATGTCATCTGCAAACGGTGACAGTTTTACTTCTTTTCCAGTTTGGATTCCTTTTATCACTTTCTCTTGTCTCATTGCTTCCAAAACTATGCTACATAATAGTGGTGAGAGTGTACATCCTTGTCTTCTTCCTGATCACAGAGGAAATGCTTTCAGTTTTTCATGATTGAGAATGAATTTCTGTGGGTTTGTTATGTATGACTTTCTCCCATGGGGTTGCAAAGAGTTGGACATGACTGAGCAACTGAACTGTCTGATGTTGATATAGGTACCCTCTGTGCCCACTTTCTGGAGAGTTGTTTTTAATTTTTTTTAATTATAAATGGGTATTAAATTTTGTCCTAACAAGTTAATTTTTGTGTTGCATCTATTTTTTAAAATATATTTAGGCTATTTGCATATCATCTTCTGTGAATTATCTGTTTTTTCCTTCGCTCTAGAAGTCTATTAGTTTATTTTTATTGAAGGTTATTTATACCTTAGCATTATTACTAGTCCTTTCCTGTTTTATAAGATGCAAATATTTCTTCTGGTAAATTACTTGTTTTTAATATATTTGTAGAGTCATCATTTTCAAAAATTTTACTTTTGAAATTGCCAAATTAGTTAGCTTTTTTATCTCTTTGTGTTTGATTTAGAAAGGCTTATCACATCCTAAGGATTTTAAGATATTCTTCACTATTTATTTCATATTTCTCCACATTTATGTTTGTAGTCTATTTGAAACTAGCTTTTATGAATTTTGTAAGGTGAAAATCTTGCTTTACACTCATATATAGCCAATTATTTCCATAATTTTCCCCCCACTGGTTTGAAATGTTAAATTGTATAATATTAAAGGTTTTGAATACATTTTAAATATATTTTCCCATATGTTCAGAGGTTGGGCTTTGGTCTTTACTTCATTATTTTTAACTTAGAACCCAAATGACAATATTCTAATTACAATAGTTACATGCCATGACTTCATATTAGACAAGAAATCATTACCTTTTTGGTTATTTTTTAAAAACTTCTTGTCTACTATTAAAAATCTAATCTTTCATTTTAAATTTAGAATTGATATGCAACTACACCTGAAAAATCATTTTGAGATGTCCATTTTAATTTATCTGAATTTAAAGATTAATTTGTGAAAATTGACAGCTTTACAGTATTGAATCTTCCTTCCCAGGAACATGAAATATTCCAGTAATCAAGTTTTATTTTGTGTTATTTAATAAAGCTTCATTTTCTACATAATTATTTGAACATTTATTTTTCCTAATATTTTATAATTCTTGTTTCCTCTGTTTGTTTTTCTACATTTTCCAATTATTAGCAAAGTCATTGATTTTTATATATTGATCATAATATGGCCTCTTTGCTTAATTATCTAATTTTAAAAATAATTTGCCAGTTGGTTTATTGATATTTGTAAATAGTGATCATCTATCAGAAGTGACAATTCTCTTTGTCTACCAAACTTTATTATGTATCTTTTTCTAACAGTTTAGTTTCCCAGTAGTATCTGTAATGGCAGGGAATATGTTTTATGTATCTTTTAAAAGAGAATGCCTCAATGATTTACCCTATATATATACACCTCTGTGTGTGTGTGTGTGTGTGTGTGTGTATCTGCTATAGGTTTCTGATGAAAATTCTCTATTCTTTGCCAGAGTAATGAGTGTATAAACACAAAAACATGTAGATACTCTCATTGGATATAGATCAAAATCCATAGTATGATTTTTTTGTGTTATTTTGGTGATTACTAGTTTATTCATTATTTGCAATTTTTTTAAATTTTATTACTAAAATTTGCAAAATAGAATTTTCCCTTTTTAGGGTGATAAAATATTTAAAACGTACATTACTCATCTCAAGCTATCAGAAAATGGACATATTGTCAATGATATAGTCAGTCTTCAACAATATGCTTTATGATAAGCTTGTCCAAAATTTGTTCCTTAGGATGTTCCTTATATTTCTTGTAAAAAATTGTGCTTCAATAAATTTAAAATATTAGGGGTAAAACAAAGTTTAGCATGACTTTTTACACACAAGATTTCTTGAAAATTTTAATATACAAATATGAAGAGTGAAGTTCCAACAGGAAAATGTAAAATCTAGCATATATTCTGGGAACACCTATTAACCAGTGTGTCAGTCTTCTCTATTGTTCAGTTGACTTAGCATGTTGTTGCTGTTTGCAAAACAACAGTCACCGTTATCTGTGCCTAATTGAGCACCATTTACATCAGGAGCACTATGCAAGACTAACTTGTATCAGTACCTCACTCTAGAGAGCTTTACAGACTTGCTGTTTTTGTTGTTTAATCCTTTCGTCACGTCTGACTCTTTTGTGACCCCATGAGCTAGCTGCAGCCCACTAGGCTCCTCTGTCCATGGGATTTTCTAGGCAAGAATACTGGAGTGGGTTGCCATTTCCTTCTCCAGGGCATTTTCCCACATCTCCTGAACTGGCAGGAGGATTCTTTACCACTGAACCACTTGGGAAGCCAACCTTACATGTGCTTGTCTTAAAAAGCAAACCAAGGAAACCAAACAAATTAGTCAACTCTATTCTGTCCTCTGGAATATTGTATCAGATAGTATACATAGGGAGAATAAATGAACACTAAATACTAATGCATTAAAAAAACGTTAAATTCTAATGCATTTTAGCATTCCAATGCTAGAACTCTAGTGTTCAGTGTTTAAGAGTGACTGTGGCCCTCAAGGAGTTCCCAGTCTAATAAGATTTTTATCAGGTACCTTGCTTGTGATCCAAGGGAATCACTGATACCAATCTTTTTCTTTCTTTTTCTTTTTCTTTTTATCAAATAAGGACACAAACACACAGATGCATTGGTGATATGATGAGCCCAAGTGCAAAGTAGATTATCAGTTGGGAGCAGAACAGATTCATTTAACTACACTTCTGGTGCCTTATTTAACTGACTGACTTCCTCTCTGACAAAGTAGTTATAAATAAGAGATTAACTGTTGGAATGAGAAAAATGAGTGGGAGCTAAGAATTTTGGAATATCAAAATAATTTAATTGGATCTCTGAATTTAGATATGTGGGAGTTCAAATTGTACCTCAAATACTAAGTCTGCAATAAAGCCAATTTAAAATAATTTAAACAACCTAAATATGACTGTCTCATGTTAATGGAAAAATGCAAAAATTGCAGTAAACATGTTGAAAAGAATCTCATTCACATCAAATCATAATTATTAAACTCATATTTCAACAAGGAATCTTGTTGAAGTTGAAATCAACTTGAAATATGAAAAAATGATCGCTATCTATACCTAACTTGAAGTACAGGTATTATTGGACAGAGAGTAAATGCATTGATTTGATTCCTTTTAATGACCAACATATTTCAGAAGGTGACACGAATTTTTTTATTTTTTCCAAGCAGTGAATTCTGTCTACACAATTACGGATTGGCACCTTGTTTGTGAAACCTAAATACAGAAGGGAAATGTTCAGTTTTTTTTCTTACCTTCTCCCTCTTTACTCTCCTTTTCTCTCTACTTTTAAGGTTCTCTCTTTCGCACTTTAAGAACTGAGTGAATCATACAAAAACCCCAGCTTGTACACTCTTAATTTCTTTTGATCCAAATGAATCTCTGGGATCAAATAAGACTTTTTACACTTTCTGGGAGGCAGCTGGTACCAGGAGTATAACTCAGCACATTCTGTACTGCAGATTCTCCACAGTAATAGCTAACTTTTGAGATTATAATTAGTGAGCGACACATGGAATTGAAACCAGTTTATGAGTACCGTCTATATCTGTGAGGGAAAAAAGGAGAGTCAGGACAGAGCAAAATGGTCCTTTGTTTTTTCTCATGATTCCTGAGGTTTTTTTACATGGACAGTTTAAGGTCTTCTTTCAATATATGATTTCCATTACTTAATTGCTCTAGAATTCCCAAGTCAAGAGGTTTATTTCCTTCTGCAGAGATCAAATAAGCCAAATCCCTATCCAGTTCTTGATGATGCTGGAATGACTCTACTGTCTCATTTTTTTCATTTTTATTGATGTATCGTTGCTATACAATGTTATGTTAGTTTCTGCGGTACAGCAAAGTGAATCAGTTATTGCTGTTTGTTGTTGTTCAGTCACTCAGTTATGTCTGACTCTTTGCTACCCCATGAACTGCAGCACGCCAGGCTTCCCTGTCCTTCACCATCTACCAAAGCTTGCTCAAATTCATGTCCATTGAGTCAGTGATGCCCTCCTACCATCGTGTCCTTTGTCATCCCCTTCTCCTCCTGCCTTCAATCTTTCCCAGCATCAGAGTCTCTTCTAATGAGTTAGCTCTTTGTATCAGGTAGCCAAAGTATTAAAGCTTCAGCATCAGTCCTTCCAATTAATATTCTGGATTGATTTCCTTTAGGACTGACTGGTTTGATCTCCTTGCAGTCCAAGGGACTCTCAAGAGTCTTCTCTAATATCACAGTTCAAAAGCATCAGTTCTTAAGCATTCAACTTTCTTTATGGTGCAACTCTCACATCCATACATGACTACTGGAAAAACCATACTTTGACTAGATGGACCTTGATTGGCAAAGTAATGTCACTGTTTTTTAACATGCTGTCTAGGTTGGTCATAGCTTTTCTTCCAAGGAGCAAGCATCTTTTAATTTCATGGTTGCAGTCACCATCTGCAGTGATTTTGGAGCCCAATAAAATAAAGTCAGCCACTGTTTCCATTGTTGCCCCATCTATTTGCCATGAAGTGATGGGACCAGATGCCATGATCTTAGTTTTTGGATCTCCTTCCCATTTAGGTCATCAAAGAGCATTGACTCGAGTTCCCTGTGCACGGCAGGTTCTCATTAGCTATCTGTTTTATACATAGAAGTGTATATATGTCAATCCAAATCTCCCATTTCATTCTCCCCTTTCCCCTCTTGATGTCCATACATTTTTTCTCTACATCTTTCTCCATTTATGCTTTGCAAATAAGTTCATCCATATCATTTTTCTAGATTTCACATATATGAGTTAATGTGTGATACTTGTTTTTCTCTTTCTGACTTACTTCACTCTGTATGATAGTCTCTAGGTCCATTCACATCTCTGCAAATGATACAGTTTCATTCCTTTTTTGGCTGAGTGATATTTCATTGTATATATGTGTCACATTTTCTTTCTTGAACCATGGAATGCTACCCAAGCACTCAGCTACAAAAAGCAGCTTCAAAGCTCAAAGCTTTTGAGCTTCAAAAATAAAGCCCATTTGAGAGACTGATTGAGGAAAAACATTTAAAGCAAATGCAAACATCTTCCCGTTGTTGCTTTAGGCAACTGTTAGCATTAATGAGTGAACCAGCAAATAGCTAAGAATGACATTTTTGTGGGCCTTAGCTCCTAAAAGTGAAGGATGTTGGATGCTCCTGCTTCACAAACCACTTCAGCTCCTGATTAAGGAATCAGGCAGAGTACACTCCTTCTTTGCCCAGTTTCTTTTCCCTCAGTGGTTTGGGAGAATTACTTACTTGGCTTAAATAAAAGCAACATTACTTACATTTGTTTGTATTAACTGTCTGACTTTATGCCCAGTGAACTTATGCCATGATAGCAATTATTCATATCATTAAGTATGTGTTGGATTAACTTTGTTATATATTACATGTGATAATAATGCTGAGTTTTATTTAAATGAAGCTAATGGTCTTTTTCATCAAATGTAATTATTTGACTTTAAGTATTAAAATTAAGGAAACTTCTGAAGTTGGCAGTAATCAAAATTGTTGCAATGAATTGCTGAATACCATTAGGACTAAACTATGGATTTATTTATTCATCTACCCATTTACCCTTGAAGTCAGTTAATATTTATTCAGCATTTGATACTGTATTAGGAATATGAAAGCCATAGGTCCACAGTCTAGGATGGAAGGCATATAAGTAAGCTGACAATTATAACACACTGGGACAGGTTATAAAATAATAAGGATATATGTGGGGCCCCTCAGTCTCACTGAGGAGCAGGGTTGGGGAGGTCAGGAGAATTCCTCGAGTAGACTACACTGGAGCTGAACCACAGGTGACACATAAGATTTAACCTCGTAGAGAAATGGGAAGGAAGATGGAAGCAAGGAAATAGCATCATTCGGGGCACAGAAGCAAGAAAGGACATGACATATTTACAGCACTCCAAATGTTACTTTGACTATAGACTGTGAAATGGAGACAGCGTTGAGTGTGACTGTACGCTAGTTTGTAGTAGTGCAAGTGGAAGAGGTGATGTTGAAGAGAGAGGCAAAAGCCAGATGACAGAGGGCTTTGGATGTCTCTTCCTTAAGAGGAAAGAACAATTCATATAACAAACATTTCAGTTTCTTGACTAGAAGCTACTCTGTTAATGCAATGCTTTTTCATTGCAATAAGTATTTACCACTAAACACCTGGAATTGTACTCTGCCCTGTGATGAGTATATTTGCTATAAAGAGGTCTCAGATGAAGTTACCATCTCAACTTGGGTTTTTATATATAACAAACATAAAATCGGGAAACTATAACTGGTAGAATTCCGTTCAGTTGCTCAGTCATGTCCGACTATTTGCAATCCTGTGGATTGCAGCATGCCAGGCTTTCCTGTCCATCACCAACTCCCAAAGTTTACCCAAACTCATGTCCATCATGTCAGTGATGTCATCCAACCATCTCATCCTCTGTCATCCCCTTCTCCTCCCACCTTCAATCTTTCCCAGCATCAGGGTCTTTTCCAGTGAGTCAGTTCTTCACATCAGGTGGCCAAAGTATGGCAGCTTCAGCTTCAGCATCAGTCCTTCCAATGAAGATTCAGGACTGATTTCCTTTAGGATGGACTGGTTGGACCTCCTTGCAGTCCAAGGGACTCTCAAGAGTTCTCCAACATCACAGTTCAAAAGCATCAATTCTTCGACGCTCAGCTTTCTTTATAGTCCAACTCTCACATCCGTACATGCCTACTGGAAAAACCATAGCTTTGACTAGACAGACCTTTGCTGATAAAGTAATGTCTCTACTTTTTAATATGCTTTCTAGGTTGATCATTCCTTTTCTTCCAAGGAGCAAGCATCTTTTAATTTCATGGCTGCAGTTGCCATGAAATTGCCAACATTTGCTGGATCATCGAGAAAGCAAGAGAGTTCCAGAAAAACATCTACTTTCGCTTGATTGACCACACCAAAGCCTTTGACTGTGTGGATCACAACAAACTGTGGAAACTTCTTAAAGAGATGGAAACCAGACCACCTCACCTGCATCCTGAGAAATCTGTATGCAGTTCAAGAAGCAACAGTTAGAACTGGGCATGGAACAACAGACTGGTTCCACATCAGGAAAGGAGTACCTCAAAGCTGTATATTGTCACCCTGCTTATTTAACTTATATGCAGAATACATCATGCAAAATATGACGGTGAATGAAGCACAAGCTGAAATCAAGATTGCTGGGAGAAATATCGATAACCTCAGATATGCAGATGACACTACCCTTATGGCAGAATGTGAAGATGAACTGAAGAGCCTCTTGATGAAGGTGAAAGAGAGTGAAAAAGTTGGCTTAAAGCTCAACATTAAAAAAACTAAGATCATGTCATCCAGTCCCATCACTTCGTGGCAAGCAGTGGAAACTGGTAGAGTATAAACATCTTTTTCCTAATTAAATGTTCTATACTTTATTCAAAATTTATCATCTATCTATTCAATTAAGATACATCAGGGGCCTTGATTGAAATTGATCAGTGTCTTTCCAATAGGAAGCATCTTTAGAGTTTTCATGTAGTTGTGCTTTTCAGCTAATTAATTTGCCAAAGCATAGAATCTCCAAAATGTAGGAGAAAATATAGGAGACTTTAAATCACTATGGTATAAAGTTAGGGCGTTTCCAGGATGCACAGATACTCATAAATTAGGAAATGACATTTAATTTTTATGGTGAGGAAGTAGTAGCCCATAATAGGTTCTATGCACGTAGTACTGCTATCACAGTTCTCTTTTTTTTTTGGTTTGATGTAATCATGCCACTAGATGGGGCCTCCCTGGTGGTTCAGATGGTAAAGAGTCTGCCTGCAATGTGTGAGGCCCTGGGTTAGGAAGATCCTCTGGAGAAGGGAATGACAACCAACACAGTATTCTTGCCTGGAGAATTCCACAGACAGAGGAGCCTTGTGAGCTACAGTCTCCATGGGGTTGAAAAGAGTCAGACATGCCTGAGTGACTAGCAAGCACATGCCACTGGATACCACATCTCTGGATGCTATTTTGGTAGTCTAGAGCAATAGGGAAATCTCATCTTAGTTGTGAATCTCAACATGTAAATTTTGTAATATCCTTGGTCAATTGTTGATTGAGAATCAACTTTACAACAGATGATTTTATACATGTTATTTCTACATTTCTGAACAACATTTAAGGAGCCCTCATTTTTAGGTTAGGAAGCCATGGCCAGCAAAATAGCCATGAGAAGCAAAATAATGGTCCTTATCTTGAAACCAAAGCTCTTCCTCCTACTTCACACATACCCGCACAAGAAACATTGATTCTGTATATAAGGCTAGCGTTTCTTCACAAAAGGCTATAGGCTTTTTCTCCTTTAACTATCTTTTAAATGGAGATAGAATTCTCATGTCATGAAATGCACCCTTTGCTCAGTAGTGTTTGTCTTGTTGTGATACATAAAGTGTGGACTGTATGTAGCCTGCTAGGCTCCTCTGTCCTTGGAATGCAGCAGGGAGTTGCCATTTCCTCCTCCAGGGGATCTTCGCAACACAGGAAATGAAACTTTGCCTCCTGCATCTCCTGAATATGCAGGTAGATTCTTGACCATTGACCCACCTAGGAAACCCCTTAAAGTCCACAGGTCAGTGGTTTTCAGTACATTTTGAAGTTTGTGCAACCCTTCATCCTCTAATTTGTGAGCACTTTTATCCCCTGAAGAAATTTTGAACCCATTAACAGTTATTCTTCATTCCTCTCATCCTCCAGCCTCCAGTAAACACTAATTTGCTTTAGTCTGGCTGGATTTACCTATTATGGGCATTATATATATAAAGTGAATAGTACAATATGTGATTTCTTTGGCATAATGTTTTCAATGTCCACCCTTCTTGTAGTATGTGTTAATGCTTCACTCATTTTGTGGCTGCATAATATTCCTTTGCATGGATATACCACATTCTGTTTATTGATTAATCAGTTGGTGTTTGGGTTGTTTCTACTTTTGTCTATATTGAATAATCCTGCTATGACTTATGATTTAAGGCTGTCCTAGAAACCTATTATCAGAGGATATATCACCTTGTCATATGATTATTGTCTTTCTGCCATTTTGTAAACTCTGTAAGTGTAAAGCTTATATGTCTTGTGAGCCATTATATCAAGCTTAATCCATCCATATAAGAAGTATAGGAATGAATAAAGTAAAGAAGGCAGTTCTGTAGCTCTAGGTGAGAACTTTGAACTGCACATCTAGCTTGCCTTGTGTCACTTAACTTGAGGGGCTGTAATCCTCACTCTGTTAGGAGTGTGTGTTTAAAGTTGAGGATTCTGCTCTAGATTTTTCCTGACATTTTTGATTGTTGGGAGAGAGGAGGTTGCATTGATATAGCAGCCTCACAATTTGTCTGGTTGAGTGGAGTGTTAACACCTATCAACAAAAGTCAGAGTAAATCTAGATTTGTTTTGACAGTTTGTGCTGGGAGCACTTGGGACATTTATTAGTAAGGGAAGCAGACCATGATCCCACGTTTGTCTGTTGTCTTCCCAATTAAAGTTGCCTGTCTGGGCCTGTGTCACTGTCCCCCCCTGGGATTCTTTCCACTGGGGACACTGGAAAAGTTCATCAGTGTTTAAAAGTTATTTTTCCCATTTGCTCCTCTCACTCCCTCTTCACCTAACTCTTCACTGATTCTCTGAACTCTTTCAGGCAGATTTTCTGTGTTGCGTACAAGAATGTTGCCTAACTCCCAATTGTCTCTTTCAAAGATAAGAGGATTTAATTACGGTGTAAAATCATCTCATTTATTTGTTGTTTCAAAGAAAGCCCCAGTTGTTAAGGCTTGCCTGTCCTTTGGGACACTTTGCTCAGGTGCTTAGACCCATTTCTCATCTTGACCTCAGAAAGAGTTCCTGAGGAGCACTGGGCACTGGGTAGGGGCTCGTACTGGCACGTCTGAATGTGGCAAGTGCTCTGGCAGCCTTCGCTTCCCCCACCACTCCTGCATCTGCCTCCTCCTCAGCCTAGTGAGAATGACAGGAAGGGAGAAAGGAGCTGCCAGGTTTCCTGCACACGTGTCTGTGGGAGGGAGACGCAGAGGCTGGCAGCCGTGAACTAAGTGGGCTCCATTCCATCTACCTTTTCTGATTAAAGTGAAGCAGATTCAGGCTGCTGCCTGTGAGCTGTGATGGGAGCCATAGCTCACAGACAATTCCTGGAATGACTATTCTAGACATTGCACCCATTTCTACCCTGAAGCGACTTACAGGCTGATGGGATTGTGAAGCCTAGAGTTGTCTGTAGTGCCTGCTCGATATTTGGATGATAATTTTCATGTTTTTCCATAATTTTCACTATTATATAAACTTCAAAGAATATATTGTGAAACTAAAAGATGTCCTTAAAAGTATAATGGTTTTATGGTGTGGCAGCCCATGGCTTCAATTTGTATGCCATTTTACTACTGTTGATATTTCTTGTTTGGGGGCAGATGGGTTTGGCTTCCAAGTATCTGTCATTAAAGGTCGTGATTTAAGACCCAATGTATCCCTAGTTTCGTTAAGATGCAGTGAATGCATTGTTTCATTTAAACTTATGTGCCAGATTATTGCAACAGATTCTAGATCCTTCTGGATGGTTCTATAAACATTTATCCTTTTTCCCATGAACTTTTAATTCCCAGTCCAGTCTATGGGAAGACTGTCAAAATCTGTGTAGCAATCACGGTGACAATAAAATCCTATTTTGAATCTGAGCCTCCATGTTGAAATTTCCTGTAAGCCCTCCTCCCTCCTTCCCCTTAAGCAACATCCTGGTATAGCTCATCAGCTCTTAACAAATAAAGATCTGCTATAGGCTCTGGGACTTCCCTGGTGGCTCAGATGGTAAAGCATCTGTCTACAATGCAGGAGACCCAGGTTCAATCCCTGGGTTGGGAAGATCCCCTGGAGAAGGACATGGCAATCCACTCCAGNAACATCCTGGTATAGCTCATCAGCTCTTAACAAATAAAGATCTGCTATAGGCTCTGGGACTTCCCTGGTGGCTCAGATGGTAAAGCATCTGTCTACAATGCAGGAGACCCAGGTTCAATCCCTGGGTTGGGAAGATCCCCTGGAGAAGGACATGGCAATCCACTCCAGTACTATTGTCTGGAAAATTCCATGGACAGAGGAGTCTTTTAGGCTACAGCCCACGGGGTGACAAAGAGTCAGACAGGACTGAGTGACTTCACTTTCACTTTCACATAGGCTCTGGGGTTAATCTCTGCTCCAGTCATAGAAGGTGTTAAGAGCTGACACCCATCCTGCAGCTCATTTCCTAAGATGTCACTGCCATACACGTGGGCACCATCACTCCTCCTGTTGCTGTGGGGTCTCTTGGTTTCCCAGTCATTGTTCTTGCTTCCATAATCATTTTAAGAACTGCCGAAGCAACAAAAGGTGCTCCAGTAAAACTCTTCTGTTTTCATTTCCTTCTCCATTATTCAGAGAGTTTCTATTGTTACACCTATTTTTTTAATTAAACTTTTAGGTTAACCTCCCACTTATTCTGGAAAAACTTGAAATAAATTCTCTTGGGATGTATCAGAAGATATTTCAGGGGCATATTTCTATACTGCCCTTCAAAGTAACCTTCTCTAGGATCAGAGCCCCAGGATAGATACCAGGCACTTCGACTCTTTCATGTATCTGGATAAATTCTCTCATTTTAAAAAATTTTGGTATCTCTCCTTAGACACACTGGATTCCTTAATGCTATTCTCCCTAAGGTGGGAAGGAAAGATTGCCAGGTGCTCACAAAAGGATTTGTTTTGGCTTTATTTAGGATCAACTATGTCATGCTATGGTAACAAACACCCCTAAGATCTTGGTAGCTTAAAATGCAAGGTCAGGGACTTACCTGGAAGTTCAGTGGTTAATATTTTGCCTTCCAAGATGGAGGGTGTGTGTTCGCTCCCTGGCGGAGAAGCTAAGATCCTATGTGGCCAGTGGTCAAAAATCCAAGAAACATAAAACAGAACTAACATTGCAAGAAATACAATAAAGATTTTTAAAATGAGCCACATCAAAAAAAAAAAATTTAACAGATAACAACAAAAAACACAAGGTCATTTTTTGCTTGCACTACATGTCCACAGATAATTGTGTTGTGGTTATTTAGAGGCTCTGCCTAATGAGTCTTCTTGTCTTAGGCAGCGTCCATCTCACCATGGTGTCCAGGGTTCACTGCGGTAGAGAAAGACATAGGTGGACACAGCTCTTGGACACTTCCTCCAGGAACTGAGACTCATCACTTCTGTTTCCTTTTGTTGGGGCAAGAAAGTCCTTAAACAGGAATCTTAGTGAATTCTGGAAGTAAGAGGATGGGGACTTGGCCAGCGAGTAACTTAGGAAAAGAATAGAATGGGCTGGAGCCCAGAGCTCCCACAACTGACTTTCTATTTGTGGCATTTATTGTTTCCTTCAAGGGAGCCTAAGTAAACTGCCATCTATAGGCATGAGCCTGGAACCAAATGATGCCCTTGCAGAGAGAAAGCCACGTGTAACTTCACTCTGAGCGTGAAATGCCACAGGAGTGGCTGGAGTAGTGGAAGTCAGCTTGAGGTGACTCTGCTGTGCCTCTCATCCACTGATCACTATCTCGGGTTTGCTGGAGACAGTGGGGATTCTTGAATGCGTGAGGTCCTGCTTACTGCACCTGCCTGGGGAGCACACCCCACTGTCCATAGGGAGGACAGCACTCTCTGTGGGTCAGAAGCAAGAGTCTGCTGTGAAGCCAACCCAACAGCCACTTGGTGACTTTGTGAGAGGCATATGACACACCTAAAAGCTGCCTCCATTAAAACCAAAACACAGGAAAAGTGTAACTTTTTCAATAGTACAGGATTTTCAACACTGCCCAATACTTCTCTAAACTGTTCTATTATTGTATACTATCATTTTGGTTCTTAGGAAGTATGTTAATCATTTTAGCCTCTCGCCTGCTTTATCTGCTTAGCACTTACCACCATCTAATTTTCTAATTATTTTGCCTGTTTATTTTAATTGTCTGTCTTACCCACTAGAATTCAAACTTCTTGAGGCTTTTTTTTTTTTTTTTTTTGTTGGCCAACTGTTACATCCCCAGAACTGAGAACAGTACTTGGCATAGAGCAGGCCCTCATCAAATATTTATTAAATACATGAATGAATAGTAGTAACTCTTCTTGAAGCTAGTTTCACAGCTCAAGGATGCATGGTAATGCCTTAAAGNTTTTTTTTTTTTTTTTTTTTTTGGCCAACTGTTACATCCCCAGAACTGAGAACAGTACTTGGCATAGAGCAGGCCCTCATCAAATATTTATTAAATACATGAATGAATAGTAGTAACTCTTCTTGAAGCTAGTTTCACAGCTCAAGGATGCATGGTAATGCCTTAAAGCATTGCCTTATTATCTTCTGTGTTAACTTTGCTGATTTTGGAAAAGCTTCCTGATTTGCCTTCATTCACTATTCAGTACTGATACTTTTTGAGCACCTACTAAATGCCAGGCATCGTACACATCAGTGAAGAAAACAAAAATCCCCAACCCCATAGAGCTCCATATTCCCAAGGGTTGGGATGGAGGGAGACAGTCAACAAGGCAATAAATAAAGTAACATTTGGGGAGTGAAACAGACCGTGAGATAAAGAGTAGGTGAAGAAATTTGAAAGTGCCAGAGATGGGTTCGGAGAGGAGGCAGCAGAACCTTAATCTGGGTGCTGATGGGAAGTCTCGTTGACTAGCTGAGATTCAATCATGAATTTGAAGGAGGGAAAAGAGTGGACCTCTCCAGCAGATATGGTGGGGTGTAGAGAAGGTGACGGTGCTAGGGCCAAGGCAGGAGGATTGAAAAAGCATAAGGAGGCCAGTGTGGCTGAGGCTGAGAGAAGAGAGGGGAAAGCAGTAGGAGATGGAGTCTAAGTGGGGCCAGGATGGGTAGGGCCGCAGAGGCCATCGTAAGGACTGGAGGGTTTTTTTTTGCTTAGAGTGAGACAGGCAGCCTGGGGAGGGTTTGAATAGAGGCATAACACTGTGTGACAGAGGTGAGCATCCCTCTGGTGCTAGCTTTGAGGATGGGCCATAGGGCAGGAAGGTGAGAGCCCTCGAGCCTGTGCGTGGCTAACGCTGAGTCCAAGCTCAAGGAGACAGTGACTTTGAGGGGGACAATGGTAGTAGAGGTGTTGAGAAGTGGTCAGATTCTACAAATATTTCCACCAAATTTACGTCTGCAGGCTTCTTTCTGCTTTGCCTAATTGTTGATAAGGGCAACTTGAGGAACGCTGTGAAGCCACCGGGTCTGCCTGCCACACACAGAATCCTCTCTCCCCATACACGGTAACTTCCTTTGATGAGACCCTTCCTCTCTTGTGACTGTGTTATGTCCCCTTGTGCCCCCTTCCATGTCAAATGACAACACTTATTTATTCAAGTACTGTGGTTTGAAATCCATGTGCATTTCCAGCCTTTACTACTTGAATTGTTTAATAGAAACTATATGCTTCTCCTTCTCAGGGAGGAGCAGGGCCTTGAAGCCCAGATGTGCTGGTTTCATCAACTAATGCTTCTTTTCAAGTTTGACCTAAATCACAGCATATTAAAAAATAGAGACATCACTTTACGAAAAAGGTCCATATAGTCAAAGCTATGGTTTTTCCAGTAGTCATGTATGGATATGAGAATTGGACCACAAAGAAGACTAAGCACGAAGAACTGATGCTTTTGAACTGTGGTGTTGGAGAAGATTCTTGACCTTTTTCTCACAATTTGTGTTATTTACATAAATATATACTGTCTAAAAATTACACAGCATTTTTTCTCTGATTTTCTAAAGCAACGTTGGTAAGCGAACTGGATACCAAACACTGTCCAATCCTGAGGTCCATGTGACTGGGTTACATTGTGAAGGAGGAATTTAAGAGGGAGTGGTTATTGGAAATATTTAGGATATCCCTAAATATTTAGGATATGCCTAAATATCAAGGCATCAGGACGCGGTGGTGGGTGTGAGGAGGGCATAAATGAGAAGATCTAAAGGATGACTCGTATGTCTGACAGTGGCTGGAGAGTGTTGTCACAAACAGGTGGAAAATGCTGGAAGAGCAAGTTTCAGAGGCACTTATAGTTTGATATTGGATGAGTTGACCTTGAGGCATTTTGAGACCTGCTTTTCTCAGATGCTTTTGCTGACTACCTACCTCAGCATTTCTTCCTCTTCTTAATTTAATTTAAATGTTTTCCATCTACACATAAATATATGTATGTGTGTGTATATATCTAGAGGGCATGGCAACCCACTCCAGTATTCTTGCCTAGAGAATCCTATGGACAGAGGAGCTTGGCCAACTAAGTCCATGGGGTTGCAAAGAGTCAGACATGACTGAGCAACTAAGCACATGTGTGCCTATGTGTAATATTAATGTGTGTATATACAGATGTATACATATATACCGATATGAGATATTATCCCTTTGGGGACTCTACTGTAATCTTGACCCACTTGCTTCACATAGAAATTCTGGTAATAGATAGGATAGCTATTTTGAAACCAATTTATACAAAAAGAAAGAACTAAATAGCAAGTATTTCTTAAGCACTAGGTATAGATTTATTTTATTCTTACAACTAGTCTATGATGTGATGTCTTCTCTGTTACACTGATATGTGAAAAGAAGCATACCAAGATTAGTAATTTGTTCAACATTCCAGTTAAGATTTAAACCCAACCAGCTTTTCATTATTCTTGAATGAGCTGATAGATGTATACACAACCTGTTCATAATTGTGCACATTAAATGACATGTCAGCTGGGAGGTCTTCTCAAATCACTCCATCTCTAACCCTAGAAATATAGTCTAGATGTCCCTTTCTATGAGCTCCCCTAACTCCATGGGTTTCCTTTTCCATGGCATTTATTAAATTGCCTTCATACAAACTAAGGTTTTTGAGGGCAAAGATTGTTTTGTCTCCATTTCTTATCATCATACTGATCACCACATCAGTCCGTGTTTTTCTGATGTAAGAGTTAAACTCTTCCCTGTTTCAGGGGTACTGAACTGATATGTTTTTGCCTTTTATAGGATCTTGAGTACATATCACCCCTGAGTCGTTCATTAATTTGGGACATCCCTGTTCCAGTGCTACTGTAATTCTGTTCTGAGGAATCCCTTACTAAAAGGAAAGCAATGCAAACAGGGCAAAACAAAACACAGTGGGATAGCAAGCCACTAAGGCATGAATCTCAAGATCAGTGGCAGTCTGCTAGGAGAAATGGCTTTGAGTAGTCAGTCCTTTCACCTAAAGGGAAGTGAGTTTTTGAGTAAAGGATTGCACGTGAGATGACGTTAGTCAGCTTCAGATACTGGTTGAAGCTCATACTTGGAGTCAATTTAAAATGAGTATTATTGCACGTCCTAAAGTATATATTTTAGATATATTGTTTCATTTAATCCTCACAATTTTGTGGGGTTTCTTTATTATTTAACATAAGAAAATTGAGAACTAGAGATGTGAGGTAATGTGCCCAGTGACGCAGCATGTCAAGCCAGGAATGCCTCCTGCAAAGCCCCTGCTTTCCACTCAGAGTAGTGCTATCCATTCACTGGTAATCTGGGAATTGATAAAAGGTGCAACCTTCTGATTTTTCCCTAAAGCACATCTAAAATTTTATATGCCTCAAAATCTCTTGGGGATCTTATTAAAATGTTGCCAAT
>SJYV01022214.1:639814-654778 GCA_006410875.1 Neotragus pygmaeus | reverse complement strand
GGTGGGGGTATGGGGAAGCGGCTGCAGCCGTGCTTGGTGCTGCTCTTGCGGATATGCTGGCTTCTGGGGGAAGGAGAGATTGATGACACTGGGGGAAAGAAAGAAAAGCAGGAAAGAAATAGATGGAGATTTGCCTGCCATACCCTCCATCAGCAGTAACTACCTTTGGCATGCTGTGTTATTTTTCATTTCTCAATACAGGTTCACTGGTTTAGCTGGCTGTTGTGTCAGAAGAAGGACCACATATAAAAATCTCCTTTCATTTTGATCATTCTTAGAGATCTAGTCTTTTGTCAAAGCTCTTCCTCTACACAAATCTCTGAGACAGAGATAGGTGAGATGATGACCTCTCTTCTCCCAAACTCTTCATGCCTGGTCCAAACTGTTGCAAAAACTAGGATAGTTTAGCATGTTGGGGCTGGAGCAGAACCCTCAGTGAAAGTGTATACAAGAAATGGCACACGGCCATACCAGCTTCTCAACCTCCAGAATTGCTTATTTGTATGTCCTGGTTTTTGGCTTATGAATCAGAAAGTAGTGAATTATGTAAGATTCCCATCTTCTAATAATGGATTTGAGCCTTGTGAAACAGCATCTCACAGTTAGCAGTGAAAAAGTACTAAAAAAGAAAGGAAAGTGAGAGAGAAAGCAAGGAAGAACAAAAGCAATAGAGAAAGCTAATTTATCTTTTGTCTTTTCCATTTCAATTACTATTTAATATTTCATTCTATGGGATTCCCTGGTGGCTCAGATGGTAAAGCGTCTGCCCGCAATATGGGAGACCTGGGTTCGATCCCCCATCAGGAAGATCCCCTGGAGAAGGAAATAGCAACCCACTCCGGTATTCTTGCCTAGAAAATCCCATGGATGGAGGAGCCTGGTGGGCTACAGTCCATGGGGTCGCAAAGAGTCAGACATGACTGACGACTTCACTTTCACTTTATTTCATTCTATAGCAGGTGTCTGAAGGTATCTTCATTACCTAAAAAGTATATTTCAGTTAAAAGAGCATTTCCTTCTTTTATCTTACTATCCATGTATTTTGTTCCATGACATTTACATTTTTTATGGCCTCTTAAACAGATAGGAATAGAAAATGGAATTGAGGCAACGTGAAATTGTGGCACAAAAACTGACCTAGACGCTAAAGCCTGGATGTGATGTTTTTCTCTGTCATTAGCTTGTCTACTGGGGAAGCCAGCTGGGAGTCTATGGGATTCTAAGATTAATTAAAACCTCGTTCCAAGAACTATATAAATCTGAATGAAGACCTTCCCAGAATTTATCAGGTTCCCTAGGAACTTATACTTTTATGGTCACATTATACTCTATTTTCTACCACTGCTGAATGTGTTTTCTTTGCTAAATCTTTTATGCCCAACTAAATGACCAATGCAGAAGCCAGAAAGATCCCCTGGAGAAGGAAGTGGCAACCCACCCCAGGATTCTTGCCTGGAAAATCCCATGGACAGAGGAGCCTGGCAAGCTACAGTCTATGGTGTCACAAAGAGTCAGACACAACTCAGCACACACACAATACAAATGAGAGCCACTCACAGCAGTCACAAACATAAGGCTGCCACAGACAGCACAACTTCTGAATGTCAGTGTCAGGGAGCGGTCATATTGCACACGGCTCAAACAACTCTGACTCTTCCCACGTCATCACCAGGGACTTCTTCCCCAGCACAGTACTTCCTTCCTTTAATACTGGAGCTCTTTGCTTCTAATTGGCAAGCTCAAAACAAAACTGTGAACTCCTCTAATTTCTTAAGGAGAGCACTTTATCTGTAATATTCAAAGTCTCACTTTCCATCACATTGAAGTCTTTTTTTTTTTAAAGACTTTACTGAAGTATAGCTGATTTACAATGTTGTGTTCTGCTATAAGAAAGAACTGTGATGCCATGAATTACTACAATAAAGTTTTTGTCTCATTACATGTGCCAATTAACATGAAATCTTTTATCTTTATGATAGGTGATAGATCAGAAATGAATTGACTCAATTAAGTTTATAGTATTGTAGATAAATACATGGGTGTTGCAGATACCCGTGCCTGATTTAGTTAAGAATAGGTACTCTACAAAGCCTAAGATTTAAAAATTTTATTTTTGAAACACAGGTTAATGAAATAAGTAGAGAAAGTATCTGGGATTGGAAGGTATGTTGCTAAGAGAGAAACAGGCATGGTGGGTGCCTACTGATCAGTTCCGTCACTGAATCATGTCCAACTTGTTTGACCCCATGGACTGCAGCACGCCAGGCTTCCCTGTCTATCACCAACTCCCGGAGCTTACCCAAACTCATGTCCATTGAGTCAGTGATGCCATCCAACCATCTCATCCTCTGTTGTTCCCTTCTCCTCCTGCCCTCAATCTTTCCCAGCATCAAGGTCTTTTCAAATGAATCAGTTCTTTGCATCAGGTGGCCAAAGTATTGAAGTTTCAGCTTCAGCATCAGTCCTTCCATTGAATATTCAGGACTGATTTCCTTTAGGATGAACTGGTTGGATCTCCTTGCAGTCCAAGGGACTCTCAAGTGTCTTCTCCAACACCACAGTTCAAGAGCATTAAATCTCCAGCACTCAGTTTTCTTTATAGTCCAATTCTCACATCCATACGTGACTACTGGAAAAACTAAACCTTTGACAGACAGACCAGACCATTGTTGGCAAAGTAATGTCTCTGCTTTTCAATACGCTGTCTGGGTTGGTCATAACTTTTTTCCCAAGAAGCAAGTATCTTTTAAATTCGTGGCTGCAGTCACCATCTGCAGTGATTTTGGAGCTCAAAAAAATAAAGTCTCTCACTATTTCTATTGTTTCCCTGTATATTTGCCATGAAGTGATGGGACCAGATACCAAGATCTTAGTTTTCTGAATGTTGAGTTTCAAGCCAACTTTTTCACTGTCCTCTTTCACTTTCATCAAGAGGCTCTTTAGTTCTTCTTCAGTTTGTGCCATAAGGGTGGTTTCATCTGCATATCTGAGGTTATTGATATTTCTCCCCAGCAATCTTGATTCCAGCTTGTGCTTCATCCAGTCCAGCATTTCTCATGATGTACTCTGCATATAAGTTAAAAAAGCAGGGTGACAATATAAAGCCTACTGGATCCTTCTCAACCAGTATGGGGACACAGGACTCCTTCCGAAGTGCTATTCCTTAGGCAATAACTTCTTAATTTAACAAACTGAATGGGACCAAATATATACTTTCAGGTGCTTTAAATACTGTGATGAAATATTTTTCCTAATCCAATTGCAGTTAGAAATACATGAATAAGACTTTAAAACATATAAAGCCTTTAAAATTTACTAGAGCAACATGTCAGTACTAGAGAAACTATATAAAAAGACAAAAGAAAGTTTATTTGTAAATACTATACTCAAGTAGAAGAAGCATTGTTTTATATTTTACATACTATCAGTATGCTTGCTATAGTCTTGTGATCATAATAGCTATACATTTAATTTTGTATCCTGATACATTTCATAAGCACTTCCCAGCTTCCCTTATAGCTCAGTCAGTAAAGAATCTGCCTGCAATGCTTGAGACCCAGGTTCCATTCTTGAGTTGGGAAGATCCCTGGTGAAGGAAATGGCAACCCACTCCAGTATTCTTGCCTGGAGAATCCCACAGACAGGGGAACCTGGTGGGCTACAGCCCATGGGGTCTCAAGAGCTGGTTGTCCAACTGTTAAGACTCAGCGACTAAACCACTGCCACTACATGTTCTGTCCTAAATAAATTTGATCATTGTCTTTGATTTATATTAAACTTGTCCATGGTTTTGCATTATTAGAACTAATGCGACTGTGATCTACAAAGAGAGTATATTTTCTTGGAATAAATTTCCAGAGACTGAATTAATGAATCAAAACCTTGTGTCAGTATCTCATGTTCCTACTCTATGGCAAACAGCTTTCTCTATCAGATAGTATCAGTGGATAATTTAATAAGGGAAAAATAGGATATAGTTTTCTGAATGTTCTTTTTGTTGATTATAGTCAGTAGAACTTTTTTCATATTTTTAATTTTCCTTTTAATTTAATATATGTGTATATATGTGCATATGTATATATGTATATATATGTATAGTATATATGTGTGTATACTATACATACAGAAAACTATATCCTATTTTTCACTTATTAAATTATCCACTGATACTATCTTTAGTACATTTGTCTGTTATCATTTTATTCCTTACCCATTTATGGCTATCAAAAGGCTTTTTTAGAATTATAAGAATGATTAAGCTAAGTGGCAGTTTGTTTAAAAACTAGACTACATCTGATGAGAGTTCTTTGCTACAAAAGGCAAAGGGAAGTGGAATCCCATTCCATCCTGGCATGTGTTGACTTCTTTGGCAGATTTCAAAGCTGTCTGTGGGCCTCATGTCAGTGTGACCTAGAAAGGAATGAAAGTGCAGCCAGCTCAGGTCGCTGTCAGAGCTATAACCTTCACTCTGATTTCCTGTTTCCCTAAGGTTGGCCTCAATATAGATTCCACATTCTCGAGCAAAGTGCATCATCGGATTTATTTTCTTTTTGCTTTGTCAAAGCAGATTAATGCACACAGAGGTTAGAGACTGCCTGAGAATAAATGGTAGAGAAGGAAAAACTCATTTTGGGATCGTCGTGTCATTGATCAGTCATCTCTTGCCACCCACAGAAACTTTAGGATCTTCCTGTTGTATCTCATGTTCTGGACCTTTCAAAGGCTCCCCTTGACCATTAAAACCTCCCTATCAATTATCTTCTTTCCTCTGAATCCTGTTGTCTGTCAGTTGTTCACTACAGTGTCCTTGGGTTAGGTTTTTATCCATTTTGAATTTGCCCATTTTGAAAGATACATAAAAACCAAGAAGTCTCTTTGATTTTGCTTATATGCCTGTTTTACTTGCTTTCACTATCAGTTATATTAAAAATCTATCTTTTTACAAGTGAATTTATTTATAAAACAGATTCACAGACTTAGATAACAAGCCAGTTTGTGGGGTAGGATATGCAATAGTTAGGGGGTTTGGGATTTACATATACACCCTGCTATATTTTAAATGGATAAGTAACAAGGACTACTGTATAGCACAGGGAAATTTGCTCAATATTATGTCACAGCCTAAATGGGAAAAGAATTTGAAAAAGAATAGATATGCATGTGTGTATAATTGAATCACTTTATTCTATACCTGAAACTAACACAACATTGTTAATCAACTATACTCCAATAGAAAATTTAAAAAATATTTAAATCTGTATTTTAAGATTCTTTGCACATATTTTCTTGCCTACAAAGATTTTTCCCAATTGATTTTCTCAATTGGATCATATCTCTTCTAGCTTTGATCCCCTCTAGTATATTTTTGTGTGCATATGTGTTTCATGTGTATAGACTTAGCAGCAGCATACTGAATTATAATTATTTTCTTATTCATCCTTTACCTCTGTGGGTTATATACTTTTTAAAACAGAATTTTTTTAACTTTCTCCAAAACTAATCAATACATTTCACTCATGTAGTAAGTTCTCAATTGTTGTGTAATTGAGTGATTTGATACTAGTGGTTGGAATTTTAAGTGCTATGGCAAACAGAAGCAAAGGAAGGCATTTTTGCCTCACAGATTATTTAATTCAAGTGGATGCCAGACATGGCTTATAGGAAGGGCAAACAGTCAAGTAAAACAGCTCCTCAAGTGAAGTGAAGTGAAATGAAGTCGCTCAGTCGTGCCCAAGTCTTTGCAACCCCATGGGCAGTAGCCTGCACCAAGCTCCTCCATCCATGGGATTTTCTAGGCAAGAGTACTGGAGTGAGTTGCCATTTCCTTCTCCAGGGAATCTTCCCAACCAAGGATCGAACCCAGGTCTCCCACATTGTAGACAGATGCTTTACCGTCTGACCAACCAGGGAATCACTGCAGATGGTGACTGCAGCCATGAAATTAAAAGATGCTTACTCCTTAGAAGAAAAGTTATGACCAACCTAGATAGCATATTCAAAAGCAGAGACATTACTTTGCCGACTAAGGTCCATCTAGTCAAGGCTATGGTATTTCCTGTGGTCATGTATGGATGTGAGAGTTGGACTGTTAAGAAGGCTGAGCACTGAAGAATTGATGCTTTGGAAGGCTAAAATCAAGTTTTATCTGATTTGGTTGTGATCACTCATATTAATATCTTTAAAAGTTAGTCTTATACCTTAATTTTGTAGGAGACAAAATTGCTGTTCAAAATGAGTAGGAAAGGATTTTTGAATACTTAGCCAGCCGGTAAGATGTAATTGTTCAGAAATCCATTGAGTAAACGTTGTGTTCTTCTGGTCATAGGTATTGTTTCAGATTACATGGTTTTACCTAGACAAACAGTGATGCCATGAGACTAATGCAGGATTTCCACCCTACTCTTTTGACTCTTTTCTGTTGAGAAGAACTTTTAAGCCAAAGCTCCAGTGTTGGCTCTTGGGGAAGACCCCACTTCACTCCTGTTAATCTATTGAGATGTATCTGTACAAGAAACATGATTTCTGGAAGTGAAACTTTCATCCAGAATTACCAATAGGTTTTGATTTTTCAGTACAGTTAATGCACAAATAGTTTACAGTCTTTATTCTGACAATCTTGGTTTTTCTTTCTTTTTAACTGGAGTATAATTGTTTTGCAACCTTGTATTAATTTCTGCTCTACAACAAAGTGAATAAGCTATATGTATACATTATCCCTTCCCTCTTAGGCCTCCATCCCACTCATCCCCCCATCCCACCAATCTTGGTTTTTCAATTAGTAAAAGATTGAACATTAAGGATTTAGACTTTCTGTTTTAATGTATTTCAAAGAAACACTCTAGACAGATTTCTTTCTTATATTGTTGGAGTATACTATAAACAAGTCAGTTATTTTCAACAGCTTTTCAAACCAAGCAATTATTTTTTAATAAACTTATACTGATAGCTATTAATTAGCACTATTCCAAGCACTAGAGAGTACTATAAAGATGGGGAAGATCTTGTCCTTATTTAAGATACGTGAGGCAATGTATTTCTTAGCACAAGCCCATTTGTGGAAGGCCAAGTGNTTTCAAACCAAGCAATTATTTTTTAATAAACTTATACTGATAACTATTAATTAGCACTATTCCAAGCACTAGAGAGTACTATAAAGATGGGGAAGATCTTGTCCTTATTTAAGATACGTGAGGCAATGTATTTCTTAGCACAAGCCCATTTGTGGAAGGCCAAGTGATGGAGGTCAAAGTGCTGTGAGGTCCATTAGCAGGTGAAGTGATGTAAACCAGAGACCCTATATCTAGCCAACTGTGCTCATAGAACTTTTCAGAAGAAAAGTATTCAGGTTTCAGTTCACTTTTAGTCACTGGAGTCCAGTTAAGTCAATTTGAAATTAGGAGCAATGGACCTGGCCAATTTTCTTCACTCTACATCAATGAAATGAATGTTTAAAATACAGTTTTATAGCTTTTTCAACTCCTGGAAAAAACATCACCATTGTGATTGGTGCTTTCACTCATCAGCGCTATCAAATAGTCTCCATTCCTGCATCACCAACACGGTGGACCACAGGCAACCTCTTATACTCTTCTAAATGTGTAGTCACTTGCTCCTGATGTGACTTTTGTGGTTAAGATACTTGATTGTTTCTGAATTCTGAGTTACTGGGAAAGGCCAGTGGTAATGGGAAATACAACCATGTAATAAAACCTTTTAGATGTCACAAAATTTGACTCTACAAAACTGTTTTGTCTTGTCTTCTGATTCCTCTTTTCCTTCTCTCTTTCTTATACTGAAATTCTTACAGATTAGCACTGGAAACGCTTCTACAGAAGGAAGGATATGATTACTGAATTGAGAGCAAACTAAATTAAGGTAAAAGACCAGATTGACATTTAAATTTATTAAGTTTACATTATATGCAAAGAATCTAAATTTTGTTTGGGAGGCGTGCCCTCTCCTACATGACTAAATGGTAGTGTGAGTAGGCTAAGCCAGGCATAATTTCACATTGTCTGTGACAATTATGGGTTGCTGCTGCTGCTGCTAAGTTGCTTCAGTCGNGAGAAGACTCTTGAGAGTCCCTTGGACTGCAAGGAGATCCAACTAGTCTTTTCTAAAGGAGATCAGTCCTGGGTATTCTTTGGAAGGAATGATGTTAAAGCTGAAACTCCAGTACTTTGGCCACCTCATGCAAAGAGTTGACTCATTGGAAAAGACTCTGATGTTGGGAGGGATTGGGGGCAGGAGGAGACAGAGGATGAGATGGCTGGATGGCATCACCGACTTGATGGACATGAGTTTGGGTGAACTCCAGGAGTTGATGATGGACAGGGAGGCCTGGCGTGCTGCAATTCATGGGGTTGCAAAGAGTCGGACACAACTGAGCTAGTGAACTGAAGACAGCATATTAAAAAGAAGAGATATTACTTTGCCAACAAAGGTCTGCCTAGTCAAGGCTATAGTTTTTCCAGTATCATGTATGGATGTGAGAGTTGGACTGTGAAGAAAGCTGAGCACCGAAGAATTGCTGCTTTTGAACTGTGGTTTTGGAGAAGACTCTTGAGAGTCCCTTGGACTGCAAGAAGTTCCAACCAGTCCATCCTAAAGGAGATCAGTTCTGAGTGTTCATTGGAAAGACTGATGTTGAAGCTGAAACTCCAGTACTTTGGCTACCTGATGCAAAGAATTGACTCATTTGAAAAGATCCTGATGCTGGGAAAGATTGAAGGCAGGAGGAGAAGGGGATGACAGAGGATGAGATGGTTGGATGACATCACCAACTTAATGGACATGAGTTTGAGTAAACTCCGGGAGTTGTTGATGGACAGGGAGGCCTGACATGCTGCAGTCCATTGGCTCACAAATAGTAGGACATGGCTGAGCAACTGAACTGAACCAAAGGAAAGAAAAATAATGCCTTGCAAAGTGTGATCATACCATGAGCCTTTGAAGAGCTTCCGTGGTAAAGGGAACCAAAGTGAGACAGTGAGAAGCTATAGCTGTGAAGCAGATAGAGGTGAATGAGTAAAAGCAGCAGATGTGGAAGTCCTGGAGGTGGTGGGATGACAGCAGAAAAGAGAGCGCTCCCATATGTAAGACGATCTAAGTCTATTGTTGCTAGATTTGAATATAGTTCCAATTATTGCCTGGTCTCTGGGAAAGCAAGGAATCTGTTCATTTGTGTGGACTCTTATCAGGTTTTAAATATTAGCAAATGATTTATTTCAATTTTTTTAAAATTCACACCTAAATAAAAGATACTTATGAGCCAAGTCTGACCCATTGTTTTCCATCTGATGTCCTCTGATCTCACACAGTTTTGTATACACAGGACAATGCCAGTAGACATTGTGCTGAGAGTTTTAGTCATATGAAACATGATTTGAGGCAGAATCTAAAGAAGATTCAGTTTGTGAAATCCTGTACCTGATTCGACTATGCATAGATGGCATATGTTTGGGGCATAACTGGATACCAGCAACCAAATTCAGAAATATTTTGGAAAGAAATCATAAGAGTAATCAAATTAAGATATTTCCACTTGATTACTTTTTATGATTTTTTAGGATTATAACTTAGATGGCTATACGTAATGGTAAGTTCATGTTTGATGACAAAGAAGTAAAATGCTGTTTCACTCATGTTTATGGTCTGGCAGTGGTTAGTTTCCTTTCAGATGTGTAGCCTTGCTGGAGAAGACTGAGCTGTTGCACACGTCCATGGGCACTGGTCCCTGACTGCCCACTTGCAAATCAACATGATTAGAGCACTTCTCTATTGCAGTTTCAAGTTCTCAGAAGCCTGATCCTGGTGACACTGGCCTTGACTGAGCTTGTCTAGCAAATACTGATGTAATTGATCTGTTTTATTATTAAATGAAACTCAAATTTTAAAATTCAGAGTTGTAGAAATATCTTGATGGGCAATTGGCATCGTTCTTCAAAGACAATAGCCAAGTTGAGCAAAGCCTTGTGAACCCTCTGTGTATGAAGAAAGATTTGTAGAAGACAGTACATAAACAGGCAAAATGGTGCAGTAGGTACCACAGAAGAATATAAATATGGTTGAATTCATTTCATTGTTTTTTGATCTGAATCTTTTTTGTACTTTCAAGAATTCATATTATTCAGGAATGTATGCAATAAGTATACATTACTCGTGTTCAAAATAAGCAGATGGATTCTTTACCAGCTGAGCACAAGGGAAGCCCAAAAATACTGGAGTGTGTAGCCTATCACTTCTGCAGCAAAACTTCCTGACCCAGGAATTGAACCAGGGTCTCCTGCAATGCAGGTGGATTCTTTACCAACTGAGCTATCAGGGAAGCCCCAAAAGAGAAGAAATTGTTTGTCAAATAAATACTGGGTTAATGTACGAAAATGGAAAAAAGGATATTTGATGGTGGCCACTTATTGAGGAAAGTAAGAAAAGAGAAATGTAAACTACTTGTTCTCTATCCTTAAAGAGAAAAATATATTAAAATGTGTTAAAATCTACTCAAATATGGTTTAGTTTGCTATCTTTGATGTTTCTTTTCAGCTACTATATAGTGAATAATTGTAAAACTTAAAAATGAAAGGAACTTGTCTTCTTGTTTTACATGGGGGCTGGGGGTAGTGGGGGAAGTTACCCAAGATGTGACTTCAGTTTCAGTCAAAATTAAAACAAAACCTAGGGAAGGAAAAGAAAAGTAATGGGCAAATATTTGATAACAGAATGATATATTAGTCTTGAACTCGAGCTACAGCAACTGTGAGCATGTGTACTGAAATAAACATTTCAGGGCATCTGCAAGTATTAATAATAATGTTTTATTAAAAGCCAAATCAATGAAATTGCTTTGATGCTCAACACAGTAGCAGCAACAATAACAACAAGGATGAAGGACTAAGTAACCAAAATTATGTCATAATCAGCAAATCTAAAAAAATTAGGAAAACTAGAAATCAACAAAATGGTTTCTTTGGAATATTTTATTATTAACACTTTACTGTTCTTCTGAGAAGGCGAATGGATCATTAAGGCTAAAGAGAAGTTTGTTAAACGCAAAGGACTGAGAGTAAAACTCGATTTCTTTAGAAACTGAAAATGATGCTTCCGATGCTCCCACCAGCTAAATAGGTCCTATGTGTGCATAATGCAGAGATAAATAATGCTAAGCATGTTACCACTTCGGTCTTCCTAATGCAATTACTGTAACTCTCCAGGGAAAAACCAAGATGATGTGCCAAAGCCCCTGATACCTAAAACTGAACATTAAATCGAGTCAGATCTTCTCAACTGCCTAAACTACACTTGGAGAAGTATAACATTCGGGACAATAGGGTAACATCAAAGGCAGTTTTGATACTCCAGGGCATGGTACACCAGCAGCCAGGAAGACTTAAGGGAACAATTTAAACAATTCAAGAATCTGGCTCATTAAGAAAAATTTGTACTAGAATAACAAACAGAAATGTGTGCATTTTAGTCAGCAGGTCCTTCGCTCCGATCATGTACAGGTAATAAGCCATACCTATTTCTCTTTTCCCTCACATTAGCAACATATCCTTATATACAACAGCATCATTTGCCCATGTAATTAATATGTTCTTCACCCTGTCTTCCAACTCACTAATGATTTTTTAAAGAATCTTAAATTAACAGGATTAGACAAAGCATCACACCCAGTTACACACCATATGGTGGGCTCTCTCAAGTGCTGTTTAGTATTATTATATTTTTACTCGGATACAGGATATAGACCCAGCCACATTGCTACATGAATCTCAAAGGTCAGATAATCCATATCTCTCATTTTAACTGATTAGGGAGTAAAGGCCAAGCAGGTTCAGTGATCTTTAAAAGATCATTTATTGCTCTCAATACTTATGCAGAATCTGAGACTGGCCATGAACCATTTCTTGATCTGAAGGGAGTAAAGCTATACGCAGGCAAAATGGAGGGGAGGAATATTATGTGAAATAAATTTTTCAAAATGCTTCACACTAATGAATCAAAAATAATGGAATCCATGATTTGGAAACTTAAAAGACTTCATTTTACTTAAGAATTTGCACACTCAGAAGCTCTTTAAGAGCCAGTAAGACAAGAGAGAAGGTTGTGGACTGTATCTAATTGTAAAGACTGTGCCCCTTTCAAAGTGACTTTAATTCCAAAAGTTAAAAAGAAATTTCAGAAAAGCTCTGTAAGTTCCAAATCAATTTCAGCCAGAGGCCATCAATTTGTGGTACTTTAAATCTCACAGTACAGACTGAATTATCATTTATTACTAAATAAAGGAGATACTAATTTCATTTTGAAAAGAGAGAAAGAAAAAACAACAGGCATTAGATGTTCATCTCACACAATATATAAAAAGTAATTCCAAATATTTTAAGCATAAAAGCATTTAAGTCAATAGCATGCAGGAAGTTTATGCTTTGATGAACTCCCTCTGATCTGAACACATAGGAATAAAATATAAAAAGGAAAAATAAAAATGGGATAGTAGGGTCAAAAGTAAAATAGAGTTTTTCTTGAGTCAGAAACAGAAGGAAAAAAACAAAAACAAAACTCGACTCTGAGTGGGACCAGTTTTGATGACACTGGTCATCAGAACCCTGTGTCCAAGAGTAGGGAGAAGCAGCCGAAGTTTAGCTCCCGAGAGCGGGTAGCCAAACACTAAGTGAGCCAGTGAGTCAGTTCAGGTGAGTCAGTGACCGCTGCTTAAAGGAGCAGACAGGAAAGGCATTTCTCTCCCATAAAACACACTTAAAAATAACAACACAAAACTACTCCCAATCATTTCCTCCAGTTACTGTTTTCATGGAGCAGCTAACTTAGGAAGGCAATGAACACAGATATAGTTAGGATCAAGTATTAAATCAAGAGACCTGTAGAACTTTTTTTTTTTTTCCTATACCTTCCAATATAACTTCAGGGAAGAAGGTTTAAAAAATAATCTTAACACCTAGTTCTGGACTCCAAAAATAGGTAGAAGTAACCTTAAAATCATGAGCCCAAGACAGAAAATAAAGTATAGAGGACATATCAAAAAATTTCAAATATTATACAGACTTTTTCTACATTAGAGTAAACATATCTGAAAATATACATGCGTGCACACAACACACACGTACATCTTAAAATGCACTCCTAAGTGGCTGATAGAATAATGAGGAAACTACAGTGGAAATAAGACACTTAGAAGCAAATGGCATGAAAGTACTACAAAGAAAAATGTATGAACTGATTTCTTTGAAAAGGAAAGTATTTTGAAACTGATTTTTCTAAGAAGTTAAATTAATTAAGCATTTAACTCAATGCTTCAATTGAGTAAGAGTAAATTTACTTTTACAATTTCAATTTAGGAAAAGTAAAACAAAATAAAGCTGAAGAAAGTTGAAGCAAGAAAATAATAAAGCTAGGAAGTGGTATTAGTGAAATAAAAAAAAAAAACAAAGAAATTTAAAAAATGGTTAGTGAAATCAAAACATGATTTGCAAAAAAAAAAAATACAGTAGAATAGAAATAAGACTAATCAACAAAATAAATAAAACACAAATACTACTAGGAATGAAAAAGACAGATCTACACTTATAAAGTACATTTTAAAACCAAATCAAATTTAGGGACCAATCTGACAAAAATTTAAATACCAAAACCTTAATATATTATCTAAATAAATAAAGTTGTGTATCAAATAATACATCATGACCTAATTCTGTTTATCTTGGGAATACAAGAAGAGCCCAGTGATAGAAAACTATCAAGTATCACACTAATGAACAGGTGACAGAGTAAAACCGCATCATCATAATAGATATGGAAAGAAAGCATTTCATAAAATTCAACATTTATGATTTTTAAAAAATACACTTAAAAAACAAGTCAAGTTAATCCCTCTCTTGTACTGTAAATCTTAGCCAATGCAATATATTGGAACTGAAGACACAAAATTATATGTATTGGCTACCTAAGATTATTGTGGGATTTTCACTAACAGGAAATTTAAGTGTTCAGGATACAAAGTTAGCATCAAATGTACAGTTTCCACACACCAATACAAATCCATCAAAAAAGTAACAGAAAAAATTTTCAGTTACAGCAAACAGCAGCAATGACAAAAACACCATGAAGCTGGGCATAGATCTAAGATAGAAAGACTTCAGGAGGAATAACCCTTGAATGAAGAACATAAAAACAGACTTGAATAAGTAAAGCAATATTCATGGATGCAAAGGCTTAACATTGCAAAGATCCTAATTCTCCTATCATTTTTTTTTTAAATATATACCCACAACTATCATTTGAGTTTTATGAGGATTATCAGAAGCCAGTCTTTTTTTTTTTTTAAGTAAACTCAACAAGCAAGTCTTTAATCAGCCAAATTTTATCAGATTGTCTTATATTTACTTCCAGAGTCCCAGTCTGATTTATTTGTTTCTATTGGTTTCTGATTATGACTGCTCGATCACAATTCTAACTCTGTTATCCATGCCACTTGGTTCTTGGGATTTTCAACTGTGACCCTTAGTAACTGGCTTTGTCTAGTCCTGAACTCTGGTCTTACCTCCAAGCCTAAATCGTTACCCAATAGGAACCAATCCCAGAAGCACTGCTGGTCTGTAGTTGCCTAATCCTGTTCCACCAAACAGTACATGACCACAGCCACTGAATAACTGAGTACAATTTTTCTGTTTTTACATCCAAACACTTTAGGAAAAAAATTTTCATGCACAAATGCTTCAGTTCCTTACTAATGTTTGTCTCATAATGGGTGTGCCACCATTCCTGATGTTCTACCCCTGGAAATGGGATTTTCAGGGCAAAATGATGACTCACTGGGGTACCATTTCTAGAAATCTAGTCATTTCTACCTAGGAGATTGGCCACTCTCAGGAAGTCATGAATAAGTTACCAAAAGGGAAGCTAGAGCTTTGAATGAATTGAATTGTGAGATTTTGATGAGTCAAAGCT
>SJYV01022214.1:558538-639715 GCA_006410875.1 Neotragus pygmaeus | reverse complement strand
GGAAAGAGTATTTTCTTCTCTCATTTTTTCCCTCCCTCCCACTGCCCATCATCCTCTTTAAAAAAAAAAAAAAAAAGATTATTTTCTCCTTTGTGTTCCACAGTAATAGAAAGCAATTTTTTTCTTTTTTTAGATGTTAAAACATTTTATTTATTAAAATATACAGGTTGTAAGTGTCCAGCTCAATAAATGTTTACATACCTATGTAAAATAATCTAGAAATAGTTTTAAAATATTCCATTTTTTCCCACAAAGTTCCCTCATGGTCTTTTCAGTGAAGATCCACCCCCCTCCTCAATCAAAACTGTTATTCTGACTTCTTATGAATTATTTTTGCTCATTAATGAATTCTCTATAAAAGAAATCATATGGTATGAGGGGTGGGATAAATTGGGAGATTGTGATGGACATTTACACACTGTTGATACTGTCTGTAAAATAATTAGAACCTACTGAATAGCACATGGGACTCTACCTGTGGTGACCTAAATGGGAAGAAAATCCAAAAAAGAGGTGATATATGTATATATATAGCAGATTCACTGTGCTGTACAGCAGAAACTAACACTTATTGTAAAGTAACTATACCCCAATAAGAATTTTAAAAAAGAAAAAATTAAAATTAAAAAATAAGCAAATATCTGTGCAACAAAATGGATAAATCTTGATGACATTTCATTTAGCCAAAGAAACCAGACACAAAATAGCACCTACTATAATTCTTTTTTCTTTTGGTGGACATAGAATTTAAAAAATCCAAAGAAATATATTCTGTGAAGGCTCAAGACCCCCTGCAGTCATACTACATCTCATTTTCTAAACAGAATCTTCCCACCTCTCCATTTAATCGGAAGCTGATGTACACTTCCCCAGGTGCTGCCCACATGGGCAGAGCATATGGTTCTGCTAATGTGAAGTAAAACTTGAGAGAAACCACTGAAGCCCACTCTTTTCTGGGAGCAGAGAGTCTTTCCCATCAATTCTCCAATGATCCACCCATGTCCTCCTGGCACCTCCCTTCTGGGCCCTGCTAGGTATTAGCTCCTGGCTCCATTTCACCTCTACCTATTTGCACCTCTTATGCTAATCCTACGAATTCCACTTGCTACTTTTACAAGAGGAGGAGGAGGTAAATCAAAAGATGAGGTTGTTTTTGGAGATCACCTTAAGGTAATTTCAATAATAAATGACTACAGGGCTGAGTTTCACAGCCTAATTATAAATGACTGCTTGAGTGGATGGGCTTCTCTTCAAAGCTCTTGGAGTTATGGTTTGCTCTTAGCCCAGTACTATTTCAAAAATATGCCTTAAGTTTATTATGCAGCCCACGAATGACCAGTATAATCAAGTTGCCAGAGAGCTTCCCACCCACCCCCCTTATCACCCTCTCTTTTCAATTACTGCAAAGTTTCTGAAATATACAGCTTAGTGCCTTCAGATTCCTACACTTGATCCAGGCAAATTAGCCCAGAGTAAACAGACGGTGTGGCCACAGATCTCCCACAGGCCAGCAGCATTGGATGCTATTGGATGAGAAGAAAATGCTAGGACTGTAGAGCTTCAGGGTCTATGCTGTCCACATCTTTACAAGTTGGAATCCTAGGTCTTTTCAGCCTGAGCAATGGGATCACCTGAGCTTTGTGAGAGAGTGCCCAGGGTAAGAAATAATGTAAAGGGCATCAGCAGAGGAATTCAAAATTTTGATAAATAATTACACTTTTGTTAAGGTGAAAATTAATTAATCTGGCACTGTATCAGCTTGAACGCTCAATTAAGTAGCAATTATGCCCAACTATATTAAAACACGATTAATACCTATAATGAGGGCCCTGAATCCTTGCAATTATTGGATGACTTCTGAATCACCCAAGAGAGATACCACTGTGATCAGCAGAGTCAGTATTACATTTATTATATACTTCCTTTTTAAAAGAACTTAGTCCTGTAATGAACTGACAATCATATGAAACCTACTCTTGTGTCTTCTATTGGAATACTGCTGAGAGTCCTATGTTACACAGAGCATCAATTTCACCTGTGATTCTCATAAGCCAATTTTTTTAATGTATTTCTATTTTTTAAAAGTTTTATTGGAGTGCAGGTGATTTATAATGTGTTAGTTTCAGGTGTACAGCAAAGTGAATCACTTATACATGTGTCCATATATCCCCTCTTTTTAAAGATTCTTTTCACTTATAGGCCATTACAGAGTATTAAGTAGAGTTCCCTCTGCTATACAACAGGTTCTTATTAGCTATCTATTTTATTTATAGTAGTGTGTATATGTCAATCCCAATCTCCCAGTTAACTCTTTTCTCCCTGCTGTGAACCAAATTTTATATCTTGCTGATTATCTGACACTACTGACTTGTATAAACAATCTTGTTTTCTGTTTTTGCTTTGACCTGTTGGAAGCTCAGTATCCATAGCCTATTGTTGACTATATGGGTAGGATGTTAGTCTCATTCTCCATTTTATTTGCAGCTAGTTTTCCTCATTCCCTTGTTCCCTCAACTATTTTATTCTTTTTTGTATGTGTTTTGGTAAACTGTCTCATTTTGTCTATAGCATCATTGGAAATATAAATACTGTGTTTCCTTCCCAGGGCCATGCTATTACTATTTTGTGAATGAAGCACCAAGTGAATGTCTGCTAAGAGTTAGATTTTATGAGAACTATGAAATGAAACTCTTAGTTCCTTCATGAAATTTTATGAATAGACAGCCATCCATTTTTTCTAGATTTATGTCTCTAAAACATGAACATGACTTAAACCTCTTGAATAGATACTTGCCCCCCACCCACCAGAGCTGGGATATTCAAAACCACACAGTTTTTCTATGATGTCTATTACCTAATACAGACAATTATGTGGCTTCAAGTCTCAGCAATGTAACTCCAAGACAGAGTCTGATTTTTTTTTTTGTAATGCACTATAAAATACTATATAAAGAAGGGAATAAATTATGCAGCTAATTAAACTCTGAATGTCCTGTCTTGGTCACAGTCTCATTATCCACTTTTAATGGACCATTGTACAGCATTAATACTCATTTTTTAAAGTCTGTACCCTTTCTGCAAAACGTGTTTACACAGAAAGTTGAGCAAGAATTTTTTTTTAATAAACTGATGATGAATAAGTGGGTCACATGCTTTCAGTGGTGTCTTTTGGGGTGACAGAAAACAAAAACAATCAGAATAACAGGGGTGTCAGGTGAAAGCTGGAGCCATCCCAAGTTCCCACATTTCTCAGGAACAGTAATCCCAACTCCATTAGTACAGAATGAGAGGCCATTTGGGTAAATACAGCCACATAAATATATCATTATGCAGTTTTGTAAAATTCACATTATTTACTCAAGCAAATATGTAATTAGAACATTTTTTAAAACACAGATTATCTACCAGAGAGATTCAAACTGTTCCTTTGGAGCCTTTAAGCCTATTGGGTAAAACTGTAATTAGGCCATTAATTAAACCCAAATCATATTATTTATTAAAAGGTGCTTTGCTGATCTGATAAGCATTTTCTTTGCTCTTTTAAGGCATTTTAATAATTGATTATTGTAAACCCCTTGGCTCTCACTTGCCCTTCATTCATTCCTTTCTGATCTGCTTCTTGTTTTATTTTAAGATGAGGGTTATAGATTTAGATTTCCCTGTGGGTAGTATGTACAAAAATGCCTGATCCAGCACCACCACCCTCCAACACTGCATAGTCCTTCAAAGACGTGAGGATGAAAAGCCAGCCCACTGTTTTTCAAAACTACATCCTCTTTGAATTTTTCTTTTTCGAGAAGGAAGTAGTTACTAGGATAATTATCCTTTTACTTTTTTCCTCATTGTTACACATGGACTTGATATGATCACATTTCTTTAAACTTCTAAAACAGTGAGGTTGTGTGAACTTTCTTGAAATGGATTTGTTTTGAACCAAGTCAGATTCCCTTTTGGGGCCATTTATGTGACCAAAGGCTGCATATGGTAAAATGTTGAGTTCAGTGTAGTCTTCCACTTGTGGTCTTGAAAAAGAGAGATGACCCATGTAGAAATCAAGCTTTAATCCATCTGTGGTTTGTGTGGACTTCCAAGCAACACAGGTCCCAAGGATTTTAATGGGCAGATATGAGAAAAGGATAACCTGTTTTTGGCTGGCCTTGCTCCAATCTAATTGCCACATTATAGCTAGTGTTTGGGTTTATTTTTTGTTTTTTTCTTTCTAAAAATGCTATCAATCAGTTTCTTAGAAGCTTAAAATTCTTTTTTACTCTGAGTCATCATTTTGCTGTAGCTTTTGATTGGAGCCCTGCCTGTCTCCAGTCTCTCCTTTGCCCAGGCAACTCAAAGGTTCG
This sequence comes from Neotragus pygmaeus, assembly GCA_006410875.1. Taxonomy (NCBI): domain Eukaryota; kingdom Metazoa; phylum Chordata; class Mammalia; order Artiodactyla; family Bovidae; genus Neotragus; species Neotragus pygmaeus. The sequence continues at coordinate 635,363 of SJYV01022214.1, read as the reverse complement.
GTGCAGTGTGGAGTTATTAATAATAACCCAGAAGTGGGAGCAAGACTGTCTAGCTTTGAATCCAGTTCCCCTTATATTTAGCTGAGCAAACTTGGCAAGTCATATACCTTCCTTGTTCCTCAGTTTCCTTATTTACTTCCTTGTTAACATTAGTAGGAACCACTCTACATAAAGAACCTAGGGATCACTATTACTTAGGTCTTTTGTTTCCGAGAAACCTTCCTTAACCCTCTACATCTGAGTTCTCCCTGGAACCTCTCCTGATTTAACCCCTACCATAAATGGCATTGTACTTACTTACTGATTACCTTTCTTTTACACCAAACACTCTATGAGCAAAGAGATGAAGTCCATCTTTTCTAATGTTCTATGTACAGCTCCCAGCACACTGCTGGCTCCAGGAACACCTATATTGCTCAAGGAGCTGTAATAGGTGCCAAGAACACATTATCAAACAGAAAAGACATAGCCCACCCTCATATAGCTTTCAGTCTACTAGGGAGATACTGAGCCAATAATTATGCCAAAAGTAGAAAAATGCAGTGAGACAAATGCTATAAAGGATAGGTATGTAGTTTCATCAGATTCTAAAATGGAGGGTTCCGTCTCACATGGGAATTGAAATAAACATCTCTGAAGAAGTGATGCTCAGATAAAATCTGAAGGATGAATGGTTACTAAGTGAAGAGGAAGAGAGAAAAACACATTCCGGGTATATTAATAGCTTGTGCTAGTATCCTAGGTATGAAAACAGCAGGTGAGATGAACTGCAATAGGTCCATGTCTCCAAGTGGAGACACTGAGGAAAAGATAAATGCCAGACACAGCTGGAGAGAGAGACAAGGACCACTCCTGAAAGGCACTCAAGCTCTCTGTGCTTCAGGTTCCTCACCTGTAAAATGCAGATGGTGATAGCTACATGAGGTTAATGCATGTGAAGCACTCTGTAGACTTCCTAACCGCTGTTTGTAAGCGATTTTAAATTTACTGATGATGATGACAGTGATTAGAAAATCAGGAAGAACATTATTTCTTTGTACCATAACAAGGAATGAAATAACTAGTTTCCATTGGAATATATACTAAGGAGAGGAAAATGGAGTCTACTTGGTAGCAAAGATGAAGAAAGCACAAACTGGAAGTATGCCTCATTCTCTGCATGTTTCAGTATCTGCTTTTTAAAACAGATGTTTATTGAGTTTTTTCAGTCTTGTACCAGCTTGACTGTGAGTGCGTGAGTGAGTGTGTGTGTGTGTGTGTGTGTGTGTGTGTGTGTGTGTGTGTGTTGGGCATCTATGTAGATGCATATCTGGGTTAGGCATCTTACATCTTGAAAACAGTGTTAGTTGCTCAGCCAAGTCCAACTTTTTGCAACCCCATGGACTGTATCCCAGCTGGCTTCTCTGTCCATGAGATTCTCCAGGCAAGAAGACTGGCGTGGGTTGCCACGCCCTCCTCCAGGAGATCTTCCCAACCCAGAGATTGAACCCAGATCTCTCGCATGGCAGGCAGATTCTTTACCATACATTTCACGAAAGAACATAGCTTTATCCTCCCTTCTTTTGATTACTGAAGCCTGAAGCTTTATCATTCATATGTAATCCTTGGTTTTGCCAGGCTATGTTAATTGTCTGTTCAACTTTTATCAAAATCTATGTTAAAAACAAAGTGACTGATATTCTTGGAGAATTACATTAAAGATAATCAGTTTGACATTTCCTCCAAGGTCTTTAAAATTTACCCCAGTTCATCAGGCTATGAAACTGGTAGGTTTAAAACTCGTTATTGTAACTTTGTGAAATTGCCTCTTGATTGCTCTGTGTACTGGGCCCTATGCATGCCTCCAGGCATGCTACAAGAAGGAGCTCTGTGGAAGTCACTCTTTGGAGTTCCCATGGGAGATTTTTAATCTCAGACCTTTTCATAAGGCACTGACATATTATTAGTAACAAATGCTCTGATTTGGGGAACTAATTATGTTTCTCATTTTGCTCTGGCTGGTGGCTAATGTGTCTGTAATGGAGTTAGCAAGTATGTATAATGTGTTAAGTATCTTCTCCTCACCCCTCTTTATTGCACATAGCTTGGGACTCTGAGACCTGACCTGGATGGACTATATTGGGACCGTCTGTCTTCGGGCTTCCATTAAATTTGGCCCATGAAAGGAACCAAGAAAAAGATCTAAAGTTGGGAAGAGAGAGACTAGGTCTCACTCCATGACCTCTGCAGGTTTAGACACTACAGGTAAGCTCCTTTCCTTGGTTAGTTCACAGCTCCTATCAGGCTGTGCCTTAGAGTTTTCACCAGCATTCAGGTCTAGAGAAGTCAAAACTTGTGGAGTTGATTCATTTATCTTCCCAGAGGCACCACACTACCCACTTTTTCCATTTCTTAAGCCTTTCTAATACTTTGGCAAATCATCCCTTTATTCAACCTCTCCTTAACGGATTCCATTTGAATGTGCCATCAGATTCCTGCTGAGACCCTGATGGATAGACTCTAGCAACTGTGCCAGGCACTGACTAACCGCCTTTGATTTTTACTCTGTTCTATTTTATTTATGGATTTATCTTTTATTCCTTTGAATTATAAATACCTCTATTCTATAAAGCGCCTCAAAAGTTCTTTTGCAGGGAGTCAAGGTGTAAATAAACAAATGCATATGCAAATAAATATGAGAGGTGCTCTGCTCTATGCTGGGAATGAAGACAGTTAAGTCCTAGTCCTTGGGGGAGATGACAGACTGTGGGGAAGATGTGCAAGGAAAGCAGATAATCGTCGTGCATCGTGATGAGTTATAAAGAAGACATAGACAAAGTCCTGGGGGAGCCTGCGCAATGGCGCCTGTGCTCAGAGGTGGGTGTTTAGAGGGGCCAGAGGTGAAGAGGACTGAAGGTGAGGCTATTAAGATCAGGTGGTCACAGGAACTTTATATAGAGGTCTCATCATCTCTCTCCCTGAAACATCCATGATCTTGCTTGATGTGTTAGAGTTCTCATTTATTTCCTTTGGGATTTATTATTATTTTAAAAATCTTTTAATTTTCAAGTCCTGATTCAAGGGGGAAAATAATGCAGAATACTTTGTTATTCTCCAAAGATTTATGTTTAATTCAAATGCGACTAATGAGCCTTGCGATAGATGCCTAATTCCTTTCCCCGTTCATGTACTACAAGGCTTACATAAATCACATGCTCGCTTCTTCAAAAATGTTTTTAAAAGTAAGATAGATTGTAACTGGGACTATGAGCAGCAGGTAAGTAACGCCTAAAGTAGTAGAATACACACACTTTGGTTTCAATAAGAGGTGAAAATTGTAACAGTGCTTTAAAAGGAAATTGTGATTTACTATCTGATCTTAGAATAAGCTGAAGAACGGTCCTTCAAGAGCCTGCCGGCAAACAGAGTGTATCCTTCTATGTATACTAGAGAAAGCTATTTATTATCTGTCACATTTGTTAAAAAAAAAAAAAAAGACTAAGCGATCAAAATCTCTGAATTGTTTAATTTTGGATTAATCAGAAGATGAGACTTGGGCTCTCAGTCTTTCATCAGCCTTCAAAATGAGCCCCAATCCAGTCTGCTAACTTAAAAATAAAACCAAATGCTCACCTGTCCTGCTGTGTGAAAAGGTTTGGCTAGCAGGCCTCCTGGACTTTTTTGTCTGTTGGCTTTTTAATGAGGACCAAAGCCTGGGTTCTGGAACATTGTGAATTTTGATTACAGTGGGGTTCCAGCCTGGTGGGAAGGGGGGAAATGTCAGAAACCTCAAGAGCTCACCAGCCAGCTTCTAGATGAAAGGCTTTGGAGAGGCTTCTCAAATGCTGCTCACCTCTTGGTTTTCCTCCAGACCCAAACTCCAAGCCCACAGAGATTTAGTAAGCACAAAATCCCAGGCAATCATTAGCTTTGTGAAATGTCAATCCCACTTTCAGCAAACAATTATAAGGCATAATTGCTAGTATAGAAAATCAATCAAACTTCATAGATTTTTAATTGCCCATTTCGCTTCCTCATAGTATTAAAGAGATGGCATTGGATTTAGTAGAGTATCATGTACCTGTTCAAATCCTGACATATGGAAAGTGAGGAGGAGCCTTGATGTCTCCCCTAATCAAGGTGCCCTCTGACAGCTCTGATCTCCAGGGAAAGCAGCTTCAAGAGTATGCTGAAGCCAGAGAGCGCTTAGTTTCTTAGCTTCTCTCTAGACACTTCTTCAGAGTGTGCCAATTATTGACTTGATGGGTGGTTTGAATGTGTTGATAGACATCAAGACGTAAGGATCATTCCAGGCCATGATCACTGAGTCATTTAGCTATTAGATGTCTATAATTAAGTTTAACCCTTATCCAATTAAGAGTAAATAAGCCTCTAAGATAACCACCGGATATCATTGTTGAGATTATGTGCATTCAGGCTATAGTGCTAAGGTGGTAGATCTCAAACACTTCATCTTTCCATGCCGCACAGAGATACATCAGTTCTGTGGGCCACTCGGCAGTTTGGTTCTGTTTGCCCTGATAAGGCAAGGAGATGGGGTATGTCAGCAAGTATGTGTATGTATACGTATATGTGTGTGTAGGGAACAGACCTCGTTAGAAGGTGAATGACATGGTATTAGGTGGGACAAACTAGATTGGTAGCTAACTTTTATTATATATAAATTGGCCATTAATTGTCCATTCTCTAAATGTTTGCTGAACCCTTAAGCCTGTGCCAGAATTCCACAGTAAAGGAATTATAACCACCCTGATCATTAAGCATGAAGTGCTAAGGAAGTTCACAAGAGGAACATCTAAGCGCAAAGGAAGGGAAGTTTTCCTTGAGAAGGTGACACTTGAGCCAAATCTTGAAGACGAAAGGAACCAAGAAAGAGAAAAAAAGTATGTTAGAGGAAGAGGGAGCTGCATTATGAATGGCAGAGACAAGAAAGAACTGACACAGCTGAGGAACAAATTTTCTAAAGTAGACACCATCAAAGGTNATGTATACTAGAGAAAGCTATTTATTATCTGTCACATTTGTTAAAAAAAAAAAAAAAGACTAAGCGATCAAAATCTCTGAATTGTTTAATTTTGGATTAATCAGAAGATGAGACTTGGGCTCTCAGTCTTTCATCAGCCTTCAAAATGAGCCCCAATCCAGTCTGCTAACTTAAAAATAAAACCAAATGCTCACCTGTCCTGCTGTGTGAAAAGGTTTGGCTAGCAGGCCTCCTGGACTTTTTTGTCTGTTGGCTTTTTAATGAGGACCAAAGCCTGGGTTCTGGAACATTGTGAATTTTGATTACAGTGGGGTTCCAGCCTGGTGGGAAGGGGGGAAATGTCAGAAACCTCAAGAGCTCACCAGCCAGCTTCTAGATGAAAGGCTTTGGAGAGGCTTCTCAAATGCTGCTCACCTCTTGGTTTTCCTCCAGACCCAAACTCCAAGCCCACAGAGATTTAGTAAGCACAAAATCCCAGCCAATCATTAGCTTTGTGAAATGTCAATCCCACTTTCAGCAAACAATTATAAGGCATAATTGCTAGTATAGAAAATCAATCAAACTTCATAGATTTTTAATTGCCCATTTCGCTTCCTCATAGTATTAAAGAGATGGCATTGGATTTAGTAGAGTATCATGTACCTGTTCAAATCCTGACATATGGAAAGTGAGGAGGAGCCTTGATGTCTCCCCTAATCAAGGTGCCCTCTGACAGCTCTGATCTCCAGGGAAAGCAGCTTCAAGAGTATGCTGAAGCCAGAGAGCGCTTAGTTTCTTAGCTTCTCTCTAGACACTTCTTCAGAGTGTGCCAATTATTGACTTGATGGGTGGTTTGAATGTGTTGATAGACATCAAGACGTAAGGATCATTCCAGGCCATGATCACTGAGTCATTTAGCTATTAGATGTCTATAATTAAGTTTAACCCTTATCCAATTAAGAGTAAATAAGCCTCTAAGATAACCACCGGATATCATTGTTGAGATTATGTGCATTCAGGCTATAGTGCTAAGGTGGTAGATCTCAAACACTTCATCTTTCCATGCCGCACAGAGATACATCAGTTCTGTGGGCCACTCGGCAGTTTGGTTCTGTTTGCCCTGATAAGGCAAGGAGATGGGGTATGTCAGCAAGTATGTGTATGTATACGTATATGTGTGTGTAGGGAACAGACCTCGTTAGAAGGTGAATGACATGGTATTAGGTGGGACAAACTAGATTGGTAGCTAACTTTTATTATATATAAATTGGCCATTAATTGTCCATTCTCTAAATGTTTGCTGAACCCTTAAGCCTGTGCCAGAATTCCACAGTAAAGGAATTATAACCACCCTGATCATTAAGCATGAAGTGCTAAGGAAGTTCACAAGAGGAACATCTAAGCGCAAAGGAAGGGAAGTTTTCCTTGAGAAGGTGACACTTGAGCCAAATCTTGAAGACGAAAGGAACCAAGAAAGAGAAAAAAAGTATGTTAGAGGAAGAGGGAGCTGCATTATGAATGGCAGAGACAAGAAAGAACTGACACAGCTGAGGAACAAATTTTCTAAAGTAGACACCATCAAAGGTTAAGACTTTTGGATAAGGTAGATATCTGGAGCTACAGACACATCTAGTATATGAATTCTGTAGATCAGCCTCATGTTGGGGTATTATTAGGTGGTAGAACCTGTATGTCCAAACACATTTCAAGTAGGAGAGAAATCACTGTCTTTTTCTGTAATAGTATCCCCTATTTTTTGTTTGAAAAATCACCCTCACTCCACTCTCCAGGTAGTTGAGATGATGTTGATTCATTGATTTAAGTCTGAGCTGTAGGAACCTGGTATGCCCTGGCCAGCTACAACTTGTGTTCAGAGTGATCAAGCATAGAGGATTAAGAGGGAAGACTTGGGAATGATGAGGCTAAAGCAGTGAGCTGAGGGCCAGACCATGAACGATCCTATAGACTGTGATCACAAGTTTGGACTTTATCTGAAGTCAGCTGGTAACTGTTGGTTTTAAATAGTGGAGTGACAAAAATCATTTGACCTCCTGGATAAAACTTAAGAGGTGATGGGAACTGATTGAGGGGTAGCAAGAAGTCTTCCCAGAACAGATGAAAGTGAAAAAAAGCCTGAACTAAAACAATGACAATGCAAAAAGATGATTGTGGATTTGTATGATATCAAGGGGATAGAAACCACAAAATGGAGTATTAGATTAATGAGTTTGAAAATTCTCTGTACATAGAAGTGATCTAGTCAGGTAATTGGATATAAATATATAGAATTAAGCTAAGATAAATGCACTTAAGGTACAAATTCCAAAGTTATCAGCAATAAATTTCCTATGATGGCAGTGTGTTTGGGTGGAGTATAATTTGTGTAATAATTGGCAACTAATCAAGTCAAGTCATTGTTACCCCTCAGTGGAGGGCCCATGGGAGTGGTGTTTTGGTTAAATCAGATGTCACAGTAATGCCATTGAAAGAGCCATTGCCTAAAACTCTAGCTATAAGGACTTATTTCCAACAAACTATCGACTTAAAAAAAAAAAAANTTATGCCCATAGAGGTTTCTCCACTTGGGGCCCCACAAGTAGGCATGTACGGGTTTGAGAGTTGGACTATAAAGAAAACTGAGTGCCAAAAAATTGAAGCTTTTGAACTGTGGTGTTGGAGAAGACTCTTGAGAGTCTCTTGGACTGCAAGGAGATCCAACGAGTCCATCCTAAAGGATACCAGTCCTGGGTGTTCATTGGAAGGACTAATGTTGAAGCTGAAACTCCAATATTTTGGCCATCTGATTCGAAGAGCCATTTGAAAAGACTCTGATGTTGGGAAAGATTGAACGCAGGAGGAGAAGGCGACAAGAGGATGTGATGGTTAGATGGCATCACCGACTCAATGGACATGAGTGTGGGTAAACTCGGGAGTTGGTGATGGACAGGGAAGCCTGGCATGCCGCAGCTCATGGGGTCACAAAGGATCGGACACGACTGAGCAACTGAACTGAGCTGAACTGAGCATCCTCACCAATATTTGCTATCTATAGACTTTTTTAATGATATCCACTCTGAAAAATGTGAATGAATAATCTCATTGTTTTTATTTACATTTTTCTATAATTAGCAATGTTAGGCATCTTTTCATTTGCTTATTAACCATATGTATCACCTGTTTGGAAAAATGTCTATTCAGGTATTCTGTCCATTTTTGATTTGGTTCTTTGGGTTTGATAGTGACCTTTATGAGCTGTTCATATATTTTGGATATTAACCCTTTGTTGGTCATATGACTTGCAAATATTTTCTGCCAGTTTGTCAGCTGTCTTTTCATTTTGTTAACGATTTTCTTTGCGTGCAAAAGCATTTAAGTTTAGTGAGGTCATATTTGTTTTGCTTTTATTTCTTTTGCCTTAGGAGACAGATTCAAAAAGTATTGCTATGATATGTAAAACAGTGTTCTAGGGGTTTTATTGTTTCAGGTCTTACATCTAGGTCTTTAATCCATTTTGAGTTTATTTTTGTATGTGATGTAAGATAATGATTCTAATCTCATTGTTTTATATGTAGCTGTCCAGTTATCCCACTAAGTTTTCTAATTGAGGCTGTCTTCTGTCCATTGCACATTAGTTGTAGATTAATTCAACATAAGTGTATGTGTGTGGTTCTGAGCTCTCTCTTCTCTTGCACTGATATATGTGTCTGTTTCTGTGCCACTTACGCTGTTTTTCTTAGTGTGAATTTGTAGGATAATTTGAAGTCTGGGAAGTTGATACTTCTAGCCTTTTTTTTTCCCCTCAAGATCACTTTAATAGTCTGGGTGTTCCGTGGTTCCACATGAATTTCAGAATTATTTGTTCTAATTTGGTGACAACTATCTTTGGTATTTTGATAGGGATTGCATTAAATCTGTAGATTGCTTTCGGTAATATAGACATTTTAACAACTATTAATTATTTCTAAGAGCACAAGATATCTTTACATTTTTTGTATCATCTTCAATTTGGTTTATCAATATTTTATAATTTTTAAATATAGGTCTTTCACCTCTTTGGTCAAGTTTATTCCTAGGTATTTTCTTCTTTTTGATGTGATTTAAAACAGGGTTGGTTTTTATTTTCTCTTTCTGATTACTAGTGTATAGAAGTGAAGTTGCTCAGTCATGTCCGACTCTTTGTGACCCCGTGGACTATAGTCCACCAGGCTCCTCTGTCCATGGGATTCTAGAAAAGCAGATTTCCTCATATTAATCTTGAGGATTGGCTGAGTTCATTTATCCTAATAGTATTTTGATGGAGATGTAAGGGCTTTCTATATAAAGTATAATATCATCTGCAAATAGTGACAGTTTTATTTCTTCCCTTCTGGTTTGGATGCCTTTTATTTCATATCTGATGCTGTGAACAGGACTTTGATACTAAATTAAACATAAATGGTGAAAGTGGCATCCTTATCTTGTCCCTGAATTTAGAGAAAAGGCTTTCAGGTTTTTACCATTGAGTAGGTTAGCTGTACGTTTATCAGAATGGGCTTTATTATGTTAAGATACATTCCTTCTGTACCCACTTCAATGACAGTTTTTATCGTGAATGGATGTTGAATTTTGTCAGATGCTTTTTATGTGTCTATTGAGACAGCTGTGTGATTTTTGTCTTTCCTTTTTAAATATGATATATTAAATTTATTTGTCCATGTCAGATCATCCTTGCAACCCTAGATAAATCCAACTTGGTCATGATGTATGATCATTTTCATGCATTGTTGGACTCAGTTTGCTAATATGTTGTTGAAGATTTTGTACCTATATTCATAAAAGACAATGACCAGTGATTTTCTTTTACTGTGATGTCTTTGTCTAGTTTTGATATCAGGGTAACGATGGCTTTGTAAAAAGAGTACGGGAGTGTTCCACCCTCTTCAGTGTTCTGGAATAGTTTGAGAAGGATAGATACTCGTTTTCATTATATTGTTGGTAGGGGTCACCAGATGGCCCCTGTGGAGTCATCCAGTCCTGGACTTCTATTTTCTGGGAGCTTTTTAAATTACCAATTCAATTTCACTTCTAATGATAAATCTATTCAAATTGCCTGTTTCTTCTTGATTCTGTCTTACTAGGGTGTATGTTTCTAGAAATATATCCCTTTTTTCTAGATTGTCCATATTGTTGGCATAGCTGTTCATATAATTTTCTTAAGATTTTTTTTAATCTCTGTTATCAATATTTATTTTGCCTCTTTCATTTCTTATTTTATATACTTGGTATAATTTATATACTCTTAAATTTGTAAAGACATCTTTTGTGGCTCATCAACTGATCTATTCTAGAGAAGGTTCCATGTGTTTATTAAAAATGTGTATTCTGATGCTTTTAGATGGAATGTTCTGTAGGTATCTATTAAGTCAAACTGGCTATTGCATCATTTAAGACCTGTTCCTTATCAATTTTCTGATCTGTCCATTGATGTCAGTGGATGTTAAAGGTTATTATATGTTATTGTCTTATTGTAAATTTTTCCCTTTATGACTGTTAGTATTTGCTTTATATATTTATGCTATGCATGCTGAATTGCTTCAGTCATGTCCAGCTCTTTGTGACCCTATGGACTATAGCCTGCCAGACTCCTCTGTATGGGATTCTCCAGGCAAGAGTACTGGAGTGGGTTGCTATGCCCCCCTCTTTATTTTTAGGTGCTCCTATATTTGGCTTCCCCGGTGGCTCAGTTGGTGAAGAACTCACCTGCAATGTGAGAGACCTGGATTCAATCCTTGGGTTGGGAGGACCCCTGGGAGAAGGGAATGGCTACCAACTCCAGTATTCTGGCCTGAAGAATTCCATGAACTCTATAGTCCATGGGGTCACAAAAAGTCAAACATGACTGAGCAACTTTCAGTTCACTTTCACTTTCATATTGGGTGTATATATGTTAATGAGTATAATATCATTTTCTCGTATTGATCCCTTTTTCATTATATAATGCCTTTCTTTGATTTTCATTATAGCCTTTGTTTTCACATCTATTTTGTCTAATAGGGGTATTGCAGCAAGAACACACTTCTCTCCTTCCCTGCGCATGCTCCTCATGGGTGGATTCCAGGCTCTGCCTCATCCTCCAGTTAATCCCAGAAGTCACCCAACCAGCCAAATGGGCTCATCTTAGGACACCAGGACTGGGGTGCCCAATCCTGGGTGGGAGTCCATACCTGTATTCTCCCTTTTCCTAAGTCCCCTCTCAGGGACACAGGCCCTGACTCCAATTGCTTTTCTCCACTTCCTCCCTAATTATGTGTACATCTTTTTTACAGCCTTCATTGTACAGAAGTCCTTTTGCCAGTTTTCTGATAGCTTTCAGTAAGAATTGTTCCATATAGATATGTATTTTTGATGTGTTTGTCAAGGGAGGTGAGTTCTATGTCCTCTTGCTCTACCATCTTGATCAAGCTCCAAAACCTAAATGTTTTTTTATGCTTCTGAGAGAGCTTAAATATTTCAAGGCTCAGCTACATTTCAATAAATTTGGTATGTTATCCTCACATCTTAATATTCTACAAATGTTTAGATAATTAACTTTTTTCCATTAAAAGAGTGCCATTGTTCTCTAGATAGCATTTATGATTGATTATTATACAGTTTCCCAAACTATAGGTTAATTTAATTTTTTCTTGAAACTAGATAGAATAATTTCTTTGATAAAACTCTAAATGTAGATGTGAAAGGCAATACTTACTCCTATTAGTGATCAAAAAGAACATAACTTTACTATTTTCAAAGCTCAGAAATTTTAGGATGAGGATGACTTTGAACATGAGAAGCACTCCAGAATAATGAAGAATTTAATCAGTAGTCTTTGAATGTCCATACCCCTTCATCTATTTTTGGCACATCTAGAACATTTAGGGAGAAGGAAATGGCAACCCACTCCAGTATTCTTGCCTGGAGTATCTCGTGGACAGAGGAGCCTGGTGGGCTGCTGTCCATAGGTTTGCACAGAGTCTGGCACAAACTGAAGCGACTTAGCTGCATGCATGCATGCACTGGAGAAGGAAATGGCAACCCATTCCAGTATTCTTGCTGGAGAATCCCAGGGACAGAGGAGCCTGGTGGGCTGCCGTCTATGGGGTTGCACAGAGTCAGACATGANGGTTTGCACAGAGTCTGGCACAAACTGAAGCGACTTAGCTGCATGCATGCATGCACTGGAGAAGGAAATGGCAACCCATTCCAGTATTCTTGCTGGAGAATCCCAGGGACAGAGGAGCCTGGTGGGCTGCCGTCTATGGGGTTGCACAGAGTCAGACATGACTGAAACAACTTAACAGCAGCAGCAGCAGAACATTTAGTGTTTATTTGACAGCTTTTGGTGGGGGGAGGGATTACTTGTAAGAGTACAATTGAAAAGACAATTGCAAATTTGGTCACAGATCAAGTGGAAAGTTTAAAATCTAGCCTTCCAAATAGTCCAGGATATGTTTGTACTAATTTTAAAAATCATTTTGAAAAACAGACATGAGAATTTGCAGTCCTCAAAGCCTTTGTGGATTCCCTGAAAAGATGTAGTCATGGATACTAGCTTAAAAAGCAAAGCTTTGGAAGCAATTTTTTGGATTTGGTCATGTGACAACTGTCCCCTTAGGTATGAGTTTTATGAGTGAGTATTTTCTGAGCAAAGCACCTTCTAGAGAAGTATAAACCAGTATATCCTTCTTGTAGAGTGTTTGGGAAAAGTACTCACTGCTAGAAGATACAGAAAGTGAAAACTAGGCTAGTTTGGACAGGTTGTGGGGAGGGTGATGGTGCAGAGGGAGAAAGAAGGAAAATCTAAATGCTGAAGTAGACAAAATGGAACTGTAAAGTTAAGAAAGACATCATCAGAATCTACCCACAAACTCTTTGGGTCTTATTTACCACATAATTGCTTAACTGTATACCTGCTCGACTCTCTAGACCAAGAAAATCAAAATCAGGTGAAAATCAGCATTTTCACCTCACCCTCTACACCTTATGCTTTGTTCTGTTTTTACACATCTTTTGAATCAAATACCCTAAAAAAGTGTTTGAATAAGTAATTCTAGGTTTTCCCACAAAAATTCTGAAGTGAAAGAGAGTAATGGAGTAAAGAAACAGAAAATGCATAGACTGTGCATGATTAACAAGGAGACCCCTGAGAGAAATGTATTCAGAAAGAATTTTGGATAATTCAAAATCCCCACTCTATAGAGAAAGACACTATGCATGGGCATTCTTAGATGTTTAAAAGCTAATTGTAAAGTTAAATTTAAAAATAAATAAATTAAAAAAAAAAATTATTCCTGAAAACATTATTGAATACTTTTGCAAAAATCAAATAAATATACAATTAAATCAGCAAAAAAAAAAAAAATAAATAAAAAAATAAAAGCTAATTGTACCCAGAGTTACTGCTAGAGGAAGAACAAACTTCAACAAAACAAAACCAACAAAACCCACCACCCAAAGCCCACAGACAGATGATCTCTATGTTCTATTTATTAATTCAAATATATGAAGGCAAAAAACATATTTCTTTAGATGGAGTGACGTTCTCATATTTTCTAAATGCAAAATGAAATAGATTCCTCTTTGTAGCCCAGTTGCCACTTATATCCTGTTCTGTTTAAATGTTGTCTTGGCTTTTAAAGTCCCCCGGAATTATGTTGTGTCCTTTATTGATGGTGACAGTCAAGTACCTAGTGAGCTGGCATCTGCTTCCCAGTTCCCCATCTCTATTGGCACAAAAGGGAGTCCTCCACTGGACACCTTGGAAGAACGACTGGGCATGGAGTGAGGTCATGGCCAACGAATAGCTCATAGAGGTACACTCTTTATCCCTTACTCCAAGGCAGCTTTGGCACTTTTCTCAGTTGCCTTCTTGAAGAATCCATCTGGTTAAGAAATTTCCAGTGATCATTTTTCAGAGTCTTTGAAGAAAGAAGAATGGATTAAATCATTAGGAGAAAAGGGTTTAAACTGAAAACACAGACTAATCATTGTGGTGAACACCGTCTGTTCACTGGTGATCTGGGCAAGTGAGTGAGTCCTGGAGACCTGACAGCTGGCTGGCAGATTTCTGAATGAGTAAGGAAATTTTCCAGTTCATCTGTGGGGAATTTAGTCTGACATTACAGTGTTAGGCTACCCATCTGCAGCCTGCAATTGGTACAGACAAGAGAATCACTATTACTTTGTGGAGACAAGCCACAAATCTGGAATGAGGCAGACCAGCATGTCTGTTTGGGGTTGGCAGGGCCGAGGTTTAGTCTATTGTTGCAGGCCTGCCTTGCCAAAGGAGAGTGAGAGTCCGATTGCATTAGGCACTCATTACACACAGTGTCTTAGAATGGACAGAATGTGTGGAATGAACTGAGAAACCCTGACTTTTTGAAGGCTATTGTTCACACTCCCTAGCTTGTTGTTTGTGCCTTTCCTAATGGACTGGTATCTTTTCCCTCCAAAGGCCATTTATTACTCAAGTTGGATGACTCTGTTTTGATGCTGATATCAGTTTATGGGTTATTATATCCATTTGCAAATCATGACTCAAAAGAGGAAATTCTGGGATCCAAAACACTCCATATGCCCATAAATCACAAACCGAATCAAAGCTGGCAACATGAAAGTGATTGTGTTGGGAGTTTGAAATCCTCAGTCAGTCATCCTTTATTGAGCCTCTGATATTGTATGCTGCATTACTTGAGGTATTGCAAAGGAAATAAATAATATGGAAGAATATATGTACAGAAAAGAACTTAGAGGTCATGCAGTCCAAATGGCCATCTCAAAGAGAGCACTGGTTCTTTGCCAATGAACTTGTATTTTAAAGGAGAGGGCAAGTAAAACAGTAAGAGCTTATGTGTTGGCCCAAATAAAGCAAATAAAATGGGCCTTACTTTTGTGTGTGTGTGTATTTTGATGAAGCTGATTGGTTGATTCTAAAGTAGTTTTATTTTTTCACCGATATTATTAGTAGTAGAAATGGTTGCGGTTTACTGAGCTCTTACCAAGTGAGTTACTTTTACAAGCAGTGTATCACTAATCTTCACAAAATTCTAAGGTAAATGCTATTATTTGCTTCCACTAAAAATATATTAAGGTTTTGAGGTTCACCTAGATTTCATGATTTGCCCAAGATCAGAGAGGTAGAAGTGGACAGAATCAGGTTTTAAACTCAACTAACGAGCTTCAGTTTATCTCTACATGGGAGGAGAAAGTAGATGTAGAGTCCTAAAAACTGAGATGAATGCCTTTTCTAGCACTTTGAATAACTAGGATAAAACTTCCATCTCTGAGTCTCAATTTACTCATTTGAAATGGCAAAAATTAGTGGCCTGTCAACACATAGGTTGAGATGAACATACAAAACAATGTATGTGAATTTGCTTTAAAAATTCAAAACCATTACTAACACAATCTTTCATTTAGGCAACATACATTAACCTCCATTGTGTTCACACTTTGCTAGTATAGTGTTAGAATAAGATGACATGGTGGAGACCCAGACAGCCCAGCCTGTGTGGGAAAGGACGAGCACATGATTACATTGTAATGAGATAAGTGCCATGGCATCAAGAGGAGAAACAATGAACACCATCTGGAGAGGTTGAAGATTACTTTATGGAAGACATAATGTCTTAGATTTTTGTCAAAAGGAGAAGCAAGCTCATGTCTGACCAAGAAAACATCATGAGAAAGAGAAATGAGAAGAATATGGTATGTTAGAATAAAGATATTTTTTTAATATTTTAAAATAAGCTTTTTATTTTAGATTTACAGAAAACTTGTGAAAATAACACAGAATTCTCATGTATACCCTGTACCCATATTTTCTTATTAATAACTTAGTACGATAAAGGGATGACAGAGGATGAAATGCTTAGATGGCATCACTCACTCAATGGACATGAGTTTGAATAAGCTCCAAGAGATGGTGAAGGACAGGGAAGCCTGGCGTGCTGCAGTCCAAGGGGTGACACAGAGTCGGACATGACTGAGTAACTGAACAAATGATAAAATTTTCAGAATTAATGAAATAATAATATTAATGAAAGTCAATGCTTTATTCTGATTTCCATAGTTTTTGCCTATCATCATTTTTCTGTTCTGGAATCCAAGCCAGGGTACTACATCCCATTTAGTCTTATCTGTTTGGGCTCCTTTTAGCTGTGACAGTGTTTCCTTGTTTTTGATGATCTTACAAGTTTTGAGGAGTACTAGTTATGCAATTTGTAGAATAGTCCTCATTTGGGATTTGTCTGTTTTCTTTGACTGAATTATCAACATTTGTCATTTTTTACATTAATACTGATCACCTAGCTTTAGATAGTGTCACGTTTCTCCATTATGTTATTTTTTCCTTTTTTCCCTTTTGATACTATACTTCTAAGAAGAAACTCACTATGCACAGCCCTACTAAAAGAGTGAAGAATTATACCACTTCCTTGAGCTACATAAATAATTTGAAATTATTTTGCATGGATAAGTTGTCTGTTATCCTCATTCGATCAATTATATATGTGTGTACACAAGCTACGTCACTTCAGTCATGTCTGACTCTTGGCAACCCAATGGACTGTAACCTGCCAGGCACCTCTGTCCATGAGGATTTCCAGGCAAGAATACTGGAGTGGGTTACCATGCCCTCCTCCAGGAGATCTTCCCAACCCAGAGATCGAACCCACATCTGTCATGTCTCCTGGATTAGCAGGCAGGTTCTTTACCATGTACAAATTATATATCTATATGAATCCATGGAAATTTATCTTATACTTTAGACTATAAATTGGGTTGACCAAAAAGTTCACTAGGGTTTTTCTGTAAGATAGTTCAGAAAAGCTCAAATAAACTTTTCGGCCAACCCAATACAACACTCCTTTGCTTGTTTAAATTGTTCCAGCTTTGCCGTTAGGAGTTCCTTCAGTTGGCTCCTGTAACTCTTTGCCTTAGTCCTCTCATTGTGTTTTTTCCTTATATTTTCTTTCTGATACTACTCAACACTCCAGGCTCATCTTGTTATTTTGTCTCCTAGCATCATCCAAGGATCTGTGACTCATTTTATTGGATAATATATTAGAAATCAAGATCTGGGTGCTAGTTATGCTTGCTGCTACTGTGACATCATTGCTGCTAGGCCTTCTCAGCTGCCAGAGAAAGAAAAAAATATATGTATAAATTAATCAGTGTAGATTTAAGATATTTTTGTATGTAATTATCTGATCAATAGTGAGCTAAGCATGAATTCATATTAAAGTTCCAAACTTGAATCCATACAACATGGCTCATTCTAGTATTCTCCTCTTGTAGATTCTTCAGAAATTCCTACCTAGACAGTCATATCATATAGCAAATTCACTTGTTCCTTTCCAACCTGTATAACGTTCACATGTTTTTCTTGTTATACTGCATTAGCTAGAACTTCCATTAAGATATTAAACAGGATGGTGAGGAAGAACATCAGTGTCTTGTTCCTGATCCTAGGGAGGAAGCATCTATCCTCCCATCATTAAGTATGGCACAGAGTATAGGTTTTTATATTTGTTCTCTGTCAAGTTGAGAAAGTTCTCTTCTATTAGTTTTCTGGGGGGAGGGGGAGTCAATTTTTTAAGTCCTAGTTTTCTAGGACTTAAAAAAAGCAAAAACAGGATTGGATGTTGAATATGTTAGTCACTCAGTCCTGTCGGACTCTTTGAGACCCCATGGTCTGCGGACTGCCAGGTTCCTCTGTCCTTGGAATTCTCCAGGCAAGAATACTGGAGT
Organism: Neotragus pygmaeus; assembly: GCA_006410875.1. NCBI lineage: Eukaryota > Metazoa > Chordata > Mammalia > Artiodactyla > Bovidae > Neotragus > Neotragus pygmaeus. The sequence goes on along the minus strand of SJYV01022214.1, from coordinate 617,632 downwards.
AGGTTGCCATTCCCTTCTCTAGGGGATCTTCCCAACCCAGGGATCAAACTCGGGTCTCTTGCATTACAAGTCAGATTCTTTACCATCCGAGCCACTAGGGAAGCCTTTGATTGGATGTTAAATTTTGTCAAATGCTGTTGGCTATGGATGGATCCAAGGAGCGGCAGCTGTGCAGGCACAGGAGGGCCGAGAAAAGCTACTCCACATCCAAGGTCAGAAGGGGCAGCCATGAGGAGATACCCCTCTTCCAAGGTAAGGAGCAGTGGCTGCACTTTGCTGGAACAGCTATGAAGAGATACCCCACGTCCAAGGTAAAAGAAATGCAAATAAGATGGTAGGTGTTGCAAGAGGGTATCAGATGGCAGACACACTTAAATCATAATCACAGAAAACTAGCCAATATGATCACACAGACCACAGCCTTCTTTAACTCAATGAAACTAAGCCATGTCCTGTGGGGCCACCCAAGACAGGTGGGTCATGGTGGAGAGGTCTGACAGAATGTGGTCCACTGGAGGAGGGAATGGCAAACCACTTCAGTATTCTCGCCTTGAGAACCCCATGAACAGTATGAAAAGGCAAAATGATAGGATATTGAAAGGGGAACTCCCTGGGTCAGTAGGTGCCCAATATGCTACTCGAGATCAGTGGAGAAATAACTCCAGAAAGAATGAAGGGATGGAGCCAAAGCAAAAACAATACCCAGTTGTGGATGTGACTGGTGATGGAAGCAAGGTCTGATGCTGTTAAGAGCAATATTGCATAGGAACTTGAAATGTCAGGTCCATGAATCAAGACAAATTGGAAGGGGTCAAACAGGAGATGGCAAGAGCAAACATCGACATTCTAGGAATCAGTGAACTAAAATGGACTGGAATGGGTGAATTTAACTCAGAGGACCATTATATCTACTACTGTGGGCAGGAATGCTTTAGAAGAAATGGAGTAGCCATCATGGTCGACAAAAGAGTCCAAAATGCAGTACTTGGATGCAATCTCAAAAACAATAGAACGATCTCTGTTCATTTCCAAGGCAAACCATTCAATGTCACCATAATCCAAGCCTATGCCCCAACCAGTAACGCTGAAGAAGCTGAAGTTGAACGGTTCTATGAAGACCTATAAGACCTTTTAGAACTAACACCCCAAAAAGATGTCCTTTTCATTATAGGAGCATGGAATGCAAAAGTAGGAAATCAAGAAACACCTGGAGTAACGGGCAAATTTGGCCTTGGAGTATGGAATGAAACAGAGAAAAGACAAATAGAGTTTTGCCAAGAGAACATACTGGTCATAGCAAACACCCTCTTCCAACAACACAGGAGAAGACTCTACACATGGACATCACGAAGATGACTGTGGCTCAGGTCATGAACTCCTTATTGCCAAATTCANGTCAAGGCTATGGTTTTTCCACTGATCATGTATGCATGTGAGAGTTGGACTGTGAAGAAGGCTGAGCACCCAAGAATTGATGCTTTTGAACTGTGGTGTTGGAGAAGACCCTTGAGAGTCCCATGGACTGCAAGGAGATCCAACCACTCCATCCTAAAGGAGATCAGTCCTGGACTGGTGCTGAAGTTGAAACTCCAGTACTTTGGCCACCTCATGCGAAGAGCTGACTCATTGGAAAATACTCCCATGATGGGAGGGATTGGGGGCAGGAGTAGAAGGGGACACCAGAGGATGAGATGGCTGGATGGCATCACGGACTCGATGGACATGAGTCTGAGTGAATTCCAGGAGTTGATGATGGACAGGGAGGCCTGGAGTGCTGCAATTCATGGGTCACAAAGAGTCAGATATGACTGAGCGACTGAACCGAACTGAATGTTAAGGTCCACTATACCTTTATTCATATTCTGCCAATATTGATCTATTACTGACAGAAGTGTGTTGAAATCTTTAGTAGTGAATTTATCTATTTTACTTTCAATTCTGTTGATGTTTGCCTCATATATCTTATTGGTTTCTTGTTAGGTACACACCTGTTTAGGGTTGTGTCTTCTTAGAGAATTCATCACTTTGTCATTATGTCATACTTTTCTTTATCCCAGACAATTTTCCTTTTTCTGAATGTATATTTGTTAGAAATTAGTGTATCTACTTTAGCTTTTTTGAATTAGTGTTATCCTGGTATATTTTTCTCAATCTCTTTACTTTTAACTTGTGTCTCTTTATATTTAATGTGGCTTTCTAATAGACAATATGTGGTTAAGTCTTGTGTTATTTATCCACTATGACAATGCATGTTTTTAATAGGTGTATTTAGACCATTCACATTTAAAGTAATTATTGACATAATTGCATTAACATCTACTGTGTTTGTATCTGCTGTATATTTTCACTTTGTTTTCCCTTCTTTTTTCACTTTGTTTTTCCCTCCTTTACTTTCTCTCATTTTAAGGTAAAATCATAAAATGTTTAGTAACTCCTCAGCATTACAATTATACATCTTTTCAAACTGTTTATTGACATACAATTTACATACACATTTTTAACAATCTAACTCCACTTTCAAATAATATTACATTTATTCACTTATAAATAGTACTTTATATTCACAAACAGGTATTCTATAACAGAGTATTGCCAGTTTCTCGTTTTTATCCTTTGTGATACTGTTTTCATTTATTTCACTTAGCCTCATGCTACAGTCTACAGTCATCCAATAAATTTTTACTATTATAGCTTAAAACAGTTATATATTAAATCAATTAAGAATAAGCAAACCAAAATTATTTTTTTCTCTCTCTTTTTTCTTAGAGAGATCCAAGTTTCTGACCTGTATCATCTACTTTCTGCATGAAAATCTTTTTTTTAATTTCAGGGCAAGTCTATTGATAAATTCCCTCAACTTTTGCTTGTCCAGTAAATTCTGTATTCTTCCTTTGTAAAGAATGATTTCTCTTAACATAGAACTCTAGGTTAGTGGTTTTCTCTTTCAACACTTTGAATATATCAGTCTAGTCTCTTCCTTAATATATGATTTCTGATGAGAAGTCCGACACGACTGAAGCAACTTAGCAGCAGCAGCAGATGAGAAGTCCATTGTCATTCTTATACTTGCTCCTCTATTAGTAATTATTCCCCCGCCCCCGCCCGTATCTTTTAAGATTTTCTTATTGTCTTTCAGTTCAGTTCAGTCACTCAGTCGTGTCCGACTTTTTGTGACCCCATGAATTGCAGCATGCCAGGCCTCCCTGTCCATCACCAAATCCCAGAGTTCACTCAGACTCGCATCCATCGAGTCAGTGATGCCACCCTGCCATCTCATCCTCTGTCGTCCCCTTCTCCTCCTGCCCCCAATCCCTCCCAGCATCAGAGTCTTTTCCAATGAGTCAACTCTTCGCATGAGGTGGCCAGAGTACTGGAGTTTCAGCCTCAGCATCATNATCTCTGCCTGCCCCACAAAGAGCCTTTTTAACCATTTCTTTCCTAATCCCCAGGTTCCATCTTCATGATGCTACAGGTGTACTGTGTATCTGTTTGTGTACTGTAGCCCTTTGGACAGCCACAGGACGTTGTAATAGCTAAGACTTTTTTTGCCCCACCCCCACCAGAACCGGTGTTCCCTGGTGGCTCAGACGGCATAATCTGCTTGCAATGCAAGAGACCCAGGTTCATTCCTTGGGTCAAGACAATTCCCTGGAGAAGGGCATGGCAACCCACTCTTGCCTGGAGAAATGACAAGGGACCCTGACAGGCTACAGTCCATGGGGTCACAAAGAGTCAGACACAACTGAGCGACTAACAATTTCAGTTTCACTTTTCCATAAGAACCACTGTTCCCTCACTGCAGGGCAGTATGTTCTTCACTGAGACTGTGCACGCTAGTGTGTATGCAGGACCCTCCCAAATGTCAGATGACCAATTGCCAAATGAGGATTTACAGTGACACACTGAATTCAGAGCAAGAAGTAACCACCTGAGGTCCCTGGAGTCTGAGAACGGTTTTCTGAGCAGCCAGAAGAGAGGCATGGACGAAGTTTTGTTACCTGCAGGCAATAGTGCTGGTAAACGTTTAACAACCTGCTGCAGCTGGAGCGGGAGAGGGGATGGGATTGATCTGTAACCTTTGCTAACTTTGGCTGATTTCAAGTTACCAATATGACCTCACTGAGTACAGAGCTGAGAGGAGATGTGCACAGCTGGCCTTCATGCACCTGTGACAACTTCCTCCAGCACCACTCTACGTGGAGGTGAGGCAAGAGGGCTAGTGTGATTCGGGGGCTGAGAATAGGATGTGCTCTGTGTGAGAGCAGGCTGACCTGGGGAAGGCAGGAGCTGCAGGTGGGCCCGTGGATGCTGAGGGCACTTGCGGAGCACTGGAGAAGTGTAGGTGTCAGAAAACATGGTGCTCAGGAGATGGCCCTCGGTGGAGCTGGGCCCACAGGTTCATGGGTTCTGGCTGTGAGATGAAAGAAAACATCAAAAACATCCTCAGTAGACTGGCAAACTGGTCACTCAGACAAAGGATTGTTTGGCAAATTGGCCTGCTTACTGGGCAGTGTGATTTTAAGAGAAGGGACCTCTGCGGGGGACTATGTGTGTTGAGAGAGTATGCCTTATGCTCCAGAATAGTTTAAATGTTTGTAAAGAGAGAGGAAATGACAAAGTTTCCCCCTAAAAAGAACTGTAGAAAGTACAGTGTATTTCTGGGTAGAGCTATGAGAAGGCTCTGAGATTGTGAGTGGAGGTATGGCCCTCAGTAGGGTGGGGCCATACAAATCTTCAGAGGCTCTGACATCCAGCAAGAGGGACCAGTTTTACAGCAGGATGGGTGCTAAGAGTCATCAGTGGGTCTAAGTAAGGACATATCAAAGTGCTGAGGATGGAGACAAATGGGAAATAGCTTGTTTAAGCTTGGTCTCCAGAATTTTGGGTGCAGAGATGTGTCTCCTGACTCCCAGTCTAGGGCTCAGATTGGAATCTAAGCACATTTAATCAGATCCTTTGGCAAGGCAAGGAGATGCTTGTCCCAAACGTTATGGACTGTGACTGCATATGTGACCTTATGATTACAGAGGGCCTTCTCTGGGAATTTGGAAAGAGAATCTTAGATACTTTAACCCAATTTTGGGGTGGATGGATTGGCTGACTATTGCCACAGTACTGTTGTATAACGAGTCACACCCATATACACTCCTTGCTGTATAACAAGTCACAGTGACTTAAAACAATTCTTTATTTCCCTCTGCACATTTTTGAGTCAGCTGGGGAATTAATATGATGGACCCAACTCACACTAGATCATGATAAGGAATCTTGTAAACCAGTTGTTAAACATGACCATTATTAAAAATTAAATTGTATACATGTGCAATTAAAGAAATTATATTGAAACAAAGATATTACAATTTTACGTTTTTTATTTTCATCTTTTGTTGTTCTGGGTCTTCGTGGCTGAATGCGGCCTTCCTCTAGTTGCAGAGAGTGGGGGCTACTGTCTAGTTGTGGTGCTCGGGCTTCTCATTGTGTTGGCTTCTTTTGCTCCAGAGCACAAGCTCTAGGGTGCAGAAGCTTCAGGAATTGCAGCACGTGGGCTCAGTTGCAGCTTGTGGGACCTAGAGCCTGGGCTGAGTAGTTGTAGCANGCTTTGGGTGAAAGTAAAGTCTGATACTGTAAAGAACAGTATGCATAGGAACATGGAATGTTAGGTCCATGAATCAAGGTAAGTTGGAAGTGGTCAAACAAGAGATGGCAAGAGTGAACGTCGACATTCTAGGAATCAGTGAACTAAAATGGACTGGAATGGGTGAATTCAATTCAGATGACCATTATATATACTAGTGTGGGCAAAAAATCCCTTAGAAGAAATGGAATAGCCCTCATAGTCAACGAAAGAGTCTGAAATGCAGTATTTGGATGCAATCTCAAATGACAGAATGATCTCAGTTCGTTTCCAATGCAAACCATTCAACATCATAATAATCCAAGACTATGCCCCAACCACTGATACCAAAGAAGCTAAAGTTGAATAGTTCTATGGAGACCCACAAGACCTTCTAAAAATAACACCAAAAGAAAGATGTCCTTTTCATCATAGAAGACTGGAATGCAAAAGTAGAAAGTCAAGAGATACCTGGAGTAACAGGCATGTTTGGCCTTGGAGTACAAAATGAACCAAGGAAAGGGTTAATAGCAGTGTGCAAGACAACACACTGGTCATAGAAAGCACCATTTTCCAACACAAGAGAGGACTCTACACATGGACATCACCAGATGGTTAATCCCGAAATCAGATTGATTACATTCTTTGCAGCTGAAGATGGAGAATTGATCTATACAATCAGCAAAAACAAGACCAGGAGCTGACTGTGGCTCAGATCATGAACTCCTTTTTGCAAAATCCAGACTTAAATTAAAGAAAGTAGGGAAACCCACTATGCCATTCATGTATGACCTAAATCAAATTCCTTATGATTATACAATGGAAGCAACAAATATATTCAAGGAATTAGATCCGATAGACAGAATGCCTGAAGAACCATGGAAGGAGGATCATCACATTGTACAGGAGGCAGTGATCAAAACCACCCCCAAGAAAAAGAAATGAAAAAAGGAAAAATGGTTGCCTGAGGAAGACTTGAAAATAATTAAGAAAAGAAGAGACGCCAAAAGGCAAAGGAGAAAGGGAATGATATACCCACCTGAAAGCAGAGTCCCAAAGAATAGCAAAGAGAGATAAGAAAGGCTTCTTAAGTGGCCAATGCAAAGAAATAGAGGAAAACAATAGAATGGGAAAGACTATAGAGATCACTTCAAGAAAATTCGAGATTTCAAGGGAACATTTCATGCAAAGTTACACACATAAAGGACAGAATGGTATGGACTTAACAGAAGCAGAAGATATTAAGAAGAGGTGGCAAGAATGCAAATTAGAACTATACACAAAAAAGGACTTAATGACCTGGATAACCATGATGGTGTGGTCATTCATCTAGAGCAAGACATCCTGGAGTGTGAAGTAAAGTGCGCCTTAGGAAGCATCACTATGAACAGCTAGTGGAGGTGATGGAATTCTAGGTGAGGTACTTCAAATCCTAAGAGGTGCAACACTCAATATGCCAGCAAATTTGGAACTCAGCAGTAGTGACAGGACTGGAAAAGGTCATTTTTCATTCCAATCCCAAAGAAGGGCAATGCCAAAGAGTGTTCAAACTGCCACATAATTGTGTTCATTTCACATACTAGCAATGCTCAAAATCCTTCAAGCTAGGTGTCAACAGTACTTTAACCAAGAACTTCCAGAGGTACAAGCTGGATTTAGAAAAGGCAAAGGCTAAGATGGTGGAGGAATAGGATGGGGAGACCACTTTCTCCCCTAAAAATTGATCAAAAGATCATTTGAATGCTGAACAACTTCCACAAAACAACTTCTGAATGCTGGCGAAGGACATCAGGCCCAGTAAGGCAGCCCATTCTCTTCAAAAGGAGGTAGGAAAAAATATAAAAGACAAAAAGAGATACAAAAGAGTTAGGGACAGAGACCCATTCTGAGGAGGGAGTCATGAAGGAGGGGAAGTTTCCAAACAGCAGGAAACCCTCTCACCAGCAGGTCTGTGAAGAGTTTTGGAATCTCAGAAGGCAACAAAACCGGGAGGAGAAAAAAAAAGAAGAAAACCCACAGAATACGTGCCTAACCACAACTCCCAGCGGAAAAGTAGCCCAGATGCTAGTGATCACCACCAACGAGTGGCATCTGAAGAGAGAGGCATGGGTTGCATGCATATGTTAAGGACCAGGCCTGAATGCCCAGAGGACAATCTGAGGGAGCTAAGGTGAGATAACAACCCAAACTGTGGGATAGCCAGAGAGAGACAGAGAGAAAAAGAGAGAATTTTCCCATGAAAAACTCTAACCTAAAGCTCTAACCTAAGGCACAGCCTGGCCTGCTCACAGAGGAAAGGATTGAGCAAATACCAAAGGAGAGCTAGCTGGCTGTGGAATGGCCCTTTTCCCGCTGGAGGCAGAGAGGCAGGCATGGGACAGCCAGAGCCTGCAGGCAAGGGGCAATCTCTGCCCCAGAGACTGGCATTCTCCACCAAACTGTGAGCAGACTCCCAGTTGCTAACCAAGTCTTCCTGGGATCCTGGATGGTTGACATCTGCCAGGAGGGTCACAGCCTGAGATCAGCTCCCCAGAGGAGACACATGGCACACCTGAGAGGGAGCTCTTGCATCATACCCAGGACACTAAGCAGCCAGGACCAAGGAGGTGATTAAGATGCACAGCCCACCTAGGACAGTACGCTCACCAAGCACCTGAATGCCTGAGCTGCTCTGACCTGGGAAAGGCACAAAATGCACAACCAAGTCTGTGCCTTTGTGGAGTATCCAAAAACCTGAACCTGAGCAGTGTATACCAGGGAAGTACATGCCACCATGAGCTGGGGCAAGCCCAGTGTGATCCATATAATGTGAGCACTCCCCACACAAACCAGTGATATTTATTTCCTGTGTTCCTTCCTCCCCACAACATAACTGAACAAATGAGCAAAAATAAGTGATCACCTTCACTCCCTTGAGTCAGGGTGGAAATTAGACACGGAAGAGAATTGCAAACACATGAAGCCAAAATAAACAAAGAAGAGGGAACGGCTCTAAAAACTGACAGGTACAACAGATTAAAACCTTGTAGTTAACGTTGACTAAGCACTGGAAGGGGCCTATAGACCTTGAGAAGAACTACAAGCTGGAACAAGGAACTATCTGAAACTGAACTGACCCCACACTGCCCTCAACAGCTCCAGAAAAATTCCTAGATATATTTTTACTACTATAATTTTTTAATTTCTTTTATTTTTGACTTTTTTTTTAGCATGCCCACAGGCTTTATTATGGTCAATAAGTTTATGTCAAATTGGTACAATAATTTTATGTCATCATGATACATTTAACAAATATTAACAGTCAAGTAAAAAAGCAATCAGATTGACATTCAGATCATCAAATTGATAAAATATTCATTTTTATAACCTACTTGCATAAAAGATGCTATTTTTAAAACAAATTTCATATTATATTTTTAATAATTTTTGTGATTTTGTTTTATATTTCTAATATTGTATTTCTGATAGTCTCACCTCTACTCTGGATTTTTAATCTTTGCTTTTTGGTATTTGTTATCAATTTTGTGGTTTTGGAGAAGACTCTTGAGAACCCCTTGGACTGCAAGGAGATCCAGCCAGGCCATTCTAAAGGCGATCAGCCCTGGGATTTCTTTAGAGGGAATGATGCTGAAGCTGAAACTCCGGTACTTTGGCCACCTTATGCGGAGGGTTGACTCATTGGAAAAGACTCTGATGCTGGGAGGGATTGGATGCAGGAGGAGAAGGGGACAACAGAGGATAAAATAACTGGATGGCATCACTGACTCAATGGACATGAGTCTGAGTGAACTCTGGGAGTTGGTGATGGACAGGGAGACCTGGCGTGCTGTGATTCATGGGTCACAAATAGTCAGACATGACTGAGTGATTGAACTGAACTGAACTGATCAGTTTTGTAACTTTAAGAATCTAATCTTCAGTACCCATTTTTAGTTAGGAATGTGATTACTGGCTTGATTGCTCTCTCCCCTTTTAATGCTCAATTTTGTCCCCCAGGTCACCTCTATCTGCTCCCTCCCCCTCTCTTCTCTACTTAACTCCATGAACCACTCTGGGTGTCCCAGACTGCGGAGAGCACATAAGGAATTGATTACTGGCTAAATTGCTCTCTCCCCTTTTGATTCCCCCTCTTCTCCTCCTGGTCACCTCTATCTCCCTCCTCCTTCTTCTGTTCTCCATGTAACTCTGTGAACCTCTCTGGGTGTCCCTCATTGTGGAGAATCGTTTCACCATTAACCTAAATTTTTATCATCTGCAAAGGATGGATGGAGAAGTCTTGAGGCCACGGTAAGAATAAGACTGAAAGCCAAAGGCAAGAGGCTTAAATCCAAAACTAGAGAACACCAGAAAACTCCTGACCCCAACAAGAACTCATCCAAAAGCCTCCATAACTACACTGAAACCAAGCTCCACCCAAAAGCCAACAAGTTCCAGAGCAAGACATACCATGCTAATGCTCTAGCAATGCAGGAACACAGCCCTGAGCATTAAAATAGAGGCTGCCTAAATCACACCAAACCCTTAGACACCCTAAAATTCACTACTGGAAGCTTCATTGCACTAAAGAGAGAAGAAATCTAGCTCCACCCACCAGAACACTGTCGCAAGCTTCCCTAACCAGGAAACCTTGACAAGCCACTCGTCCAACCCCCACAACAGGGAGCAATCTCCACAATAAAAAGGAACTACAAACTTCCAATAGACAGAAATGCCAACCCAAACACAGCAATCGAAACAAAATTAAAAGACAGAAAAATATTCAGAAGGTGAAGGGACATGATAAATGCCCACCAAACTAAACGAGAGGAGCAGATAAGGAGTCTACTTGAAAAAGAATTCAGAATAATGATAATAAAAATGATCCAAAATCATGAAAACAAAATGAGGTTACAGATAAACGCTCTGGAGACAAGGATTGAGAAGATGCAAGAAAAGTTTAACAAGGACCTAGGAGAAATAAAAGAGTCAATTAATAATGAATACTGCAATAACTAAAATCAAAAGCACTCTGGAGGGAACGAAAAATAGAATAACCGAGGCAGAAGATAAAATAGGTGAGGTGGAAGGTACAATGGTGGAAATAAAGGAAGCAGAGAGGATAAAAGAAAACAGAATTAAAAGAAATGAGGACAACCTCAGACACCTCTGGGACAATGTTAAACACACCAACATTCGAATGATAGGAATCCCAGAAGAAGACAAAAAGAAAGTCATGAGAAAACACTTCAGGAAATAATAGCTGAAACCTTCCCTAAAATGGGGAAGGAAATAGCCACCAAACCCAAGAAACCCAGAGAGTCCTATTCAGGATAAACCCAAGACTACACAACCCAGTTCAGTTCAGTTCAGTTCAGCCATTCAGTTGTTTCCGACTCATTGCAACCCCATGAATTGCAGCACGCCAGGCCTCCCTGTCCATCACCAGCTCCCAGACTTCACTCAGACTCACTTTCATCGAGTCAGTGATGCCATCCGGCCATTTCATTCTCTGTCGTCCCCTTCTTCTCCTGCTTCCAATCACTCCTAGCATCAGAGTCTTATCCGATGTGTCAATTCTTCCCATGAGGTGGCCAAAGTACTGGAGTTTCAGCTTCAGCATCATCCCCTCCAAAGAAATCCCAGGGCTGATCTCCTTTAGAATGGCCTGGTTGGATCTCCTTGCTGTCCAGGGGACTCTCAAGAGTCTTCTCCAACACTACAGTTCAAAAGCATCAATTCTTCAGAGCTCAGCTTTCTTCACAGTCCAACTCTTACATCCATACACGACCACAGGAAAAACCATAGCCTTGACGAGACGGACCTTTGTTGGCAAAGTAATGTCTCTGCTTTTCAATAAGCTATCTAGGTTGGTCATAACTTTTCTTCCAAGGAGTAAGCGTCTTTTAATTTCATGGCTGCAGTCACCATCTGCAGTGATTTNTCCTTCAGAATGGACTGGTTGGATCTCCTCGCAGTCCAAGGGACTCTCAAGAGGCTTCTCCAACACCACAGTTCAAAAGCATCAATTCTTCAGCACTCAGCTTTCTTCACAGTCCAACTCTCACATGCATACATGATCAGTGGAAAAACCATAGCCTTGACTAGACGGACCTTTGTTGGCAAAGTAATGTCTCTGCTTTTCAATATGCTATCTAGGTTGGTCATAACTTTTCTTCCAAGGAGTAAGCGTCTTTTAATTTCATGGCTGCAGTCACCATCTGCAGTGATTTGGGAGCCCAGAAAAATAAAGTTTGACACTGTTTCCACTGTTTCCTCATCTATTTCCCATGAAGTGTTGGGACCGGATGCCATGATCTTTGTTTTCTGAATGTTGAGCTTTAAGCCAACTTTTTCACTCTCCTCTCACTTTCATCAAGAGGCTTTTTAGTTCCTCTTTACTTTCTGCCATAAGTATGGAGTCATCTGCATATCTGAGGTTATTGATATTGTCTTGGTCTTCTGTAATTTTAATATGATATACCTTGGGTGGGGGGGTGATATATGGAAGGAGGTGGTTTGTAATTATTTTACTTAGTTGAGCTTCTTGAAGCTGTGGTCTGGTATCTGTCATCAATTTTTAAAGTACTTGGAAAGTTCTCCATTCTCTTTCTTCTCATTCTAATGCTTCAACTATGTGTTCAATACACTTTTTGAAATTGTCCCACAGTTTCTACATGTTCCATTCTGTTTTTTTAATTCTTTGTTCTCTCTGTATTTCAGCTCATAATTTCTTTTGACCTAACTACAAAATTGCTAGCTTGTTCTTCAGCTACGCCAAGTTTATTGATAAGTCCATTAAATACAATTTTCATTTCTGTTATGCTTTTTGTGATTACTAGCACATCCTTTTAATTCTTTTTTGGATTATGTATCTTTTTGCTTACATTACTCATATGTTCTCGCATGTTGTCATTAAAGTCCCTAACATTTGAATCACAGTTATTTTAAATTCCCTTTCTGATAGTCCCCAAATCCATGCTATTTCTAGTTCCGGTTCTGATGATTTCTTTACCTCTTCATACTATTTTTTCCTCTCAAATATCTCATAGTTATTTTGCTTCTATTGAAAGTCGGGTATTTTTATGTTAAAACATTAAATTGGTAATAGGAATGGAAGTATATAAGGATTTGGTCTGAGAATTTATGTAAGATGCTTAGGAGTTTGATTGTGTTTAGTATTTGTTCTAGCTTTATGTACTAAAGTCTTCAAATTCCTGTAATGTCTGAGTTTTTGTCTTCCTATTTGACTTGAGCTTCCCTCAGGACTCCTCCTTGCATAGTTCATGTCTTGTTGCTCATTCAGCTACAATCCACTGTTATTATACCAGAGCCCTACTGGTATAATTGTATTTTATGGAGGAAAGGAGCATTCTATAATCTTTCCATTAAATCTGTTTTGCACACCCTGCATCTTGGTTCTGTGGCTTTCACAAGTGTTTTTCCATTGATGTAGCTTTCCTCCAGCACCCCACCTTCTCTCTTCTTCTGGATTGCAGAATTCTCAATATGTTTTTTGAGGCCTGGACACCTGTTTTCTGTGTTTTTTTTTGTTGTTTGTTTGTTTGTTTGTTTTGTTGTTTGTTTTTTTTTTATTCTTAGATGAGACCAGAAGACTGGAAGTGATTGGAGTGGGTGGCATGCACTTCCCTAGCAGGAAAAATGTTCTAGAAACATTTTCACTTGGGGTGTTGATATTTACAATGGATAAATCTCTGTCCATATTTCACAATAATTATTCTTTCCCTCCCCTTACCAGAGCCATGAGAAGATCTTTCTTAGATCTTCACCACGAGAATCTGGTGAGTTTCTCAGTAGTAAAACCAATGAAAGGGTATCCTCCACCCCACAAGACCGCAGCCTTCAGGAGTTTGTCACTCTCTGGCTAATCCACTCTCAGCCTCCAGCAATGCCTCAAAGTACCATTCAAGTATTACTACCATTTTATGGCTCCAGTGGGTTTCTGCTTCAGATAAGATCTTGATTGTGTGTCTCTGGATGAGTCTATTTCTCCAATTTTAATATTATAGCAACCGGCAACATCAGTTCTCATTGGTCCCAAGTAAAATAATTTTTGTTTTTTCTAGGTTTTAGTTGTTATGAGGATGGGATTGATAACTTCTAAACTCTTTGCTCTCTTGGAGTTGAAGCTGAAAGTTCAAGAAGACAATTTTCCTATGGCTGGAATATAGGAATTATATCTAAGTAAGGGAGGCAAGGCTGGAAAAATAGATGTGGTCACACTTCTCCAAGACTTTTTGTGCTATGCTGAAAGTTTGGATTGTATGCTGCCACAGGTCAGAAATATGAAATCACAGAAGAGTTTTGTCAGGGTAGTGATGCAATTGGAAAGATTACACTGATGTTAGAATAGGGGTACTTCTAGAGACCAGAGGCACAGATGTTATCTGCTGAGACACAATTGCATCACACAAACATGTCCCATTTAGATATCTCAGGTGAATTTGCTGGGACTGTTGTTAGTTCCACAGAGCACATGTCACTGTTTACTTTAAGTGAATTAGAAAGAAAGCTTTTTGTATTCTGTTCTACATTGCTTTCCCAATGAATTGGGCATGACATGAATGTGTGTCCAACTCTTTGGGACCCCATGGACTGTAGCCCGCTAGGCTCTTCTGTTCTTGGGATTTCCCAGGCAAGAATACTGGAGTAGGTCATCATTTTCTCCTTCAAGGGATATTCCTGACCTGTGGATTAAACCTGTGTCTCCTGCACTGGCAGGTAGATTCTTTAACAGTATTTCCACCTGGACAGCCCTGAACTGGGTATAGTACATCCTTAAGTAGCAATTGAATGGAGTGAGCTGAGTCATTGCGGAGTTCCCATGCATTTCAGCCCATGTAACCTGTATCAGCTATGTTGTTAGAAATATAGGTTAGAGGTGGATTTATATATTATTTTCTAAAACCTTTATAAAGTCATATTAATTTCCTACTTTTCAGTAAAAAGGAGGCAGAAAGGGTTAGTTTCTGTCATGCTGCTTTTGGGGGGATTATTATGTGAAAATCATAAAGAGGACAATTTATAACAGCCTATATTTATACTGTTAACACACATGAATTAACAATTGTGATATAGTGGTATATTTTCCCAGCCAAGCTTAGAAAATCATTATATCAATGATTAGGCAGGCATGCAGTTATCTATACTACCAATCAGATTATGATGAAGGACGGAATATTAATACAATGATGAAAGCAACATAAGTAACTTCGTTTGAGTTTTGACTATGTAGCCAAGACCTGTGCTAAGCATTTTGTATCCATGATCACAGTTAATCTTTACAGAAACTCTGACATGTTGATATGATAATATCCAGTTTATAGATGAGAAATAGAGTCCTTAAGTGTTTTGTCCAAGGTCACAGTGAGCAGAGGAGCCAGGATTGGAAACAAGATCTTTCTGGCTCCCAAACTTCTGCTTCCATCTGTTCACCCTACATTAAGGTATGGGAACACAGAAAGTGTGATTAATTCTATCTGGATGAGTCAAGGAAAGCTTCACAGAGAAGGTGGCATTTAAACTAGATTTTGACAGAGTAGTTGGATACTGTCAGGATTAAAATGAGGAAAGAAGCATGTAAGACAGAAGAAAGAGCAAGAGGAAAAGTATGAAAGTTTGAGGTTGGTGAAACATGTGGTATGGCAGGAACATGGCACATGGATGTCATCTGTGGGTAAAGAGGCTGACCTAGATGGGGCTGAAAATAGAAGATGAAGGGCATTTGCTGCCACGCTAAGGCGTGAATTTTGAACCATGAAGGGATTTTGGAACACAAGAGTTAGTTACCTGATCAGATCTGAGTTTTATCAAGGTTATGCTGGAGGCGTGTGGAAGATGAAGAGCAAGGAAGCAAGCCTGGAGGCAGGGAGATCATTTTGAAGTCTGTTACGAAATACAGGAAAAAGAAGTTAAAGACCCAATTCTTAATAAGTCAAAAGAGTCCAAAAAATTTATATGCAGGATCAGAATACTTTAAGTTCCTTTATAAGAAAAAACTTTTGATTCCCTGGAAATTTCTAACCATTCAAGCACTTAACTATAAGTTGAAATGGTTTCAATGCCTGGGTTATGGTAAGAATTAAACCCAGACTTAATGTTCGGAATTCTAGAGAGATGTCCTCCTGTTTCTTTAGAATGTAAGACAGAAATAAAAATGAAAGTGTTCCAGCTTAGTTATGCCCAGAATGTGAATCAACACTCATTTATTATTTGAGAGAGGTTAATTACTTAGTTTCTGCATTGCACTACATATTTCTTTATTGAAGGACTTTATCAAGCATCCCTAGATATTAAGCACTATGGTAGCCATTAGAGAAAGAGTGGTGAATAAAACAGATATGGAGCTGCTTCCAGAGGGTTTATTATCTAACAGACTTGGGGTATGGCAAGAAAATGCCCAAACTTTAACTGAGAAAAAGACTTACCAAAGTTTAAAAGGAGCACAGGGCCAAGTTCTTTCCAGAGATGATGTAAATATGCATGCATACCTTATTTCTTCCCTACTCTTTTGTATCGAATCCACTGCCCTCTTCCATTTTATGATTTCCTTCAGGTTTTATTCAGGTGTGGCAAGTTTGGGGCCTATTACTTAGCTATGTAGCTCATACCTGGCTCGGTGTTACTAAAGCTGTCTCCTATCATGACCTGACTGACCTGGTCGAAGAATCCTCTTATAAACAGAAAACTCCCTTCTCCTCCTTCAAGACAGACTTCTGCTTCTTGGTACTAGACTTTTGATCTTGATGGTCTTCAGACACATATTGCTTTCATTAAATAACACTAGAACTCGGGATCCTAAGCCTTGAAAGTTAAAATAATGCCTGCTTATAGAAGTATCTTTATACAGATATTTATGTGAAAACTTAAATACATTCTATTTATCTAAAATGTTACAATCCTAAAATGTGTTTAAAAAGAACAGTTAACAAAGCCCATTTTTGTGGCAGAAGGAAGTCCAAACAAATCTCATGTTTAACCCATGTCTTCAAAGTTCTTTTACAAAGCATGGGCACATTTCTTCCTTAGTGTTCAAGATAGAAGGGGTGTGCAAACAAAATGCAGCGTAAAACCGGGGCAAGAAGTTTGGGTAAAATCCAGACATTCACTAGTCAGTATCAATGAAATATTTCACATTACTAGTCATAAGGGGCTTCTTTATTCCTGGAAAAGGCAGTGATGGAACAGGATAGTGGACAGAGTCAGAAAATGGAAAAGCCGATTATCTGTCAAAGGAGAGTACAGATTCCCTCAGCCAAGAACTCTTTTAATTGGCAACTGGTCTGCTTGGGATTGGATCAGCCTCTCATCAAGTAAAGGCAGACCATCCTGGATGGGCCATCTGCTCCATTTCCTGCTCAATGGCACTTGTTCAGTCCTTACCTTTAGAACCTTCTCCTCTTGATGAGATAAACAATATGCTTGAAGCACCAGAGACGCTGTGCAGCTTAGCTGAGAAATAATGTTTTATGAAGTGTCATCCTGTGCAGCCATCTGCAGAGAATCACATTTGACCATCTTCAGAGACTACTCCATTTATCCTGAATTCTGATTCCATCAATTGAAAACTGTCCATTTTTTTTCTTGATTTAAAGATAGTGCACTCCACCGCCCTTTTCTTACTTTGAGAAAGGTTTTTCTATTATACAGTGACTCATGGATGAAAGAGTCACTAGAGATGAATTATTTAATGGGAATATGTGTAAAAGTTGATAATGCCTCACAGTCTAACAAGAGTTAGTTATAAATCTGTTTCCTGCTTTCTGTGAATTATTCAGAAATGGGAAATACCCCCACCTCAAGATTAGCTAGGAATTGAGGTGGTATAAATAAATGTTATAAAAACTTATATTGTACTTACATTGGTCATTAAGGCATAATGTAGAACATCTAAAAATGTATACAACTGGTGTAATGAAACACATATAGCATTTAACACTGACAGTAAATACCATGTCATTTTAATCCACTTCTTTATATATTTTTAAAACAGGTGTTTTCTCATATAACCATAAGACTATTATTATAATATCAAAAAAGTTATTCACTAATAACTTATGTCTGCTGCTGCTGCTGCTAAGTCACTTCAGTCGTGTCCGACTCTGTGCAACCCCATAGACGGCAGCCCACTAGGCTCCCCCGTCCCTGGGATTCTCCAGGCAAGAACACTGGAGCAGGTTGCCATTTCCTTCTCCAATGCATGAAAGTGAAAAGTGAAAGTGAAGTCGCTCAGTCTAGACTATGTTAAAACTTTTTAGGTGATATAAAAAATGTTTTTAGTCATTTTTTTCTCAAAAAACACCAAAAGAATCTACTCAGTGCATATGACTGTCATGGCTCTTAAGCATCTTCTTAAACATTTCTCCAGAATAATCTTTCCCTTTTTCTCTCTCATGCCATTGACTTATTGAAAAAATTGGACCAGTTCCCTTGTACAACTAGACTTCCTTCAAAGTGGCACAATTTTATTTGCTCCTTTAGGTTCCACATTATTGCAGGATAAATATAAACATAAAGGCATGATTGGATTGCATTATATTTCTTCCCTAAACCTCAGAAATTGGTACTGTGTACCTCAAATTCACCTCCAGAGGTGAGTAAAATATTTGGCTTCCTGATGCTTGGTAATGCTAAATGACTATTGGGCACTTCAACTTTTCCCTCAATAGTGTGCATTTATGACAGTTATTTGAAAATGATTTTTCACTAGACCTTGCAAAATGACAAGTTTCTAATTGTAACATTTCTCATATATTTGTTTGCTCTTATTATTCTGTATAGAAAAATCGCCACTCATACACTCGATCAAGAGAGTATGAGCTATGGTGGACTTGGTTTCAATCCCTTCCCAAAGAACTTCATCTTTCCTTTCTGTGAGGAATGGGAATTAGAGATCACAGCGTGGGTTCTGGGATTGCTCATTGATCCTGACTTGTCACTGTTTCTAGGTCTTTTCAGTAAACTGAACTAGTCAGTACATGGTTTTAAAACAAAAGAAGTTAATTTTTAATGTCTAATTCAATTTTAAGGTGTAGAGATTTTTTATTTCTAGGACTTTTCTCTCTCAAACTGAAAATCCTTATTTTCACCAATATTAAAACAGTTACTTAACTTATCCAGTGCAACTATAATGGTTTAAAAATGGAAAAAAATAATATTAGTATTCAAAGTTAAGTGTCCAGAACATAGTTTAAAATCCCTATTTCCCTAGTTAAGGGTGAGAAGTTAGCTTTATTTTCACACACACACAGATGCATTTTAATTTTTCTTTCTATGTTGTACCTCTTGTCAATTTTTGTATTAAGCCTGATCATTTTCTTAATTATCAGGAGTGCTTTAATAAGGATATCAAAGCTCTAAGTTTCAAACATTTTTCTCAGTTTATCTTTAACCCTTTAAAAAAAACTGTACATAAGCTCTAACTTTTATTATCTTTATATTAAAACAAGAGATGAAGCTTAGAATTGGATCATTGGCCTTCTAATTTCTTAACTCCTCCCATTTCAAGATGTTTATATCTCTCTTAGATCTGCAGTTGGACTCAACATATTCAGACTTGAGCACAACCTTCTTCGTGGTTGTAGCCTTATTCTGGAAGACTGGCTCCGTCTGCCTGCCACAACCACTTGGCTTTCTGTCATAAAGCCTCCCTCGTGGGCCATACAGAAAATCCTTGCCTTTTTTCTTTTTTGGTGCCACTGTGTGGGGTTGGTGCTTGCCACATGTGTCACAGAAAGTCCCGCAGGTCTCAGAAACATTTACCTAGTGTAGTGAGACGTTATCATCATGGAGAGAAAGCTTATCTACTTTTGCACTCTGTATATAGCATTTCATAATGCAGATTTTTTTAGTTTTTAATTTTGATATAGTTAAATTTATCAAGTTGTTCCTCTGTTGCTTCTAGATTTTGAATCAAAGGAAAATTTTATCTACCTTTGACTTATAAAGGAATGCGTTCTTGTTTTTCCTCCGATGTATGTGGTTTCTTATTTTGACCCATTTGATATTCATATAGGTGTACGGCATGAAGAACAGATTCAGCTTTATCTTTTCTCTATACGGTTGCTCAGTTGGCACAACACCATTTATTAAAATCTACTTTAGACCTTTATTTCTGGATGGAATGGACTAGCTTGTCCCTCAATAAGACAAAAACAGTAGAATAAAAATGATGATAATAATATATGAAATGAATTGTTTACAGGTGTTGCTGAGCTTTCATGCCCTTTGGAACTTGAGGGTACCATTTACCGGAGAGCAGGAAAATGCATTGAAATGAACCAAATATTCACATTGTCCTTATCCTCAAGGAATTTGATGATATATAAGTGTCCAGGGATGAGAGGCTGAGAAGCGCAGCATAAGGCAGACTGAAAGACTGAGTTGATCTTGAGTTCACAATTTAATGAATTTTGACAAATGTAGCCTGTCTTGTAAGCAACACTCAAACAAAATATAGAATATTTCATCACGCTAGAAAATTCCTTTGTGCTTCTTTCCAGTCAATACTCTGCAGAAGCAATTACTGTTATGATTTCTTTCATCATAGATTAGTTTTGACTTCTCTTGAACTTCTTCTAATGGCGTCATAGAACATAAGACTCATTTATGTCTTCCTAATTTTATTAAACATAATGTTTTTTATATTCATCCATGTTGCTGTTTATATCCATATCTGTTTACTTTTCAAATTGGCTAATTTATTTTGGGAGATGTAGCTGTATTCTAAACTATAACCCAGTTGCTTGGGTCATTGGATATCCTATATCCCTGCTTTACTCAGTCACCTTCCCACAGGTATTAGATTTTTCTGTTCTTTGTGCCTCCACTGAATTTTATATATCCTTCTCCTGTGATACCTGTACTTTTTGTAGGTAGAGACTGATGGCTTAGCCATCCTTCATCTCCCAATTTAGCACAGTTTGATTACAGAGTAGGTGGCCAGGATATGAAAGACCTGGCCAGGATGCTGCTTTGAATGGATTGATCACCTGTAACTACAATTGTCACCCCATAGTTCATTGCCTTTAAGCCGACTGTCCTCCCTTGCCTTAAACAAACCTTAGATTTGTTGTCTTGGATTGATCTTTTAGATAATGGGCCAATATTGTTAGTGCCAACGTAAGCATTGAATCAGGTAAATAAAAATGCAGACTAGCTATGATACTACTTGGCATGCGTTAGTTGCTCAGTAATGTGGAAAGAAAGTAGTAGGGAACTCAAGCTCAACTCTTCTGGGGCCATTCATTCAAGTCAGAATGCCCACTGTGCTCTGAAGCTCCGCCTGGTCGTAATAACAGCAGATTTGTTTTCCTTAACTTGTGTTTCCTATGTAAACATTTTTCATGCTATTTGTATACTCTAAATGTATCTCCATCAGAGGGCTTCTCTGGTGGTTCAGGGATAAAGAATCCACCTGCAAATGTAGGAGACACAGGTTCCAGAAGATCCCCTGGGGAAAGAAATGGCAACCCACTCCAGTATTCTTACCTGGGAAATCCCATGGACAGAGGAGCCTGGCAAGCTATAGCCCATGAAGTCACAAAAGAGTTGGACATGACAGCGACTAAAACAACAAAAAACAACAATCTCCATCAGAAAGTAGGTACCTTCCAGCAAGGAACTACGTCTTCAGTACTTCTTTCACCTGCCATAGGACCAAACTACAGTTTTATACACATTGAACCCTCAAACGTGTAGAAAAAGAGGTAGTAATGAGTACAGAATGGAAAAATGAATAGATCTAGTCCCTTGGGTGCTTGATAACATACAATGTCACATAAAAGCTTATAACAACCGTCACTCTTAAAAGTGCAGCAAAAGGAACAAAGAGATAAAAATCAAAGAGAACATCTGAATCAAAAGTGAGAGGAAGAGATGAGAAGCTTAGCCATAAGAATGTTGTATAACTGAATTGCCAAACTCAAGGGAAAGGTTTAGAAAAATATGATAAGCTCCACTTACAGGGAACTTGGTTTTCTTAGCAAATGGATTCAGTAATTGGAATTTTTGTTCCTTCTTTCCTCTGGGAGCATGTGGATGAGAGTTAATTAATGTAGTAAGATTGTGCAGTATCTTTGAAAATTTTAACTTGTTAATAAAGACCCAAATTGCACTACAGCTGTGTAATTTGGGTGATGATATGGGAATGGTTAAAAACCCAGACCTTCCAAAGCTATTCCCACTGAGATTTCAGGGCCCAGATTTAAGATTATATATAACTGGAATAGAAATAAAATGGAGGAAGACAAATACTACAGATTTATAACAGATGATCGTACGCCTAATTGCATACCTCTGTGCATAAACCTTACCTGTTAGTCTACTGCGGCAACTTTCAAATTTGCATACTCAAGATGAATTCCACAGTCTCTACGTCTCCATTCACTTCATTACTTTTTTCTTACTGCTCATGTTTTCAAGAGTTGCTCAAGTATAACTATTATTGAGTAATAAACTATCCCAAACTCAGTGATGTAAAACCACTCTTTTGTAACACAAATTTGGTCGATCAGAAATTTCAGATAAGAAATGGAAGGGGGATGGTTTGTCTGTGTTCTATGATATATCAAGCTCCACATTGCTAAGGAGAGAGTGGAACAGTGGGGACAAATATCTGGAGGCTTTCTTCCTCACATATCTGATGTCTGGGCTGGGATGACTCAAAGCTGGGCTCAGCTGGGACTGTCTCCACAGCCCCCTCAGCATTGTGGCTGGGCTCTGAGACAGACATTGTTGGAACCAAGCATTCCCAGAGAGTCAAGCAGAAGTTCTCTGGTCTCAGAGCCCACCCTACCCCACCCCTCNGCCCACCTGTCTTGGGTTGCCCCACAGGCATGGCTTGGTTTCACTGAGTTAGACAAGGCTGTGGTCCTAGTGTGATTAGATTGACTAGTTTTCTGTGAGAATGGTTTCAGTGTGTCTGCCCTCTGATGCCCTCTTGCAACACCTACCATCTTACTTGGGTTTCTCTTACCTTGGGTGTGGGGTATCTCTTTACGGCTGCTCCAGAAAATCACAGCTGCTGCTCCTTACCTTGGATGAGGGGTATCTCCCTACCACCACCATTCCGAAGGTCAGAGCAGTCATAAGGATCCCAAAATTCTAGGGGAGGGAGAAAACATAAACATACCTCTGGATGAGAGAGATGTCAAAGAATTTGCATCAATTTAAAAAGTGGCCACATATCTGTACATTTAAAAAAAGACACAAGATGCTATTAAGTAACACTATTCAGACTTTGCTCGGAGGACATGTTATGTGTTTGTTTTTGGCCCATTGGTTATTACTAGTAATGAGCCCTGGTTAATAGGATTGTAGGTTAGTTTCTGCTAAAGAGACATTTGCATGATGTTTGGAAGTGAGGCAAGGGGTCACCTTTGTTAGCAGTCCACAGTGGGCACGTGACAGATCTCTGCTTCAGCGGGACAGTCAGCTGAGCTCATTGCTGGCCGTTTCCTTGTGTGTGTGTTCAGTCGCTTCAGTTGCATCCAGCTCTGTGGCCCCAGGTACTGTAGCCCTCCAGGCATCTCTGTCCATGTGATCCTCCAGGCAAGAATACAGAAGTAGGTTGCCATGCTGTCCTCCAGGGATCTTCCTGACCAGGGATCGAACCCATGTCTCTTATGTCTCCTGGACTGGCAGGCAGGTTCTTTACCACTAGCACCACCTGGCAATTTCCTTAACCATCCTAATTTCCTAAAACCTAGCAGTCTTTTCCCCCTGCCAACCTTTCTATCAGCTCTGTAAGCACTAACTCTATATTCAGTTCTTTCTTTGAAATGCCTAGAGAATTTCCCCTGTTTTTACAACTGACCCCTTTTTATGAAAAAATTTATTTACACACTTATATTTAATTAGATCAGGGAATTCTTTCACAGGTATATTTCTAGTGGTCAGACATATTGCATTAGGGGATTGACAAAAATTACCTTTATTATATGGTAATAACTCATTTTATTTACTCAGTTAATTTGTACTGAAGGTCTTCAAATAATTTAAATAGTTAGGAACATAATTTTTGCAGTCAATATTAATTTGAGCTTGAGATAATCTTTAGTAAGAAAAGAAGAAAAGTTAGAATATTCTGACACAATCCTACTTTGAGATAAAATGCCATGAATATAAAGAACACCTAAATAATAAACCCCTAAGGAATATGATCTATATGGAATAACCTAGACTAACACCCAAAGAACTCTGATACTTAAAAGACATTTGGAATAGTAAAGAAGAAAGTGTGCTCTAGTTTAGCTCATTTTATCCTTTTTTGGAGTTTTGCTTTTTTTTTCCAGTTGAATTTTTATCAGAGTGTATGTCTATGTTACATATGTATGTGTGCCTATGTATCTATGCCACTTCTCATCTTTATCTATGGAACAGAGGGTGGTAATGAGATGTTTTCTATATTTAGTCTATAAATATACATCAAATGTGATATATAAGAAAACTACTAATCCTGCAGAAGACAAAAGTAAAAACAACATTGTCTTTCTCCTCAAAATCATAGTATCCCACTAATTTCAAGGAAAATAAGAACAGGTTTTAAAAGGGTACAGTCAAGCTAATTTGGGGCAAAGTTTCCATGACTTCTGAATACTTGAAACAAATTAGGAAAAACAATTTTTTTCTTCATCCTCTTTATATCTAGACTCTCAAAAGTTCACACTGTTAAAAAAAAAATTTAACTTGCAGTTTGCCAGGCAAATATCACTTTGCTAGTTGAGATAGTATTAGCTAAATTTAGGAATCCAATTTTGATAACTGTATGCCCTAAACTCGTCATATTTTGTCGGTTTATCAACAGATCTTCACACAACACCTAGAGAGTGTGGGTGTGTGAGTGTGTGCACACACAGATGTGTGCATGTGTGAGGCCTATTAATGTGCTGACTGTGCTGCGATACAGTGCTCCACTGGTGAGAACACAAGGCTGATTACTGGGCTCTGGCACTTGTACCACCTGGAAGCTCTTTGCTTTTTGACCACATCATAATCCCTGCTAATCACCTTACTACTGAGTGTTTTTGACCGCAGAGATTGTTAAAGAATGAGAAAATTATACATCGTTCAAAAACAAATCCTGGATTGATGCTTGTGGATTGATGGAATGATTGTTGCCTTATA
The DNA here is from genome assembly GCA_006410875.1 of Neotragus pygmaeus. Classification (NCBI taxonomy): domain Eukaryota; kingdom Metazoa; phylum Chordata; class Mammalia; order Artiodactyla; family Bovidae; genus Neotragus; species Neotragus pygmaeus. The sequence continues at coordinate 592,896 of SJYV01022214.1, read as the reverse complement.
GAGCAATATTATCAAATATAATTTCCTGAAGCAAAATATCTATATCCAATGATATGCTAGCATGCATTCTGGGTAAAATATTTACATACATCTATGGAGCCTACGTGCTGCAATTCATGGGGCCGCAAAGAGTCGGACATGACTGAGCATTGAACTGAACTGATGGAGCCTACAGGGCTTCCCCAACGGATCAGTAGGTAAAGAATCTGTCTGCAATGCAGAAGACACAGGAGACATGGGTTTGATCCCAAGTCGGGAAGATCCCCTGGAGAAGGAAATGGCAACCCACTCCAGTCTTCTTGCCTGAAAAATCCCACAGACCGAGGAGTCTGGCAGGCTATAGTCCACTGTGTCACAAAGAGTTGGACACAGCTGAGTGACTAAGCACACATGCATGGAGCCGACAAGGGACTTAAATAGTGACTTCTAAAGAGAGACGTGTATTATAAGTAAATGAACATAACAAAGAGTTGTCAGGGTCCTGATTAGTCTCTATAAAAGAAAGTAAGTTAGGGGCATGAAGCAAGGACTACTATGGCTATAGATTTAGGAATGTCTTGGGCAGAGGAAACAACACAAAATATACTGTGAAAATCACTAAGCTTTCAGGGTGAAATAGGAGAAAGGGAAACTATCCTCAAACACTAGCAGCTTGTTTCAGATTGAATATATGGAGCAAGCAGGCTCTGGGGGGAGTTCCAGGGAAAAGAAGGGGCCCAGAGAAAGGAAAACCAGATGTAGAATAGCCTGTTTTGTCTCAGAGTTTCACTTCGTACAGATAGTGTAGTCAGAAACAGTTTCAATCATCATCGTATCGCAAGGCCAACATTGTGTCTTAGCAAAGATCACTCTGGTTGCAGTATGGAGAATGCATTAGAAGTTTACTGAGGGACGACTTGAGAGAACTTTAATATAGTTTATATAAATGAGGTAAAAAAAAAAATTAGTCTTCTTAAAGGCTGAATGTGGGTGGAGCAACCTTTGGGCTACTCCTCTAATACTTTTCACCTTTCATTGTGTGTGTGTTTGGCTGGAGGGTGGAGCGAGGGGGTGCTGATATGTGGGGGTGGTAGATGTGTCCACAGAAAATGAATACAGCATAGTGGAATATGTATAATTATTTCTCTCTAAACATAAGTTTGTAATTCAGACCCTTTATCTGCCTCTACATAGAGTAAACTAGTGTGATGAGAAAGGGAGGAAGAAGGGAAAGGAAGTATTTAAAAATAAAAGCAAGGCTGGAATAGTCAAACATGAAATACACAAGCACAACAATCCCCAGTGTTGACCATTCCTCAAAGAAAGCAAAGTTAGCAAGAGACTCTATGTAGAAAAAAGTAAATAAATGAAGTAGGATCAGAGAAAAATTTACAGTTAAGAGAGAAAAGCCTAATATATGGATGCTTGCTGAGGTAGGTCAATCTATCATTAAGTTTGGTGATGCCTTGAAGAAAGTTAGCTTTTAAGTAATCATCAGGAAAGACAGAAGATTTAAGAAAAAAAAGAGATAATTGGAAATATACTTGTTAGAGGAAACATTGCATTGATTTCTCTATAAAAATGTTAACGGGCTCCTCAGAAGAGTTCTTGGCTTCAAACTGGGAGCACATATTATACTTTGTGAAGAAACTAAGACTTTTGCAAATTTATCAAACTCCTGGCAAAGTAAAATGATTCAGGACTTAACTTTAAGGATACCAATACTAGACATAGACAAAGAATTAAAAATGGACTAACTCTAAGACCATTTCATTCACAAGTGCCAAACAAATTATAGAAAAATTATATGGGTGTGATTTTGTAGTAATTAAAGTTGAAACTATGACAACTCCCAGGAATATAGCTTAACTGAGCTATTAACCTTCATTACTATATACCTTTATGAGTCCTTAAAAATCTAAGACTTCATATCCACAAACTTGAATGTTTATATTTTTCAGGAGTGATCTCTTCTAGATGAGTTACACTAACCAGACTCATACAAGAGTGATGGACAAACCAGATTAATGCACACATTTATAATGAGAAATTTAGTTTTCAAGAAAACTGGTATGATTTTGTCAGCTGATATACTTCCTGTCAAAAAACTATGTAGGAAGGCAACCTATAATGAGCAGACTGCTTGGTGATAGAAACAACCAAAATAAGTGGTATGATGCAAATATCTGAAGTCTTAAGATCATGGTTTACAAATGGGTTTATAAATGGACCAAAAGCACCAACTAGGCTTGCTTGGTTCTCAAGGCTATGCTCATCCCATGTTTATAAACGTTCCCCTTTGTGCTATCTTTCTGGGCACTGGATGGACTCTTTCTTTCTAGTTCAGGCAAATGTTAGAAAGAAGAAGTGGGAAATCTAAGATATTTTTCATGAATTTAGTACAAACTAGAGGGAGGGGAGAGGCAGGAGATCCTTAAGGCTGGAGCTAAGTTAAGCTTGAGGAATGTAAAGAAGTTATAACTTGAACAATTTTCACCTGAAGCAAGAATGAGGAATCAGGTCTCCAGGGGCAGGCATGAGGGATGCTAGAATTGCTTAGAGCTGAGGGCAGCATGCACTTACAGTGATAGGCAGCTGTGATGTCGATGGTTTTGACCTGAAGCCACAGACAGATGTGGGGAAGAAAGTCCTTTGCTTAAGTACCTCAAGGAAAAAACAAATTTGGGCAGGAACTGAGAAGTCAAAGCTTAAACACTCTAGTTCAGAGGTCTTAACACATCCTAGACCAATAGTCTAATCATTCTTGACCAATAGTCTAATACACCCGAGTCTAAAGTTCACAGAAAATTTACAAGTGATGTTAGATAGTGTGGATATTGCTCTGTGCTGAGCAAAGGGTAGATTGCTCTATGTGAGGTGCTGTGAACGTAACTGAAAATTACTTTTGTGTTTAATACAGTCTATGAGAAACCCAGAATGGCTCAGCAGGTAAAGAATTCACCTGCAATGCAGGAGACCTGAGAGACACGGATTTGATCCCTGGGTCTGGAAGATCCCCTGGAGAAGGAAGTGGCAACCCGCTCCAGTATTCTTGTCTGGAGAATCCCATGAACAGAGGAGCCTGAAGGGCTACAGTCATGGGGTCGCACAGAGTCAGACACAACTGAGCAACTAAGCACGCACAGCACATGCAAGAATATTGGAATGGGTAGTTCCCTTTTCCAGGGGATCTTCCCAACCCAGAGATCAAACCCAGGTCTCCTGCATAGCAGGCAGATTCTTTGCCATCTGAGCCTCCAGGGAAGCCTCGTGCTCAAGTTACTGTTGTTCAGTTGCCCAGTCATGTCCAACTTTTTGCAACCCCATGGACTGTAGACCATGGACACCAGCTCTCTCTCTCCCTTCAATTCAGTTCAGTCGCTCAGTCGTCTCCGACTCTTTGTGACCCCATGAATTGCAGCACGCCAGGCCTCTCTGTCCATCACCATCTCCCGGAGTTCACTCAGACTCACATTCATCAAGTCTGTGATGCCATCCAGCCATCTCATCCTCGATCGTCCCCTTCTCCTCCTGCTCCCAATCCTTCCCAGCATCAGAGTCTTTTCCAATGAGTCAACTCTCTCCCTTACCATCTCCCAAAATTTGCCTAAGTTCATTTCCATTGCATCAGTGATGTCATCCAGCCATCTCTTCCTCTGATACCCTCTTCTCCTTCTGCTCTCAGTCTTTCCCAGCTGCTGCTGCTGCTGCTGCTGCTAAGTTGCTTCAGTGGTGTCCCAGCATCAGGGTCTTTTCCAATGAGTCAGCTGTTCACATCGGATGACCAAAATATTGGAGCTTCAGCTTCAGCATCAGTCCTTCCAATAAGTATTCAGGGTTGATTTCCCTTAAGATTGACTGGTTTGATCTCCTTGTTGTCCAAGGGACTTTCTCCAGCACCACAGTTCGAAGGCATCACTTCTTTTTCATTCTGCCTTCTTTATGGTCCAGGTCACAACCATACATGACCACTGGGAAGACCATAACCTTGACTATATGGACCTTTATCAGAAGAGTAATGTCTCTGCTTTTCAGCACATTGTCTAGGCTTATGGTTTTCCAGCCATGAAGCAATCATCTGATTTCAAAGCTGCAGTCACCATCCACAGTGATTTGTGAGCCCAAGAAGAGGAAATCTGTCACTACTTCCACATTTTCCCTTTCTATTTGCCATGAAGTAATGGGATTGAATGCCATGATCTTGGTTTTTTAATATTTAGTTTTAAGCCAGCTCTTTCACTCTCCTCCTTTACCCTCATTAAGGATCTCTTTAATTCCTCTTTGCTTTCTGCCATTAGAGTGGTATCATCTGCATATATGAGGCTGTTGATGTTTCTCCCACCTGTCTTGACTACAGCTACAACAGGGTAACACACTGCCTGGGGCCATGTGGCAAGTCTTTCAGGGCACAGCTGGTACAAACAGACAGCCTGTTGAACTCCTTTCTGAAACTTGAACCGATCAGTTGTTCCATACAGGTTTGCTTCTTGACCCACTTACAGGTTTCTCAGGAGACAGATAAGATGGTCTGGTATTCCCATCTCTTTAAGAGCTTTCCACAGTTTGTCATGATCCACACAATTGGAGGCTTTAGTGTAGCCAGTGAAACAGAGAAAGGTGTTTTGCTGGAATTCCCTTGCTTTGTCTGTGATCCATTGGATGTTGGCCATTTGATCTCTGGTTCCTCTTCCTTTTCTGAACCCAGTTTGGACATCTGAAAGTTTTTGGTTCACATAATGCTGAAGCCTAGCATGCAAGATTTTAAGCATGCCCTAACTAGCATGGGAGATGAGTGCAACTGTCTGATGGCTAGCACTTTCTTTAGTAGTGCCCTTCTTGGGAATTAAGATGAGGATTGACCCAGGATTGAACAATGATGCTTGAGTTAGCTAGGCACTAAGTTGCGTATAGTGTTCGTTCCATGTACATAATGTTTTTTAAAAATTCCTTCATCATTTTCATGAAGTCTTAGTTACAGACAACAACACAAACCAAAAAAACCAACAACTACTATAACAATCACCTCTGGTATTGATAGAGATGGTATTTGAAATGAGCACACGTGACGGATGGCCAAAATCTAGGCTCTGGATCTCAGTGGGATAAACAAAGTGGGCACTAACAGCTATTATGGTTTTTACTCATTGTGCTCCTTTCTCAGCGATACACATTGAAAACCCAGAGAAAGCAGATATAGCAATTGTCCTAGCACCAATGTTGGGCACCTCTGAAGGTAGATGGAATGACTGGCAAAGATAAGAATGTAGGTCAAGTGGGCTATTAATGGACAGATATGATAAAGGCTGGTAGCTTAGACAGTAGAGAATCTGCCAGAAATGCAGGAAACCTGGGTTCAGTCCTTGGGTTGGGAAGATCCTCTGGAGAAGATAATGGCTACCCACTCCAGTATTCTTGCCTGGGAAATCAGCGGACAGAGGAACTTGGCCAGCTACAGTCCCCAGGGTCACAAAGAGTCAGACACGACTGAGCAACTAACACTTTCACTTTTCACTTTCATGAAAAAGGCTATGCATTCATGCTAATTGGCTTCAGTCATGTCCTTTGGAACTGTTNACCAGCTCTCTCTCTCCCTTCAATTCAGTTCAGTCGCTCAGTCGTCTCCGACTCTTTGTGACCCCATGAATTGCAGCACGCCAGGCCTCTCTGTCCATCACCATCTCCCGGAGTTCACTCAGACTCACATTCATCAAGTCTGTGATGCCATCCAGCCATCTCATCCTCGATCGTCCCCTTCTCCTCCTGCTCCCAATCCTTCCCAGCATCAGAGTCTTTTCCAATGAGTCAACTCTCTCCCTTACCATCTCCCAAAATTTGCCTAAGTTCATTTCCATTGCATCAGTGATGTCATCCAGCCATCTCTTCCTCTGATACCCTCTTCTCCTTCTGCTCTCAGTCTTTCCCAGCTGCTGCTGCTGCTGCTGCTGCTAAGTTGCTTCAGTGGTGTCCCAGCATCAGGGTCTTTTCCAATGAGTCAGCTGTTCACATCGGATGACCAAAATATTGGAGCTTCAGCTTCAGCATCAGTCCTTCCAATAAGTATTCAGGGTTGATTTCCCTTAAGATTGACTGGTTTGATCTCCTTGTTGTCCAAGGGACTTTCTCCAGCACCACAGTTCGAAGGCATCACTTCTTTTTCATTCTGCCTTCTTTATGGTCCAGGTCACAACCATACATGACCACTGGGAAGACCATAACCTTGACTATATGGACCTTTATCAGAAGAGTAATGTCTCTGCTTTTCAGCACATTGTCTAGGCTTATGGTTTTCCAGCCATGAAGCAATCATCTGATTTCAAAGCTGCAGTCACCATCCACAGTGATTTGTGAGCCCAAGAAGAGGAAATCTGTCACTACTTCCACATTTTCCCTTTCTATTTGCCATGAAGTAATGGGATTGAATGCCATGATCTTGGTTTTTTAATATTTAGTTTTAAGCCAGCTCTTTCACTCTCCTCCTTTACCCTCATTAAGGATCTCTTTAATTCCTCTTTGCTTTCTGCCATTAGAGTGGTATCATCTGCATATATGAGGCTGTTGATGTTTCTCCCACCTGTCTTGACTACAGCTACAACAGGGTAACACACTGCCTGGGGCCATGTGGCAAGTCTTTCAGGGCACAGCTGGTACAAACAGACAGCCTGTTGAACTCCTTTCTGAAACTTGAACCGATCAGTTGTTCCATACAGGTTTGCTTCTTGACCCACTTACAGGTTTCTCAGGAGACAGATAAGATGGTCTGGTATTCCCATCTCTTTAAGAGCTTTCCACAGTTTNTGAACTCCTTTCTGAAACTTGAACCGATCAGTTGTTCCATACAGGTTTGCTTCTTGACCCACTTACAGGTTTCTCAGGAGACAGATAAGATGGTCTGGTATTCCCATCTCTTTAAGAGCTTTCCACAGTTTGTCATGATCCACACAATTGGAGGCTTTAGTGTAGCCAGTGAAACAGAGAAAGGTGTTTTGCTGGAATTCCCTTGCTTTGTCTGTGATCCATTGGATGTTGGCCATTTGATCTCTGGTTCCTCTTCCTTTTCTGAACCCAGTTTGGACATCTGAAAGTTTTTGGTTCACATAATGCTGAAGCCTAGCATGCAAGATTTTAAGCATGCCCTAACTAGCATGGGAGATGAGTGCAACTGTCTGATGGCTAGCACTTTCTTTAGTAGTGCCCTTCTTGGGAATTAAGATGAGGATTGACCCAGGATTGAACAATGATGCTTGAGTTAGCTAGGCACTAAGTTGCGTATAGTGTTCGTTCCATGTACATAATGTTTTTTAAAAATTCCTTCATCATTTTCATGAAGTCTTAGTTACAGACAACAACACAAACCAAAAAAACCAACAACTACTATAACAATCACCTCTGGTATTGATAGAGATGGTATTTGAAATGAGCACACGTGACGGATGGCCAAAATCTAGGCTCTGGATCTCAGTGGGATAAACAAAGTGGGCACTAACAGCTATTATGGTTTTTACTCATTGTGCTCCTTTCTCAGCGATACACATTGAAAACCCAGAGAAAGCAGATATAGCAATTGTCCTAGCACCAATGTTGGGCACCTCTGAAGGTAGATGGAATGACTGGCAAAGATAAGAATGTAGGTCAAGTGGGCTATTAATGGACAGATATGATAAAGGCTGGTAGCTTAGACAGTAGAGAATCTGCCAGAAATGCAGGAAACCTGGGTTCAGTCCTTGGGTTGGGAAGATCCTCTGGAGAAGATAATGGCTACCCACTCCAGTATTCTTGCCTGGGAAATCAGCGGACAGAGGAACTTGGCCAGCTACAGTCCCCAGGGTCGCAAAGAGTCAGACACGACTGAGCAACTAACACTTTCACTTTTCACTTTCATGAAAAAGGCTATGCATTCATGCTAATTGGCTTCAGTCATGTCCTTTGGAACTGTTTTAGGATCTCATTTGGTGTTGGTTGGTTGGGATTCCCAGTCAACCCCTGGGTATGGCTCTTGTTGGCTCTGGGTCTATTGTTCAAGGAAGCTACAAAGTGACCACTGTCAGTAGGCACCAAACAAATTTGCTAACTCTAGATTCACCTCTCTATGGACCTGGGAGAAGGACTCAGGTGGTAATTTTTAAATCCTTGGGTTTTACAACTGTACTGGGCTGGGAAGTCTTGTTCTGACAGGAGATGTGAACATTTTGTAAAAACTGCCAGATGATGACTGCTGATGGCGCAGGATAAAGAGCTAACCGATTTACTGGTGCAATCAAGGGCTTCAAGCTTTGGCTATTTATTATTAACTGCACTCTACAAGACCTTTTGTTTACACATTATTNGGGAAGTCTTGTTCTGACAGGAGATGTGAACATTTTGTAAAAACTGCCAGATGATGACTGCTGATGGCGCAGGATAAAGAGCTAACCGATTTACTGGTGCAATCAAGGGCTTCAAGCTTTGGCTATTTATTATTAACTGCACTCTACAAGACCTTTTGTTTACACATTATTTAAATTAGTTTTTCCTCCAGAGGGCTGCTGATTAACTCACAAACTCTGGAGGAAAGTGCAGCTGCAACAGGGTAACACACTGCCCCAGGGCCCTGTGACAAGGCTGTGGGGGCAGAGCTGGTATGAAAACATAAGTCCCTGGGGGCCTCTCTCAGCCCACGGAGTCCTAGCACTGCCCTCTCCAAGCGAGGCCTGTGGTTCTTAAAGTGACTCTCACCAAAGGCAGTTCACAGATCATCTGTTTCATGTCCACAACTATAAATTATCTCTTGGCAAAATGTATTTGAGCTGCAGAATAAGTAATAGAGTTAAAAATGCCTTTATTAGACTTGAGTCTGGTTAAAAAAAAAACAAAACTGTTTTCTTAAGGTTCCCCTGTGCTCGGTTTATAACTTCTCTGGAGGCCTTTCAGCCTCAAGAATATTCAAGGAAAGATAGTTTGTGTTTAAGTGAAAATATGTTAATTTCTGCCCTTGAATGACTAGCATGAGAGTCTAAGAAATGTATGCACAAGATGGAGAATTAAGACAATGCCTCATATGTGACTCCCACATCTGACAACCCAGCTGCATAAACTGATAGGCTTTTTGACTTCCTTCATTTAAATCAGTCAGGCTACTGTAAAACAAAGTTTTTATTCCTCTTGCCTGCCTGTCTACTAAGTCATTTTAGTCGTGTCCAAGTCTGTGTGACCCTACGGACTGTAGTCTGCCAGACTCCTCAGTCCACGAGATTTTCCAGGAATACTGGAGTGGGTTGCCCTGCCCTCCACCAGGAATCTTCCCAACCCAGGGATTCAATCCACATCTCTTAAGTCTCCTGCATTGGCAGACAGGTTCTTTACCACCCGTGCCACCTAAGAAGCCCTTATTCCTCTTAACTGTTATCAAAATTTAGAATATAAATTTATATGGAGATTTTTAAAAATCACATAATAATGAGTTTTGAGGTGATGTATCTGTTTCTATGATGCCTGTGGAGATGAAAGCTGATTTTAACAGTTACCATTTGGTGTTCATTGCTCAGTCATGTCTGACTCTTTATGACTCCATGGACTATAGCCCATCAGGCTCCTCTGTCCACAGAATTCCCCAGACAAGAATACTGGAGGGGTAGTCATTCTGTTCTCCAGAAGATCTTCCCGACCCAGGAAATCAAACCCAGGTCTTATGCATTGCAGATTCTTTACCACCTGAGCCACCAGGGAAATGTGTTATGTCTAATATCTGAATAGTCAAGAGTCAATATTACACTGAAAACTGGGAGTATGTCAAGTTCAGGACAAATTTTTGAAGTATTAATATTTATCCTTTGTTTTTAGGGCCTCCTCCTCCTCCTTTTTTTATTTTTTTCTTTACTCCTGTCCCTATTTCATCACGCCTCTGGCTGCTCTAAATCTCAGTTTTAAAGTTCAATCTAAGCATGTCTTTACCTAAGCCCGTCTCCTCATATTCCAAAATTGCTTTTCTGCTTTCTAAGTCTCTGCTATCAAAGTGCTCATTACTCTGGGGATATCTCAACTGGAGTTTAGGAGGGAAGTAATTTAAGGCAACTGTGCACTCTCCATAAAGGACTTAATTGTTAAACTAATTTTGTTAGTTATTTACCTTTCAAAATGGTCTTGTTAACCAAAGTGAATCTTGATGTGGTGGAATTTCACACCTGAGAAGTGAGAATGAGACATAGTTAGGCAATGCAAAGAATAGATGTTTAGGAGTGGGATCCTCTCCATGTTTATCACGTGTGCTTTACATAAGGTTGCTGCTGCTGCTAATGCAAATATTGATCAAATTGTTCATAATGTTATCATCATTGCCCTGTGGAATATTTATCAATACAAATAGATAATTTTGAGACGGCATAGATGAAGATTTAATGAGAAGCATCTGGCTTGTTGCTCTGGTTCCCATCTCAGAGACAGTTGTCCACCATGTAAGGTAGATGACGAGATTGGACTCTAATGTACTCCAAAGTGTTCTGCCTGGCTTGGTATGGTACCCTTCTCACCCCCTGCTTGAAGTTCACACTATAGGTCACCAGTGGGTTCTAAAACAAATAAAAATAAGCTGTGTCGTTCAGTAGTGGTTTTCTCTCCTTCAGGTGGTGCTAGTGGTAAAGAACGCATTTGCCAATCCAGGAGACACAAGAGACATGGGTTTGATCCCTGGGTTGGGAAGATCCCCTAGAGTAGGAAATGGCAACTGGCTCCAGTATTCTTGCCTGGAAAATTCCATGGACAGAGGAGCCTGATGGGCTACAGTCCATGGGGCCACGAAGAGTCAGACACAACTGAGCAAGCACACTGTGTGTCGTGCACTGAAACCTCCTAAGCCTCTCTTCTTCTACTGGTACATGGTGAACGGATGGCATTCACCACTTGGTGACTTAGATTTTATAAGAATGAAATAATTCTAGGCTATGGTTTTCTCACAGTTGACAGGATGACAGCATTTATTCAGAGGAACTGGTTGAGAGCTGTTAATTATGGGAGGAGGAAAAAAAGAAGCATGATGGCCAATTTCACTCCTATCCTATTCCGCCCCNGGGATTGAGGGCAGGAGGAGAAGGGGATGACAGAGGATGAGATGGCTGGATGGCATCATTGACTCGATGGACATGAGTCTGAGTGAACTTTGGGAGATGATGATGAACAGGGAGGCCTGGCGTGCTGCGATTCATGGGTCGCAAAGTCGGACACGGCTGAGCGACTGAACTGAACTGAACTGCAGTGAACAGAGAGGTGATTATCCTTTCAAATTAGTGGGGGCTTTTTAATACCCAGAGTTGGAATTGCTAATTTGTATAGTAATTCTATTTTAATTTTTTGAGGAAGCTCCATACTATTTTCCATAGTGGAACACCAATTTATATTCCTGCCCACAGTGCACAAGTATTTCCTTTTCCCCACTGTCTTACCAGCACTTGTTTTTTTGGTCTGTAATAACCATTCTGATGTAAATAAAGTGACATCTCAGTGTGGTTTTGGTTTGCATTTCCCTCATAATTCATGATGCTCAGCATTTTTTCATGTGCCTCTTGCCCATCTGTATGGCTTCCTTGGAAAAATTCAGGTCCTCTGCCCCATTTTTTAATCTGATTGTTTTGGGATATTGAGTTTTGCAAGTTCTTTATGTATTTTAGATATCAACCCTTATCACATACACTATTTGCAAAAAAACCTTCTCCCATTTAGTAGGTTATGTTTTCATTTTGTTGATGGTTTCCTTTACTCTGCAAAAGATTTTTAATTTGATATAGTCCCATTTGTTTATTTTTGCTTTTGTTGCCCTTGTCTGAGGAGACATGTCCAAAAAATATTACTAAGCCTGATGGCAAAGAGTATACTGCCTATGTTTTCTTCTAAGAGTTTTACAGTTTGGAGTATTACATCTCAGTCTTGAACCCACTTGGAGCTTAGTTTTGTGTATATTGTAAGAAAACAGTCCAGTTTCATTCGTTTGCATGTAGCTGTCCAGTTTTCCCAACACCATTGATTGAAGAGATCAGCTTTTCCCCGTTGTATATTCTTGGCTCCTTTATTATAAATTAATTGATCATGTAAACATGGACTTGTTTCTGGGCTCTCTATTCTGTTCCACAGAGCTATATGTCTATTTTGTGCCTGTCCTATAAGGTTTTGATTACTATAGCTTTGTAGTATAGTTTGAAATCAGGCAGTATGATACTTATATCCTCTTTCTCAAGATTGCTTTGGCATTTGGGGTCTTTTGTGGTTCTATACAAATTTTAGGATTGTTTGTCCTAGTTCTTTGAAAAATGCCATTTGTGTTTTGATACAGATTTCATTGACTCTCTAGATTGCTTTGAGTAATACGGAAATTGTGACAATATTAATTTTTCTAACCCATGAACACAGTATAATTTTCCATTTATTTGTGTCATGTATGGATGTTAGCATAATGGCCACTATCTTGAGTCCTTACAGTTTCTCCTGTCTTTCTGCTGATGCTATCCAGGACTGTACTGTGCAATACATTATCATGCTGTCATCAACAGCCTGGTAGCCAATCAGTTCAGTTTGGTCACTCAGTCATGTCCAACTCTTTGTGACCCCATAGACTGCATCATGCCAGGCCTCCCTGTCCATCACCAACTCCCGGAGCTTANTACTGTGCAATACATTATCATGCTGTCATCAACAGCCTGGTAGCCAATCAGTTCAGTTTGGTCACTCAGTCATGTCCAACTCTTTGTGACCCCATAGACTGCATCATGCCAGGCCTCCCTGTCCATCACCAACTCCCGGAGCTTACTCAAACCCATGTCCATTGAGTCGGTGATGCCATCCAACCATCTCATCTTCTGTCATCCCCTTCTCCTCCTGCCTTCAATTTTCCCAGCATCACGGTCTTTTCAAATGAGTCAGCTCTTCGCATCAGGTGGCCAAAGTATTGGAGTTTCAGCTTCAGCATCAGTTCTTCCAATGAATATTCAGGACTGATTTCTTTTAGGATGGTAGTTAATAAATATGTTAAATAATCATTAGGACCAGGTGGCCTCTATGCTCTCTTAGTCCCCAAGCAATGATTAAAACCTTCACTAATGTGTTCCTGATACCCACAAGATTAGTTATTCATTCATAAATCTTGACTTAGGAAAGAACATCCTATTTCAAAGCACCTATCATCATACTCTAGGGTAACTATACAATTATTTTAATGGCCCATAAGTGATGTGCAGTGCAGCTGTGATCATGTGATCACCATATGATCATAACCCTGTAAGTTACTCTTTAAAAGCAGATCCATTGATCATATGGAGCTTCTGGCTTTGTTTTTTAGTGTCAAGTTTAGTTAAGTAGGCACTCTTTTATTTCTGTCATCCAACAGCATCATATTCAGTTTCTTTCATCAGTGCCTTATACTTTTCAGAGTACAAATAATCACCTCCTTAGTTAAATTTATTCCTAGGTGTTTTATGCTTTTTGATGCAATTACTAATGGGATTATTTTCTTAATTTCTCTTTCTGGAAATTTATTAGTGTATAGAAATGCAATATATTTCTATGAATTGATTTTGTACTCTGCAACTTCACTGAATCCATTTCTCAATTCCAGTAGTTTTTTAGTGACATCTTTAGGATTTTCTATATATAGTATCATGTTATCATCAAATAGTGACAGCATTACTTCTTTCCATATTGGATGCTGTTTATTTTTCTTGCCTGATTGCTGAGACTATGTTGAGTGTAAGTGGTGACAGTGGGCATCCTTGTCTTGTTCCTTACCCTAGAGGAAAAGCTCTCAGTTTTTCACAGGGTTTGTCACATATGACCTTTATTATGTTGAGGTACATTTCCTCTATACATATTCTAAGAAATTTTATCATAAATGAATGCTTCGTTTTGTCATTTTATTCCATTAAGTTCAGAAAAGACACTTGATATGATTTATATCTTCTTAACTGAGACTTGCTTTGTGGTCCAATATATGACCTATCCTGAAGAATATTCCAAGCACAATTTAAAAGAATGTGTATTCTGCTGTCTGGGTCTGATTTACTTTATTGGGATATTCACTCTATTGCTCTGGTTTGAAACTGAATCTGAAATATCTCTAAGGTATAGCTATAGTTTTTCTCTTCGTGCTTTAAGATTCTATTTTTTATCTTTAATCTTTGACATTTTAATCTGAGTATGTTTTGATTTATGGGTCTCTTTGGTTAATCTCGTTTGGGATTCTCCGGGCTTATNACAGAGCCCCTGTGCCCGGAAGCAAACTTTGAAGTATAGGCTGCTCTACAGAGTACCAGGCACATGCCCCTGGGCTCTGGGTGGATGGAAGCTGGTGTCAGCACTTACTCACAAGGCACCGAGCCCCGCCTGGAGAGAGGTGAGCTGGGGGACTAAGGGAGCCAGACATCTGTCCTCAGAAAAGCGGCCCCAGTGTTTGGTTCAGCCTTCCAGGTAGCTGCCGTGAAGGGCCCGCATGGAAGGGTGCACTCTCACACCTGCCGCAGGATGGCCCCAGGGTTTGTGCAGGAGAAGGTGCTCAGAAATCCATGTGAACAGAGAGTCCTCTGAGAGATGGGGGCTCCTTCTATATCCACGTTCCATGTGGACTTTGCACATGGAGTTAGACAGCCCTGATTGGCTTGAGGCATCACTCCCATTCTTGATGCGATGCTCAAGACTGGGGACGATTCCCAGGTATTCATTTGACAGCCTCAGATTTTTTTTTTTAATTTGTTTTTTGGCTGTGCTGGGTCAAATTAAAAAAGCGTTAATTAAAAGACACTTGCTCCTTGGAAGAAAAGCTATGACCAACCTAGACAGCATATTAAAAAGNGAGCCTCAGCTTCGCTGTGGGTGTTTGAGAACGTGATGCCTCTTTAAGGGATTCAGTGAAATTGCCTACCTTTTTAAAGCCACCTTTTTGAGGATCCCAGTAAACACAGGTTCTCCCTCTGTGAGCTCTAGCACCCCTGCCGCAGCCTTCCCAGCCTCGCCCTCTGTAACCGGGGCCCATGTTAATGTCCATCTTTGCTGTCTTCCACACTAGACAAGTGCCAGCCCAGGAGGATGGAGATGTGTATAAGAGACAGGTAGAGACTACTTTGCCCACAAAGGTCCATCTAGTCAAAGCTATGGTTTTTCCAGTAGTCATGCATGGATGTCAGAGTTGGACCATAAAGAAAGCTAAGTGCTAAAGAATTGATGCTTTTGAACTGTGGTGTTGGAAAAGACTCTTGAGAGTCCCTTGGACTGCAAGGAGATCCAACCAGTCCATCCTAAAGGAGATCAGTCCTAAATAGTCATTGGAAGGACTGATAATGAAGCTGAAACTCCAGTACTTTGGCCTGACTCATTTGAAAAGACCCTGATGCTGGGAAAGATTGAAGGCGGGAGAAGAAGGGGACGACAGAGGATGAGATGGTTGGATGGCATCACTGATTCAATGGACATGAGTTTGAGTAAACTCTGGGAGTTGGTGATGGACAGGGAGGCCTGGCATGCTGCAGTCCATGGGGTCTCAAAGAATTGGACACAACTGAGTGACTAAACCAAACTGCACTGTGCTGGGTCTCGTTGCTGTGAAGGCTTTCTCTCATTGCCGCGAGCAGGGCCTTACTACTCTTCCTGCAGAGCACAGGCTCAGTAGCTGTGTTGCATGGGCTTTGTTGCTGATGGGATCTTCTGGGACCAGGATCAAACTCGAGTCTCCTGCATTGGCAGGCGGATTCTTCACCACTGAGCCACCAGGAAAGCCCAGTAGCAGATGTTCTTGAAAGCTGTTTCTTTCTTGGGCACCGACTCAGGCCCAAATAGCAGACTAACATTAAAATGCCTCCAGCTGAGCCCTTCTCCCCCTAGACATGTAGCCTGTCTTCCATCCCTTGTCATCCATCTGCAGGTATTATATGAAAGCTGGACTGATCCCCCCTCAGTATTAAAAAGGCTCCCTTGGCTTAGGAGGAGTGACCAGGTAGTAATTAAGGTCTTCACTGCAGAGAGTGAATAATGAGTGTTACTCAGTGCGAAAATGACGGCAATTCCTCACCTGTCAGATGAAAAGGGTGCAGAGGAGAGGAGTTTAAAAATAGGGACGAGGCTCAGGGTGTGGTGGGGACAGCTGGCAGCCTGGGGGCCGCTGTCTGGCACGGAGGCAGGAGGTGAGCTGGCTGGGCATCCTTGGAGGAGCTCTGGAGCTCCTTGTCTTGAAGAACCAGGTGGGCTGTCTCCTTGACCTTGACCTTGGACACGGTCTTGTTCCCTGTCTCCTCCTGGGAACCTCAGTCTCCAGCTGACCTTCACTGACATCTCTGAAGACACTTGCAGAGTGGCTCCCCACCCCATGGCCCGCCTCCCCGCGGAGTCTCCTGATGTCAGCGTCTTTCCAGCTCATCAGGGACCATCTACAGACAAAGGGGCAGGAGGAAGGAACTGACGGGCAGCGGGATGAAGACTGAACAGGCTTTGCAGTCGGACAACCTGAAACTGAGCGACTGTGCCGGTCACTCCTCACAGCCCAGGCAGTGAACCCACCTCTCGGAGCCTCAGCTTCGCTGTGGGTGTTTGAGAACGTGATGCCTCTTTAAGGGATTCAGTGAAATTGCCTACCTTTTTAAAGCCACCTTTTTGAGGATCCCAGTAAACACAGGTTCTCCCTCTGTGAGCTCTAGCACCCCTGCCGCAGCCTTCCCAGCCTCGCCCTCTGTAACCGGGGCCCATGTTAATGTCCATCTTTGCTGTCTTCCACACTAGACAAGTGCCAGCCCAGGAGGATGGTGGATGTTCCTCTCCGACGGGAAGCGTCCCTACAGGGCTGCCTGGCTGAGGGTCAAGAAGATCAAGGGCCCCCCAGAGCCATGTGAGAAGCTCCCTTCTGAGTTTTCTACTTGGGGAAGAGG
The DNA here is from genome assembly GCA_006410875.1 of Neotragus pygmaeus. Classification (NCBI taxonomy): domain Eukaryota; kingdom Metazoa; phylum Chordata; class Mammalia; order Artiodactyla; family Bovidae; genus Neotragus; species Neotragus pygmaeus. The sequence continues at coordinate 576,052 of SJYV01022214.1, read as the reverse complement.
CATGTGCCCGGAGGAGAGGTCTGGGACTGTGTGAGCTGAGGATGGCAAGTCCAGACAAAACCCAGTGCCTCCTAGGGGGTTGGTGACTGTGGTTTTTCTGCAATTGAAGCCAGATTTGCACCTCCTGTAGCTCAGAGCCTCGTTTCATTAAGGTGCAGGGAAGAACAGAGGGTGTCTCCCTTTGCCAGGTGCCAGCCACAGCTAGCCACGGACAAGTGAGATAGATGTGTGCCCTTAAGCTCAAAGGAGTGTCCACTGTGCTCCCGTGGGTGGCCGTTGTGCCCAGGGCCAGTGAGTTTTCAGGGAAAGCAATTTTCTTCTTGGAGCCAGAAACACTGACTTGCAGGAGACAAGGAGAAAAAAGTGAAGCTGGCAGCCACATTTCCACCTTGATTTTGTCCTGGTAGGGTCCCAGCAATTCCTTAATATCAACCATGAGCAGGGCTGGAATCCATCCAGTATAAACTGGCTTTCTGTAGCAACCAGTACTGTATGTGCCAGGTGGGAACTAAACACACACACACACCCCGATGGAGATGATTAAAAGGTTAAAGATTTTCAAATAGTCTTTCTAAATGTCTTTTAAAAGTTGAAGCACAATCTGCTTACTTGATCCAGTGATGCCTTTATTGCTTTTTCAGTGTCGCCACCTGAATTCAAATGGAAGGAAAGTTGTAGATCTGAGCTCTGTTGCCCTTCCTGAGGCAGATGACAACTGATGATAAGTCTGTGTATTAACTGAATTCATCGGAATGAAGATGCAGAGGCTTCATGTTCATGGCGGTATTCTCCAAAGTGATCCACAGATTCAAAGCCCTAGTTGGGTTTTCCTAGAGAGATCCACAAACTTATCCTAAAATTCCTGCTGCTGCTGCTGCTAAGTCACTTCAGTCGTGTCCGATTCTGTGCGACTCCATAGATGGCAGCCCACCAGGCTTCCCCATCCCTGGGAGTCCCCAGGCAAGAACACTGGAGTGGGTTGCCATTTCCTTCTCCAATGCATGAAAGTGAAAAGTGAAAGTGAAGTCGCTCAGTCGTGTCTGACTCTTAGTGACCCCATGGACTACAACCCACCAGGCTCCTCCATTCATGGGATTGTCCAAGCCAGAGTACTGGAGTGGGTTGCCATTGCCTTCTCCATCTAAAATTCCTGGAGGACCCCAATTATCAGAAGAGTGAGTTGGAGGACCTACACTCCCCAGTTTCAAAACTTGCTTTAAAACAGTAATGCAAACAGTGTTGTACAAGCATAAGGACAAACATGTCAAGGGACTAGAACCAAGAGTCCAGAAATAAGCCCTTTCAATAATGGCTAATTTATTGATGTCAAGACAGTTTATTGAGGAGAAAGAACAGTCTTTTCCACAAAGAAAGGAACAACTAGATTTAAGAAACTGAGTGGTTTCTTAAAAAGCACAAGTGACAAAAGAAGAGGTAGATAAATTGAAGTTCATCACAATTTAAAACATTTACACTTCAAGCTATACCACTAAGAAAGTGAAAAGACAAATGACAGACTAGGAGAAAATATTTACAAGTCACCTATCTGATAGGGGACTTGTATCCAGAACACATGGGGCTTCCCTGGTGGCTCAGAAGTAATGAATCCACCTGCAATGCAGGAGACATGGGTTTAATCCCCAGGTTGGGAAGATTACCTGGAGAAGGGAATGGCAATCCACTCCAGTATTCTGGCCTGGGAAATCTCATGGACAGAGGAGCCTGGCGGGCTACAGTCCATGGGGTTACGAAGGAGTCAGACACGACTTAGCCACTAAAGGACAAAAACAACATCCTTTTGGTTAACTGTTAGCAATGCAGATGTAAGCTCTGAGTCTCTGATGTTCCTTCAGGGACGTGTGAGGCTCTGGCTGCACTTCTCTGCTGCTCTCCTATGCGCCTTGGCCAACATCTCGAGTCTTCATTCAGTTCTTGACTTTCTTCCTGACACAGCCTCACCACTTCCACTCCTCTTGAGAGCCCTGGTTCGCTCCTTAAGAGATTTAGCTGCTTTGTCATGGTCTCTTGATCTCTTTTCTTTATTTTAAATATTGAAGTGTAGTTGTTGTACAATGTTGTGTTAAATTCTGCTCTACAGTGAAGTGGCTCAGTTATACACATCAGTTCAGTCGCTCAGCCGTGTCCAACTCTTTGTGACCACATGGACTGCAGCATGCCAGGCCTCCTTATCCATCACCAACTCCAAGCGTTTACTCAAACTTACATCCATCCAGTTTATGATGCCATCCAACCATCTCATCCTCTGTCAACTTACCAGCATCAGGGTCTTTTGAAATGAGTCAGTTCTTTGCATCAGGTGGCCAAAGTATTGGAGTTTCAGCCTCAGCAACAGTCCTTCCAATGACTATTCAGGACTGATTTCCTTTAGGATGGACTGGTTGGATCTCCTTGCAGTCCGAGGGACTCTCAAGAGTCTTCTCCAACACCACATTTCAAAAGCATCAGTTCTTTGGCACTCAGCTTTTTTTATAGTCCATCTCTCACATCCATACATGACCACTGGAAAAACTATAGCTTTGACTAGACAGACCTTTGTTGGCAAAGTAATGTCTCTGCATTTTAATATGCTGTCTAGATTGGTCATAACTTTTCTTCCAAGGAGTAAGCATCTTTTAATTTTATGGCTGCAGTCACCATCTGCAGTGATTTTGAAGCCCCAAAAATAAAGTCTGCCACTGTTTCCACTGTCTCCCCATCTATTTGCCATGAAGTGATGGGACCAGAGGCCCATCTTAGTTTTCTGGATGTTAATTTTTAAGCTACCTTTTTCGCTCTCTTCTTTCTCTTTCATCAAAAGGCTCTTTAGTCTTTCACTTTCTGCCATGAGGGTGGTGTCATCTGCATATCTGAGATTATTGATGTTTCTCCTGTCAATCTTGATTCCAGCGTGTGCTTCATCCAGCCCAGCATTTCTCATGATGTACTCTGCATNCATCATACTCTAGGGTAACTATACAATTATTTTAATGGCCCATAAGTGATGTGCAGTGCAGCTGTGATCATGTGATCACCATATGATCATAACCCTGTAAGTTACTCTTTAAAAGCAGATCCATTGATCATATGGAGCTTCTGGCTTTGTTTTTTAGTGTCAAGTTTAGTTAAGTAGGCACTCTTTTATTTCTGTCATCCAACAGCATCATATTCAGTTTCTTTCATCAGTGCCTTATACTTTTCAGAGTACAAATAATCACCTCCTTAGTTAAATTTATTCCTAGGTGTTTTATGCTTTTTGATGCAATTACTAATGGGATTATTTTCTTAATTTCTCTTTCTGGAAATTTATTAGTGTATAGAAATGCAATATATTTCTATGAATTGATTTTGTACTCTGCAACTTCACTGAATCCATTTCTCAATTCCAGTAGTTTTTTAGTGACATCTTTAGGATTTTCTATATATAGTATCATGTTATCATCAAATAGTGACAGCATTACTTCTTTCCATATTGGATGCTGTTTATTTTTCTTGCCTGATTGCTGAGACTATGTTGAGTGTAAGTGGTGACAGTGGGCATCCTTGTCTTGTTCCTTACCCTAGAGGAAAAGCTCTCAGTTTTTCACAGGGTTTGTCACATATGACCTTTATTATGTTGAGGTACATTTCCTCTATACATATTCTAAGAAATTTTATCATAAATGAATGCTTCGTTTTGTCATTTTATTCCATTAAGTTCAGAAAAGACACTTGATATGATTTATATCTTCTTAACTGAGACTTGCTTTGTGGTCCAATATATGACCTATCCTGAAGAATATTCCAAGCACAATTTAAAAGAATGTGTATTCTGCTGTCTGGGTCTGATTTACTTTATTGGGATATTCACTCTATTGCTCTGGTTTGAAACTGAATCTGAAATATCTCTAAGGTATAGCTATAGTTTTTCTCTTCGTGCTTTAAGATTCTATTTTTTATCTTTAATCTTTGACATTTTAATCTGAGTATGTTTTGGTTTATGGGTCTCTTTGGTTAATCTCGTTTGGGATTCTCCGGGCTTATTAGATTTGGATGTCTGTTTCCTTCACCAGCTTAGGGGTGTTTTCAACCATTATTTCTTCAAATAAGTTTTTTGTCCTTTTCTCTCTCCTCCTTATGGAACCCCTATAATACAAACATTCATATGTTTGATGCTATCCCAGAGATCCCTTAAGCTATCCTCATGAAATTTCTTTAAATGTTTATTCTTTTGCTATTCTAATTGGGTGATTTCCACTACCGTGTCTTCCAGATCACTGATTCAGTCTTCTGCATCCTCTAATCCCCTGTTGATTAGCTCTAGCACATTTGTCATCGCAGTTACTATGTTCTTAAGTTCTTTTGATTGGTTCTTTTTTATATTTTTCTGTTTCTTTGTTGATGTTCTCATTCTGTTCATGCGTTCTTTTCCTGAGTTCAGTAAGCAACTTTATGTCAATTACTTGGGACTCTTTATCTGATAAATTGCCTATCTTTGTTTCCTTTAGTTCTTTTTCTGAGGTTTTGTCTTGTTCTTTCATTTGGAAGGTATTCCTTTGTCTATACAGTTGCTTCTGTGTGTGTGTCTGTGTCTGTGTCTGTGTGTGTTTTCTCTGTGTACTAGGTGTATCAGCTGCATCTCCTGTTCGTGAAGAAATGGCCTTATGTAGAAGGTGTCCTGCGGGACCCAGGTTGCAATTCCCCCTGGGCACCAGAGCCAGGTGTTCCAGGGTAATCCCCTGTGTAAGCTTTGTATGGCCACCTAGTGTGGGTAGGCCTCAATTACTGTTGGCTTCTTCCACTCTTAATAACCCTGTATCATTGCAGTTCCTACTCTTGACCTGCAGCATTATGCTCCCCATGGCAGTCATAAATCAGATGATGATACTCCATGGCTTAAAACTCTCCTTGACTTCACACTCATAACTGTGGCATATGAGCCCTAAAAGACCTTATCCCAGCCCCTTTTTCTAGTCCTTTCCTTACCTATCATGCTTCAATTATGCCAAATCTTTTTCTATCCCTTGTAATGGCCCAGCTGTTGCCAACCTCAGAATTTTTACCCATGTTAATAAGATTTTTTTCTTCTGTTCATTACTTGGCTAAGTTCTTATCTATTTGAGACTCAAATGTATATTCAGACAGCCCATGTGTAAGGGTTTTTTTTTTCTTATCTTAATGCTATAGTTTCTTTCTCTAGACTCTCTTTGTTTGAAATTTTATATTGTGGAAATCATAACATAAACCTATTCATTGAATATGTTTTACTTCCTTCCATCTGGACACATTGTAGGACTGTACTTCTTTATTCCTTGAATTTAAGTATGTATATGTGACTTGCTTTGCAAAAGGAAACATAAGCAGGAAGGGATATGAGTCACTCATGAACAGAAATTTTAAGAATGAGTGTAGGATTTGCCACACTCGTTTCCTACTGCTGTGGAGATTATAGGGAGCACATGATAAGACAAAGCCTCTGTCAACCTAAGTCCCTAAGTGACAAAAATGTGCAGACCCTTCCTATAGCCTTGCACTGAGAATACTGCATGAGCAAGGGAAAAAGCAAGTCATTGAGATTTGGGGGTTTCTCATTAGCATAGCTTAATCTGACACATCCTGACCAATGTATATACTAACTTGCTTGTTTCATTTCTTTATTATCTTTATCCCACTAGATTATTAAATGTATAAGAGCAGGAGCTATGCTTGATTCATCAATGAGTTTAAAAATTAACTAACTGCATAGCACAATAGGCACTTTAAAAATAATTTTTAGCAAATTAAACAGCAAATGAAAGCCCCCCCCACCTTGATTGTAAATATGACCTGAAAACATGTTCTAAACATTTTTATGAAGTTAATGTAGATAGTAATGCTAGCATGTGTTCAATATTTGAACAGTACTTAACAAAATTCCATAAAATAATGCACCCAATATGGGTTGAATCTATTATGCTTCAACATCTGGTTTATGTGGCAAATGCTGAAAGTATATGAGTATAGAGAAAGATGTGGTGGTCATCTAATGGATTGTTAAGGATGCAGTACAGTGTGTGGAATAATTAATTCAAAGCAAATCCTCTAGTATACATGTTATCATTGCCTTCCTGTTCCTCCATGCTGATTTTGTAGTATAGGTGGACTTCTTAGGACTTCTGTCCTTGATTTAAAGGGAATAGGATACCTCCTCTCTATAACAACCATAACAAGAATGGCACTGAGAGGATGGTGGCAGAACAGGAAGTAAATGTTTTGATTGAGTGAGAGATTCCATCAGATGTGTGCATGTGTGCATGCTCAGTCGTGTCTGACTCTTGGCAACCACATGGACTATAGTCTTCCATGCTCCTCTGTCCATGGAATTTTCTAGGAAAGAATACTGGAGTGAGTTGCCATTGCTTACTCCAGGGGATCTTCCCAATCAGGTTGGATCAGGGATCAAACCTGTGTTTCTGGCATTTCCTGCATTGGCATGTGGATTCTTTACCACCGGTGCCACCTGGGAAGCCAGATTCTATCGGATACCAAGAGATTAACAAATTCCTATAATTCTATAGTTCAAATTTTGTATCACCATCAATATAGTTTGTTTGCCAGCAATGTCTCAGCTCTCTAAACAAAAACATAATTGGATAACTTAGGCTGGTAGACACAACTAGCTTCACTTTTCATTTAAGAAAACTGATTCATAAAGCCCACAGTATAATGAGTAAGTGGCACAACTGAACCTTACCCACAGACCTTTGCCTCTAATACTGCAATCAAACATTTTTATGAGCTTATATATACAAAATTATATTCCTATTGAATATTTGTTATTGAATATGAATGCAATAGATAAAAATAGTATTCCTGTTGTACAAATCTATAAATTATGGCTTGTCCAACCTCACAAGTTGGACTTAGAAGTTATGTAATAGCAGAGTTTTTTACATACTGCCTCTGCTGTCTTCTCAATTTCTTCTTTAATCAGAGATTCCTGTGGAATTGCCTGACCAGAGACTATTTCTGGCAAAAGATATCATGCTATCAGTTTTCTTCAAATTTTTGCCTTTTTTTAAGTTATAATAATTAGCATTTGCCTAAACTACTAAGACTCAAATATAAATATTAAAACCCCCAAATTGTCACTGTGTCATAATGCAACAGCAATGCTGGGGTGCTTAGTATAAAAGTGACGAAGGAGTTAACTCATATGGACAGATACACTAGTTACTAGTAGCTAGTTCAACCCTAGTTACCTACCTGCTCCAGCAGCATTCTGTAGCATCTGTTCATATCTGCCACTAGGAGGCAGAGCGTATGTAACAGTAGCCTTTTGAATGGCAAATAGGAAGACCATTTTAGGAAGTTTGAAGACTGTTAACCTTGCTAAGTGGGCCCTATATTCAATGATTGTTTGAGGCAACGTAGCTTTTTCACTCATACTTTTTCTATTCTAGAATGTACTGTTAAGGATTAAACATATAGGTTCAAGTTTTGATAGGAAGGCCCAGGAACAAAGACAGTAATAGTAAAACAGGTGTTTGACCTTGACGAAAATGCTGATTAAAGCATTTAGCCTCGGTACCTAAAGTTTCCCTTTCTGCCCCTTACTGTCCCATTTCTTAATACAAAATCTGATACTCCCACTCTTCTTTATATTAGGATGATGCTTTGTATCAGGCACACTTCCTCAGAAGTAAAGATTAGCTCTTAACGATATTAACGATTGCAAAGATCTTAGAAAGTGATTAACTTCAGTTTTCTCATTTGGAAAGAGAAGATAACAGTATCTTTCATGAAAGGGCTAGTAGAATTATAAATGTAAATGTGATTATAAAATGTAAAGGAGCCTAGTTTTTATTAACATAGTAATGTGTTAAATATAGAGATAATAGTGACTACCTCTCAAACTTATGGTAAATTTGAGAAAACTAATGAGATTATATTTATAACACTCTCAGACTTCTTCACAAATAATTGGTATATAATGTCATGCATAATTAAAGATTAGTTATTTGTTTTATATTTGTACTTAGTTCAGGAAGGCAGTGTCTTTTACTGTTTGATTAAAAAATAATTATTAATTTGATAGACCACACACCTAGGCATACCACTAGAATTCCTAGGATGTCATATTATCTTGAAGATATTGGACTTAAAGACTATCTAGCTCTTGTCTAGTATTTCTCCAGGCTCTGTGAATTTAATGAAGATAGTCTCAGTGGTTCAGCATGATAGAACAGAATTTGAAGTTGACTGTTAACCTTGGTCGAGTGACCAAACTAAACTGCTGTTTTTTAAAAGGTACATACATCAACTGGAATAAAACTTAAAAGTACCAGACCAACTGCGTATAATACTGGTCAATAGTGAGAGTTGTTAACACTCAAAAGAACAGGCAAAGGAAGCTCTGAAACTTCCCCTTTGTAGATAGGAAGAGAAAAAAAAGAAAACTATGTTTGATCTTCCATGGAAGAAAAGGTCTTTTGCGGTCTTCTGATTCCCTAATCATCAGTATTCAACAGCTGCTCTCTGCAATGTAATGTGCCACAGTACATCTGAGAACCAATCTGGGTTCCTCAAAGATTTATAACATAATGTTTAGTGACATTTCCAAATCTATATACCAGTTTTGTAGTCAAGGCATGCATATGTAAGGACAGGTAACAAAACATGATAGACAGTGAGTGCTAATGAATGATATGGCAAACAAATATAGAAGAGTTTGAAGAGGAAGAGATTTTTGAGGGTGTTCTTGAGGGTGTTCAGGCTTATAAAAGTGCGAAGAGTTTATTATCTAATTCATATGTTTTTTGTTATAATGTCTAGTCAAGATTTTTTTTACTGGATTGTTTTTCTTATTATTGACTGGTGTTTTTTATGTATCATGGATACAAAGTGTTTATAAAATATTTTATTTGCAAATTCTCTCAGTCCGTAGCTTAATTTTTCATTTTCTTAATAGCACACAATCTTTAATTTGATCATGTCCAGTTTATCAATTTTTTCTTTTATACATCATGCTCTGGGTCTTGTATCTCAGAACTCTTTGCCTAACCCAAGGTCTCGAGGATATCTTTCCTATATATTCTTTTAAAAATGTAATATTTCCTGCTTTTTCATTTAGGTATGATATCCATTTTGTTAATTTTTGTGTTCAGTATGAAGTAAGGGTCTAAATTCATCTTTTTGTATGTGAATATTCAATTTTTTCAGCACTATTTATTAAAGACTTTTTCCCCGTTGAATTTGCCTTGCCACATTTGTTAAAGATTAATTAACCAGAAATGGAAGAAATTATTTCTAGATTCCCAAATGTTTTCCTTTGATTTATATATCTTTTTCCAGTGCCACATTATTTTGATTACTGTATGATTATAGTAATTTTTGAAATTGAAAGTATAAATCCTCCAACTTTGTTCTTTTTCAAACTGAATTTGGCTATTTTCAGTCCTTTGCATTTCAACATAAATTCTAAATACAGATTGTCAATTTCTGAAAATAAACCTGATGGTATTTCAATAGAAATTACTTTGAATTTATAGATCAATTTGAGGAGAATTTCCACTCTAGCAATATTGAACGTGAAAATAGAATATTTATTTATAAATCCTTTCATTTCTCTGAGCAATGTCTTGTTTTTGATATACAGATTGTCATCCTATTTTAAAAATGAGCATATTTCATTGTTGATACATAAAATTAATTGATGTTTCTGTATTTTATCTTGGGTCCTTTGATTTACTGAACTCTTGTATTCAAATGTGTTTTTTTCCCTTAGTATTTTCTACATACAAGGTCATGTTGCTTACAAGTAGAGATGATTTTCTTTTCTAACATGGATTTCTTTAATTTGTTTATATTGCCTTATTACATTGGCTAGGACTTACAATATAATGTTGAATAGAATGATGAAAGTGAACTTGTTTATAACTTCAGAAGAAAACATTCTATCTCCCACATTAAATATGATATTAACTATAGATTTTTAATAGATGCTTTACCAGGTTGAGGAAAATCCTTTATATTTCTAGTTTGTTTAGAGATTTATCTAGCATGGATATTTAATTTTTTCAAATATTTTTGTGTGTCTTGGAATGTTTTGTATACTTTAGTTATTCTTTTAATGTAGTAAAGGAAAATTACCACAGACATATAAACTACTCAAGAGAACCAAATGGAAATTTTGGAGATAAAAAATAAACAAGGGATAATAAGCAGCAGGTCTGAGATAGTAAAAGAAAAAAGCAAACTCGAAGAAAAACAATTCAACAGAGGGAATAAAATTTAAAAATAGCTTCAGAGACCTGTATGAAACTATGAATGTATGCAGAGAGGACTCCTAGAAAAGGATAAAGGGAAAATGGGAGAAAAATACTTAAAGAAAATAATAGAATACTTAAAGAAATAAATAAATACTTAAAGAAAACTTCCCAAATATGAAGAAAACATAAATTTAGATTTCCAAGCAGGTCAAAAAACATGAGGTAGGACAGATACACTTAGAAATATTATAGTCAAAGTGTTCAAAGCCAACCATAACAAGAACATCTTGGAAGCAACAGAACAACTCATAAAGGAAAAGCAATATTATTAACAGCCAACTTCTCACCAAAAATGATGGTCAAAATGTAGTAGGTGCTGAAAGAAAGAAAAAGTAAGTCAAGATTTTTTATCACAAAACTATAAAGATGACAGTGAAAATGCTTTGGATATAGGAAATTCCAAAGAATCTACCAAAAACTTCTGAAACTGATGAGTTCAGCAAGGTCACAGGTTACCAGGTCAATATTCAAAAGTCAGCTGTGACCCTACACATACCATCAACTACATGTGGAATTTGAGACTTTAAACAACGGCCTTTATAATAGTGTCCAAAAACAAAGTACTTAGGTATAAGTCTAACAAAATATGCATAGGATCTGTATGTGGAAAAATAAAAGAAATTGAGGAAGATCTAAATAAAGGTAAAACATACCTTTATTATACCTGTGTAACTTGAGTCTTTTAAATTATTTATATCTCTATTGATATTCTCTATTATATTACAGTTGTCATACTTTCCCTTTAATTCTTTGCATGTGGCTTCCTTTAGTTCCTGAACCATATTTATAATAGTTCCTCTGAAGTCTTTGATTTCTTAGTTCAACATCTATGCCCTCTCAGAGACAGTTTCTATTGACTTCTTTCCTCTGAGTATGGTCATATTCCCCCATATTCTCTTCATGTCTTGCAGGTTTTTTTTGTCTGAAAGTTAGATATTTTAGATAATATTTTCTAGCAACTCTATATCTGAATCCTCCCAGGATTTTTGTTATTGCTGTTTGTTTGGGTTTTGTTTAGTGACTTGCCTGTACTAATACTGTGGACATGCTCTTCCCCCATGGTGTGTGATGGTGCATAGCCATTGATGTTTGCTCAGATTAAAAAAACAAATCATGTTTTAATTTTAAGTTCCAGTTTTCTGGATACATAGGGAGGGTCATCCCTATGTCAGCATAACATAGTGATCAGCCATTAATTGGTCCAAGGTTGTATTCAAATACAACATAAATGGAGTCAGTAAGATTTCTGCCCCTTTGCCTATGGATCTGTGTTTATATTAGGGGAGAACATTCAAAGTTCAGGCAATTTACAAATTTGGCCCAACTTTTACTTTCTGCTCTCTTGTCTCTTCTGTGCACACATAAAGGTTTCTGTTCATTCAGGGGATATATAGCTGACTAGTCTCCTCCCCACCCCACCCCCACATTCTCCACTGATCCTGTGAACAACCTTGTAAATTCACACAGTTTTCCAGACCACAAAAGTATGTGGGAACTTCTCAAAGCCTACTATGACTTTCCTATTCATTCCATGGATCTCTCTATTATATTTCCAGCTATTCAGCTGGTCTGCTGCTTGCCAAAATCAAGATTGCAGTTGCACACTAGATATGGATGACCTTCCCATTTGGCTGCCAACTATATTCAGGAACATGTCATTTTTCTACAGTCTACTTAAACATCAATTCAGCCCCTCTGGCAGCAAAACTTCTGTTTTTCAGAGCTTACTCTGCTGTGGTAGGATTACCATTCTGATGAAACTAGGAGGGCAGCTATATGACTGTCTCTCACAATAAAACACCACGAACTCCTATGGTTCTTATCCAAGGTGCAGTTGCTTTTCCTGAGCAAACACTTCTAAATTTGTTGTAGGCCTATAGTTGACTTCCAGAGCCCTGAAATTATTGGGGATTTATTGACAACTTTATCCAGTTTTATTATTACTTATTAGGGAGAGGATTTGATATTCTGCCATTTTGGAAGTTTCTCTTTCCCAAATAATCTTTTAAGGAAATCAAAATATGAGAATACATTGCTGTATTTACCCACATATTTACCATCTTAGTGCTCCTAATGCCTTTCTGTAGGTCTGAGTTTATGATACATGATTATACCTGAAGAACTTTAATAAATTTCATGCTAAAAGTTTGCTGAATAATGAGTTCTCTCACCTTTTGTATTTATGAAAAAAAAAAAACTTTGGTTATCTATACNCTCACCAAAAATGATGGTCAAAATGTAGTAGGTGCTGAAAGAAAGAAAAAGTAAGTCAAGATTTTTTATCACAAAACTATAAAGATGACAGTGAAAATGCTTTGGATATAGGAAATTCCAAAGAATCTACCAAAAACTTCTGAAACTGATGAGTTCAGCAAGGTCACAGGTTACCAGGTCAATATTCAAAAGTCAGCTGTGACCCTACACATACCATCAACTACATGTGGAATTTGAGACTTTAAACAACGGCCTTTATAATAGTGTCCAAAAACAAAGTACTTAGGTATAAGTCTAACAAAATATGCATAGGATCTGTATGTGGAAAAATAAAAGAAATTGAGGAAGATCTAAATAAAGGTAAAACATACCTTTATTATACCTGTGTAACTTGAGTCTTTTAAATTATTTATATCTCTATTGATATTCTCTATTATATTACAGTTGTCATACTTTCCCTTTAATTCTTTGCATGTGGCTTCCTTTAGTTCCTGAACCATATTTATAATAGTTCCTCTGAAGTCTTTGATTTCTTAGTTCAACATCTATGCCCTCTCAGAGACAGTTTCTATTGACTTCTTTCCTCTGAGTATGGTCATATTCCCCCATATTCTCTTCATGTCTTGCAGGTTTTTTTTGTCTGAAAGTTAGATATTTTAGATAATATTTTCTAGCAACTCTATATCTGAATCCTCCCAGGATTTTTGTTATTGCTGTTTGTTTGGGTTTTGTTTAGTGACTTGCCTGTACTAATACTGTGGACATGCTCTTCCCCCATGGTGTGTGATGGTGCATAGCCATTGATGTTTGCTCAGATTAAAAAAACAAATCATGTTTTAATTTTAAGTTCCAGTTTTCTGGATACATAGGGAGGGTCATCCCTATGTCAGCATAACATAGTGATCAGCCATTAATTGGTCCAAGGTTGTATTCAAATACAACATAAATGGAGTCAGTAAGATTTCTGCCCCTTTGCCTATGGATCTGTGTTTATATTAGGGGAGAACATTCAAAGTTCAGGCAATTTACAAATTTGGCCCAACTTTTACTTTCTGCTCTCTTGTCTCTTCTGTGCACACATAAAGGTTTCTGTTCATTCAGGGGATATATAGCTGACTAGTCTCCTCCCCACCCCACCCCCACATTCTCCACTGATCCTGTGAACAACCTTGTAAATTCACACAGTTTTCCAGACCACAAAAGTATGTGGGAACTTCTCAAAGCCTACTATGACTTTCCTATTCATTCCATGGATCTCTCTATTATATTTCCAGCTATTCAGCTGGTCTGCTGCTTGCCAAAATCAAGATTGCAGTTGCACACTAGATATGGATGACCTTCCCATTTGGCTGCCAACTATATTCAGGAACATGTCATTTTTCTACAGTCTACTTAAACATCAATTCAGCCCCTCTGGCAGCAAAACTTCTGTTTTTCAGAGCTTACTCTGCTGTGGTAGGATTACCATTCTGATGAAACTAGGAGGGCAGCTATATGACTGTCTCTCACAATAAAACACCACGAACTCCTATGGTTCTTATCCAAGGTGCAGTTGCTTTTCCTGAGCAAACACTTCTAAATTTGTTGTAGGCCTATAGTTGACTTCCAGAGCCCTGAAATTATTGGGGATTTATTGACAACTTTATCCAGTTTTATTATTACTTATTAGGGAGAGGATTTGATATTCTGCCATTTTGGAAGTTTCTCTTTCCCAAATAATCTTTTAAGGAAATCAAAATATGAGAATACATTGCTGTATTTACCCACATATTTACCATTTTAGTGCTCCTAATGCCTTTCTGTAGGTCTGAGTTTATGATACATGATTATACCTGAAGAACTTTAATAAATTTCATGCTAAAAGTTTGCTGAATAATGAGTTCTCTCACCTTTTGTATTTATGAAAAAAAAAAAACTTTGGTTATCTATACTCATGAAGGATTTCTTCTTTTTACAATAGAAGTTGGAAGTTTTGTTTTTCATTATGTTAAAGTTGTTGTTCTTATGTTTTTCATTTTAATAACAAAAAAATCAGGGAAAATTCTTACCTATTTTCCCCTCATGTGCTGGGTTACCTTTTGCCTCTTGCTGATTTTAATATCTGTTATTTATCACTAATTTTCAGCAATTTGATTATGATGTACCTAAATATGGTTTTCTCAGTGGTTCTCCTCTTTGTAAGTTCCAGAGGTTTACATTTTTCATCAATTTTGGACAAATTTAATTGTAATTTCTTCAAAACTTTCCCCCCTCCCCCTGTAATCCTATTACTTTTCTCCTTCTGGGAATCTCTACTTACATGTTAAATTGCTGGAAACTTTTGCACATGTCAGTGAGTCCTTTTTTCCCATTCTCTCTCTCTTTTTTTTTTTTCCTATAATTGTTTAGATATTTTCTATTGCTAAATCTTCAAGTTGACTCATCTCTTTAATTCTGCTGTTGGATTTAATTTTTTATTAACCACATCTAGGAATTTTTTTCATACATTATATTTTTTCAAGTCTGGAAGCTTCATTTGGTTCCTTTTAAAATTAGATTTCATTTCTCTCATCATTATTGTTACAGCCTTGTGTACACTGAACATATTTACAATAGCTTTGTAAAGGTCCTTGCCTGCTAATCATCTCTGTCATTTTCCAGTCTGTTTCTATTGCCTTTTTTTCTCCTGATGGTGGGTATTTTCCTGCTTCTTTCACATCTAAGAATATTGGATCAGATGCCCAAGATTATTAATTGTACATTGAGTGGGATGGTGGTGCTCAGTCGTGTCTGACTCTTTGTGACCCTATGGACAGTTGCCTCCCAAGTTCTTCTGTCTGTGGAATTTTCCAAGCAAGAATACTGGAGTGGATTGCCATTTCCTACTTCAAGGGATATTCCCGACTAAAGGATCTGGGTCTTTTGAGCCTCCTTCATTGGCAGGCAGATTCTTTACCACTGTACCACTTGGGAAGCCCAATTATACATTGAGTAGTAACCTTTGGGTATTCAGTATTGGACCTTAGTCTGGCCAGCAATTAAGATACTTATATATGAGCTTCATTCTTTTGAAGCTTGTCATTTACCTTTTTGTGATCTATCTAGAGTAGCATTTAATCTAGTGTTAGCTCATCTCCACTATTAAGAGTCTATCCTTCCAGTCCTTACTAAAAGTTCTATGTACTTAGTAGAATCTTTCTACCCTGACTGATAGAAACTCTGGTCCTATGTGAGCTCTGGGAATTATTTAACTTACAGTCCCTTGATTATTTTTCTTTCTTCAGTAGTTGTTATATTCCTTGCCTCATGAAATTTTATCCTAAGCAATCACAGCCAAGGACTCAATGGATATTGGATTTGTAGAGATGTTTCCACATAGCTCTCTCCAGGATTGTATGTTGGCCTATGTTCAGCCACATTGATCTCCCTGAAATCCATTTGTCTACAGATTCACTTTGGTTCAAATTTTCCTGGCTCTGTTTGGGTTTCCTTATCCAGAACCATAGTCCAGAATTGTCTCTAACCTGAAAGCTAGAAATGCCAACTTCATTATTTTCCCCTCTTTCAACATTCTACAGTGCTGTTACTGTCTTCCAGTATACATAGGATCACTAAACATAGCAAATAAAAATACAAGGCATCTAGTTAGATTTGAGTTTCAGATAAACAATTTATCTGAATTTCACTATGTGTCTCAAAAGTTGCATGGTACAAACTTACAGTAAAATTGTCTGAAATTCAACTTTAACTCAGCATCCTGTATTTTTTCAGAAATACTGAAAAACAGTTTTTTCATGTATTTTTCACCGTTTGTAGTTGTTTATTGTGGAAACATTGCTGCAGCAGTTATTCCTTCACAGGTAGAAGCAGAATCTTGATGTCATTTGTTGATGAGTGCTGTACATTGTGAATTTCACATTGTTGATTTTTTGTTAATTATCTTTTAAAGAATGCTAAAATTTGTTTTCCCGGCAGCTAAGGAACTTATGGCTTAGTGTGGTCATTTTGTGTCTTGCTTTTCTTCAGGGTTTCTTCTGGTATCTCTAGAGTAGCCTGTATTCTAGGACTGGCTTAGTTCACTGTTAAAATGTGACCCTTCTGGAACGTCTGTTGAATCTTAGTTTTCAACAGTTTTCTTTACTTTGTCTAGTCAGAGTGCTAATGCCTCTTAGCCCCATGGAAGCTCTGAGGGGTGTTCAGCTCAAGT
Source organism: Neotragus pygmaeus (assembly GCA_006410875.1). Taxonomy (NCBI): domain Eukaryota; kingdom Metazoa; phylum Chordata; class Mammalia; order Artiodactyla; family Bovidae; genus Neotragus; species Neotragus pygmaeus. The sequence goes on along the minus strand of SJYV01022214.1, from coordinate 559,366 downwards.
CTCTCTGATTGTGCGTTTCCTGTCTCATAGGCCTTTACTTTATATAAGTACAGCATAATATTAAACCAAGATTTAAGAAGATCCCTATGAAGATATATAGAAGCTCTTTCTGTGCATAATTCTCTTCTTTCTGGTACTTTTCCCTGCAAATTGAAGCCACCTTAGCTTTTCTAAACTCCAGTCTTTGTCTCCATAACTCAGCAAAGCCATAGTGCTTTGCTTGGAATCTTGTTCTCCAGACTGCAGTCTAAAAAGTGCCTTTAGATGCCACAAGGAAAGAAAACTACAGGCCAATATCACTGATGAACATAGATGCAAAAGTCCTTAACAAAATTCTAGCAATCAGAATCCAGCAACACATTAATAAGATCATACACCATGACCAAGTGGGCTTTATCCCAGGGATGCAAGGATTCTTCAATATCAGCAAATCAATAAATGTAATTCACCACATTAACAAATTGAAAAATAAAAACCATATGACTATCTCAATAGATGCAGAGAAAGCCTTTCACAAAATTCGACATCTATTTATGATTTAAAAAAAACTCTCCAGAAAGCAGGAATAGAAGGAACATACCTCAACGTAATAAAAGCTATATACGACAAACCCACAGCAAACATTATCCTCAATGGTGAAAAGTTGGAAGCATTTCCCCGAAAATCAGGAACAAGACACGGGTGCCCGCTTTCACTGCTACTGTTTAACATAGTTCTGGAAGTTTTGGCCACAGCAATCAGAGCAGAAAAAGAAATAAAAGGAATCCAAATTGGAAAAGAAGAAGTAAAACTCTCACTGTTTGCAGATAACATGATCATCTACATACA